>OX638385.1:38574247-39140065 GCA_951813785.1 Criorhina ranunculi
GGAATACTCCTACGGACGGTAGGTGAGTCAGTACACGGTTACTGCTTAGTATTGCGTTAGAAACAAAAGCTAGGTCTTGATAGGTGTTAGGTTGAACTGCGCTTTTTATGAAAGATAGGTGTTAGGTTGAGTTCGAACTCAAGCGGGATAGGGCCTCCCTACGGACGGTAGGCGAGGAAGTTCTCCCTACGGACAGTAGGTGAGCAGTATCCGGATACTGGGAGGGAGGGTGGGAATACTCCCTACGGACGGTAGGTGAGTCAGTACACGGGTACTGCTTAGTGTTGCGTTAGAAACAAAAGCTAGGTCTTGATAGGTGTTAGGTTGAACTGCGCTTTTTATGAAAGATAGGTGTTAGGTTGAGTTCGAACTCAAGCGGGATAGGGCCTCCCTACGGACGGTAGGCGAGGAAGTTCTCCCTACGGACAGTAGGTGAGCAGTATCCGGATACTGGGAGGGAGGGTGGGAATACTCCCTACGGACGGTAGGTGAGTCAGTACACGGGTACTGCTTAGTATTGCGTTAGAAACAAAAGCTAGGTCTTGATAGGTGTTAGGTTAAGCTGCGCTTTTTATGAAAGATAGGTGTTAGGTTGAGTTCGAACTCAAGCGGGATAGAGCCTCCCTACGGACGGTAGGCGAGGAAGTTCTCCCTACGGACAGTAGGTGAGCAGTATCCGGATACTGGGAGGGAGGGTGGGAATACTCCCTACGGACGGTAGGTGAGTCAGTACACGGGTACTGCTTAGTATTGCGTTAGAAACAAAAGCTAGGTCTTGATAGGTGTTAGGTTGAACTGCGCTTTTTATGAAAGATAGGTGTTAGGTTGGGTTCGAATTCAAGCGGGATAGGGCCTCCCTACGGACGGTAGGCGAGGAAGTTCTCCCTACGGACAGTAGGTGAGCAGTATCCGGATACTGGGAGGGAGGGTGGGAATACTCCCTACGGACGGTATGTGAGTCAGTACACGGGTACTGCTTAGTATTGCGTTAGAAACAAAAGCTAGGTCTTGATAGGTGTTAGGTTGAACTGCGCTTTTTATGAAAGATAGGTGTTAGGTTGAGTTCGAACTCAAGCGGGATAGGGCCTCCCTACGGACGGTAGGCGAGGAAGTTCTCCCTACGGACAGTAGGTGAGCAGTATCCGGATACTGGGAGGGAGGGTGGGAATACTCCCTACGGACGGTAGGTGAGTCAGTACACGGGTACTGCTTAGTGTTGCGTTAGAAACAAAAGCTAGGTCTTGATAGGTGTTAGGTTGAACTGCGCTTTTTATGAAAGATAGGTGTTAGGTTGAGTTCGAACTCAAGCGGGATAGGGCCTCCCTACGGACGGTAGGCGAGGAAGTTCTCCCTACGGACAGTAGGTGAGCAGTATCCGGATACTGGGAGGGAGGGTGGGAATACTCCCTACGGACGGTAGGTGAGTCAGTACACGGGTACTGCTTAGTATTGCGTTAGAAACAAAAGCTAGGTCTTGATAGGTGTTAGGTTGAACTGCGCTTTTTATGAAAGATAGGTGTTAGGTTGGGTTCGAATTCAAGCGGGATAGGGCCTCCCTACGGACGGTAGGCGAGGAAGTTCTCCCTACGGACAGTAGGTGAGCAGTATCCGGATACTGGGAGGGAGGGTGGGAATACTCCCTACGGACGGTATGTGAGTCAGTACACGGGTACTGCTTAGTATTGCGTTAGAAACAAAAGCTAGGTCTTGATAGGTGTTAGGTTGAACTGCGCTTTTTATGAAAGATAGGTGTTAGGTTGAGTTCGAACTCAAGCGGGATAGGGCCTCCCTACGGACGGTAGGCGAGGAAGTTCTCCCTACGGACAGTAGGTGAGCAGTATCCGGATACTGGGAGGGAGGGTGGGAATACTCCCTACGGACGGTAGGTGAGTCAGTACACGGGTACTGCTTAGTATTGCGTTAGAAACAAAAGCTAGGTCTTGATAGGTGTTAGGTTAAGCTGCGCTTTTTATGAAAGATAGGTGTTAGGTTGAGTTCGAACTCAAGCGGGATAGGGCCTCCCTACGGACGGTAGGCGAGGAAGTTCTCCCTACGGACAGTAGGTGAGCAGTATCCGGATACTGGGAGGGAGGGTGGGAATACTCCCTACGGACGGTAGGTGAGTCAGTACACGGGTACTGCTTAGTATTGCGTTAGAAACAAAAGCTAGGTCTTGATAGGTGTTAGGTTGAACTGCGCTTTTTATGAAAGATAGGTGTTAGGTTGAGTTCGAACTCAAGCGGGATAGGGCCTCCCTACGGACGGTAGGCGAGGAAGTTCTCCCTACGGACAGTAGGTGAGCAGTATCCGGATACTGGGAGGGAGGGTGGTAATACTCCCTAAGGACGGTAGGTGAGTCAGTACACGGGTACTGCTTAGTATTGCGTTAGAAACAAAAGCTAGGTCTTGATAGGTGTTAGGTTAAGCTGCGCTTTTTATGAAAGATAGGTGTTAGGTTGAGTTCGAACTCAGTCGGGATAGGGCCTCCCTACGGACGGTAGGCGAGGAAGTTCTCCCTACGGACAGTAGGTGAGCAGTATCCGGATACTGGGAGGGAGGGTGGGAATACTCCCTACGGACGGTAGGTGAGTCAGTACACGGGTACTGCTTAGTATTGCGTTAGAAACAAAAGCTAGGTCTTGATAGGTGTTAGGTTGAACTGCGCTTTTTATGAAAGATAGGTGTTAGGTTGAGTTCGAACTCAAGCGGGATAGGGCCTCCCTACGGACGGTAGGCGAGGAAGTTCTCCCTACGGACAGTAGGTGAGCAGTATCCGGATACTGGGAGGGAGGGTGGGAATACTCCCTACGGACGGTAGGTGAGTCAGTACACGGGTACTGCTTAGTATTGCGTTAGAAACAAAAGCTAGGTCTTGATAGGTGTTAGGTTGAACTGCGCTTTTTATGAAAGATAGGTGTTAGGTTGGGTTCGAACTCAGTCGGGATAGGGCCTCCCTACGGACAGTAGGTGAGCAGTATCCGGATACTGGGAGGGAGGGTGGGAATACTCCCTACGGACGGTAGGTGAGTCAGTACACGGGTACTGCTTAGTATAGCGTTAGAAACAAAAGCTAGGTCTTGATAGGTGTTAGGTTAAGCTGCGCTTTTTATGAAAGATAGGTGTTAGGTTGAGTTCGAACTCAAGCGGGATAGGGCCTCCCTACGGACGGTAGGCGAGGAAGTTCTCCCTACGGACAGTAGGTGAGCAGTATCCGGATACTGGGAGGGAGGGTGGGAATACTCCCTACGGACGGTAGGTGAGTCAGTACACGGGTACTGCTTAGTATTGCGTAAGAAACAAAAGCTAGGTCTTGATAGGTGTTAGGTTAAGCTGCGCTTTTTATGAAAGATAGGTGTTAGGTTGAGTTCGAACTCAAGCGGGATAGGGCCTCCCTACGGACGGTAGGCGAGGAAGTTCTCCCTACGGACAGTAGGTGAGCAGTATCCGGATACTGGGAGGGAGGGTGGGAATACTCCCTACGGACGGTAGGTGAGTCAGTACACGGGTACTGCTTAGTATTGCGTTAGAAACAAAAGCTAGGTCTTGATAGGTGTTAGGTTGAACTGCGCTTTTTATGAAAGATAGGTGTTAGGTTGGGTTCGAACTCAGTCGGGATAGGGCCTCCCTACGGACAGTAGGTGAGCAGTATCCGGATACTGGGAGGGAGGGTGGGAATACTCCCTACGGACGGTAGGTGAGTCAGTACACGGGTACTGCTTAGTATTGCGTTAGAAACAAAAGCTAGGTCTTGATAGGTGTTAGGTTAAGCTGCGCTTTTTATGAAAGATAGGTGTTAGGTTGAGTTCGAACTCAAGCGGGATAGGGCCTCCCTACGGACGGTAGGCGAGGAAGTTCTCCCTACGGACAGTAGGTGAGCAGTATCCGGATACTGGGAGGGAGGGTGGGAATACTCCCTACGGACGGTAGGTGATTCAGTACACGGGTACTGCTTAGTATTGCGTTAAAAAAAAAAGCTAGGTCTTGATAGGTGTTAGGTTAAGCTGCGCTTTTTATGAAAGATAGGTGTTAGGTTGAGTTCGAACTCAAGCGATATAGGGCCTCCCTACGGACGGTAGGCGAGGAAGTTCTCCCTACGGACAGTAGGTGAGCAGTATCCGGATACTGGAAGGGAGGGTGGGAATACTCCCTACGGACGGTAGGTGAGTCAGTACACGGGTACTGCTTAGTATTGCGTTAGAAACAAAAGCTAGGTCTTGATAGGTGTTAGGTTGAACTGCGCTTTTTATGAAAGATAGGTGTTAGGTTGAGTTCGAACTCAAGCGGGATAGGGCCTCCCTACGGACGGTAGGCGAGGAAGTTCTCAGTACGGACAGTAGGTGAGCAGTATCCGGATACTGGGAGGGAGGGTGGGAATACTCCCTACGGACGGTAGGTGAGTCAGTACACGGGTACTGCTTAGTATTGCGTTAGAAACAAAAGCTAGGTCTTGATAGGTGTTAGGTTAAGCTGCGCTTTTTATGAAAGATAGGTGTTAGGT
Source organism: Criorhina ranunculi (assembly GCA_951813785.1). Lineage (NCBI taxonomy): Eukaryota > Metazoa > Arthropoda > Insecta > Diptera > Syrphidae > Criorhina > Criorhina ranunculi. The sequence goes on from OX638385.1 coordinate 38,578,746, forward strand.
TGAGTTCGAACTCAAGCGGGATAGGACCTCCCTACGGACGGTAGGCGAGGAAGTTCTCCCTACGGACAGTAGGTGAGCAGTATCCGGATACTGGGAGGGAGGGTGGGAATACTCCCTACGGACGGTAGGTGAGTCAGTACACGGGTACTGCTTAGTATTGCGTTAGAAACAAAAGCTAGGTCTTGATAGGTGTTAGGTTGAACTGCGCTTTTTATGAAAGATAGGTGTTAGGTTGGGTTCGAATTCAAGCGGGATAGGGCCTCCCTACGGACGGTAGGCGAGGAAGTTCTCCCTACGGACAGTAGGTGAGCAGTATCCGGATACTGGGAGGGAGGGTGGGAATACTCCCTACGGATGGTAGGTGAGTCAGTACACGGGTACTGCTTAGTATTGCGTTAGAAACAAAAGCTAGGTCTTGATAGGTGTTAGGTTGAACTGCGCTTTTTATGAAAGATAGGTGTTAGGTTGAGTTCGAACTCAAGCGGGATAGGGCCTCCCTACGGACGGTAGGCGAGGAAGTTCTCCCTACGGACAGTAGGTGAGCAGTATCCGGATACTGGGAGGGAGGGTGGGAATACTCCCTAAGGACGGTAGGTGAGTCAGTACACGGGTACTGCTTAGTATTGCGTTAGAAACAAAAGCTAAGTCTTGATAGGTGTTAGGTTAAGCTGCGCTTTTTATGAAAGATAGGTGTTAGGTTGAGTTCGAACTCAAGCGGGATAGGGCCTCCCTACGGACGGTAGGCGAGGAAGTTCTCCCTACGGACAGTAGGTGAGCAGTATCCGGATACTGGGAGGGAGGGTGGGAATACTCCCTACGGACGGTAGGTGAGTCAGTACACGGGTACTGCTTAGTATTGCGTTAGAAACAAAAGCTAGGTCTTGATAGGTGTTAGGTTGAACTGCGCTTTTTATGAAAGATAGGTGTTAGGTTGAGTTCGAACTCAGTCGGGATAGGGCCTCCCTACGGACGGTAGGCGAGGAAGTTCTCCCTACGGACAGTAGGTGAGCAGTATCCGGATACTGGGAGGGAGGGTGGGAATAGTCCCTACGGACGGTAGGTGAGTCAGTACACGGGTACTGCTTAGTATTGCATTAGAAACAAAAGCTAGGTCTTGATAGGTGTTAGGTTGAACTGCGCTTTTTATGAAAGATAGGTGTTAGGTTGAGTTCGAACTCAAGCGGGATAGGGCCTCCCTACGGACGGTAGGCGAGGAAGTTCTCCCTACGGACAGTAGGTGAGCAGTATCCGGATACTGGGAGGGAGGGTGGGAATACTCCCTACGGACGGTAGGTGAGTCAGTACACGGGTACTGCTTAGTATTGGGTTAGAAACAAAAGCTAAGTCTTGATAGGTGTTAGGTTAAGCTGCGCTTTTTATGAAAGATAGGTGTTAGGTTGAGTTCGAACTCAAGCGGGATAGGGCCTCTCTACGGACGGTAGGCGAGGAAGTTCTCCCTACGGACGGTAGGTGAGTCAGTACACGGGTACTGCTAAGTATTGCGTTAGAAACAAAAGCTACGTCTTGATAGGTGTTAGGTTAAGCTGCGCTTTTTATGAAAGATAGGTGTTAGGTTGAGTTCGAACTCAAGCGGGATAGGACCTCCCTACGGACGGTAGGCGAGGAAGTTCTCCCTACGGACAGTAGGTGAGCAGTATCCGGATACTGGGAGGGAGGGTGGGAATACTCCCTACGGACGGTAGGTGAGTCAGTACACGAGTACTACTTAGTATTGCGTTAGAAACAAAAGCTAGGTCTTGATAGGTGTTAGGTTGAACTGCGCTTTTTATGAAAGATAGGTGTTAGGTTGGGTTCGAATTCAAGCGGGATAGGGCCTCCCTACGGACGGTAGGCGAGGAAGTTCTCCCTACGGACAGTAGGTGAGCAGTATCCGGATACTGGGAGGGAGGGTGGGAATACTCCCTACGGATGGTAGGTGAGTCAGTACACGGGTACTGCTTAGTATTGCGTTAGAAACAAAAGCTAGGTCTTGATAGGTGTTAGGTTGAACTGCGCTTTTTATGAAAGATAGGTGTTAGGTTGAGTTCGAACTCAAGCGGGATAGGGCCTCCCTACGGACGGTAGGCGAGGAAGTTCTCCCTACGGACAGTAGGTGAGCAGTATCCGGATACTGGGAGGGAGGGTGGGAATACTCCCTACGGACGGTAGGTGAGTCAGTACACGGGTACTGCTTAGTATTGCGTTAGAAACAAAAGCTAAGTCTTGATAGGTGTTAGGTTAAGCTGCGCTTTTTATGAAAGATAGGTGTTAGGTTGAGTTCGAACTCAAGCGGGATAGGGCCTCCCTACGGACGGTAGGCGAGGAAGTTCTCCCTACGGACAGTAGGTGAGCAGTATCCGGATACTGGGAGGGAGGGTGGGAATACTCCCTACGGACGGTAGGTGAGTCAGTACACGGGTACTGCTTAGTATTGCGTTAGAAACAAAAGCTAGGTCTTGATAGGTGTTAGGTTGAACTGCGCTTTTTATGAAAGATAGGTGTTAGGTTGAGTTCGAACTCAAGCGGGATAGGGCCTCCCTACGGACGGTAGGCGAGGAAGTTCTCCCTACGGACAGTAGGTGAGCAGTATCCGGATACTGGGAGGGAGGGTGGGAATACTCCCTACGGACGGTAGGTGAGTCAGTACACGGGTACTGCTTAGTATTGCGTTAGAAACAAAAGCTAAGTCTTGATAGGTGTTAGGTTAAGCTGCGCTTTTTATGAAAGATAGGTGTTAGGTTGAGTTCGAACTCAAGCGGGATAGGGCCTCTCTACGGACGGTAGGCGAGGAAGTTCTCCCTACGGACAGTAGGTGAGCAGTATCCGGATACTGGGAGGGAGGGTGGGAATACTCCCTACGGACGGTAGGTGAGTCAGTACACGGGTACTGCTTAGTATTGCGTTAGAAACAAAAGCTAGGTCTTGATAGGTGTTAGGTTAAGCTGCGCTTTTTATGAAAGATAGGTGTTAGGTTGAGTTCGAACTCAAGCGGGATAGGGCCTCCCTACGGACGGTAGGCGAGGAAGTTCTCCCTACGGACAGTAGGTGAGCAGTATCCGGATACTGGGAGGGAGGGTGGGAATACTCCCTACGGACGGTAGGTGAGTCAGTACACGGGTACTGCTTAGTATTGCGTTAGAAACAAAAGCTAGGTCTTGATAGGTGTTAGGTTGAACTGCGCTTTTTATGAAAGATAGGTGTTAGGTTGAGTTCGAACTCAAGCGGGATAGGGCCTCCCTACGGACGGTAGGCGAGGAAGTTCTCCCTACGGACAGTAGGTGAGCAGTATCCGGATACTGGGAGGGAGGGTGGGAATACTCCCTACGGACGGTAGGTGAGTCAGTACACGGGTACTGCTTAGTATTGCGTTAGAAACAAAAGCTAGGTCTTGATAGGTGTTAGGTTGAACTGCGCTTTTTATGAAAGATAGGTGTTAGGTTGGGTTCGAATTCAAGCGGGATAGGGCCTCCCTACGGACGGTAGGCGAGGAAGTTCTCCCTACGGACAGTAGGTGAGCAGTATCCGGATACTGGGAGGGAGGGTGGGAATACTCCCTACGGACGGTAGGTGAGTCAGTACACGGGTACTGCTTAGTATTGCGTTAGAAACAAAAGCTAGGTCTTGATAGGTGTTAGGTTAAGCTACGCTTTATATGAAAGATAGGTGTTAGGTAGAGTTCGAACTCATTCGGTTTTTTCCCTCCCTACTGACGGTATTCGAATAACTTCACCCGTCGGACATTCGGTGAATCGTTTCAATTCGTATACTACATAGAATTGTTCTTCCACATCATCTGGAAAGGAAGGGAATGATTGGGAATGTGAAACAGTGCAAGGGAGGTGGTTTTAGTGAGTGGAAATCTCGCATGCTAATAAGCACGGGCCCACAGTATCTATGAAGATTTCCACCTACCTCGACCGACGAAAAAAAAAAGAAAAAAAAAGTGAGTGATTGAGTTGGACTTGAAGTCTCTGTGTTACTTGAAGTGATCAAAACCATTCACATGGTTAGGCTTGGAATGATATCAAAATGTAAAACTTGAAGTTTCAAGAAAAGTTTGAAGAATATTAAAGGTGCTACCAATTCAAAACCGACCAGGTGTTACTAGAAGCTGCATTTGAGTTAAGTTATTATGTAGTTAATTATCGTTAAGACCAAAGCCCTTGGCAATGAACCTTGTGTTGTGTGGTGTGGTGTAATGATTTTATGCTGACTTGCATTTGCATTGTCTTGCAGATTACTTTTTTATTAATTTGTGTGTGTCACCTTCTTGTGGATCTTGGCTCCTATGTCGTTGTTTGCCCAGACGCGTGATAGTGTTCGTTTGAGCCTTCCACTCAAGGTGGGGAGGAATTTGTCTGGTACTAGAATGGCGTCTTGTCGTCAACTACTGCTTGGGGCTAGTTCAATGAGGAATTCCCCGGATGAGGTTCTTTTTGCTGTTTGCGCTCCCTAGAGTCGGGTTGATAGCGGGACGGCTGCAAAGTCCCATTCTTAATGTTTTCACCCGTTTCACTGTCCGCTGATTCGAACAAGTTGACAATCATCTCAATTTAGATACATTGCCCTTGGATTACTGATGCATCAGAGTCAATGTGGCCATCAGGAGCGAAGTATTTGTGTCTCATACTTTGGAAGGCAGTTCAGACTCCTTAGAGATCAAGAAACAAATTTCTTCTATCGATTTACTTTGGGAAGATTGTTGGCCAACGAAACCCCAATCACGTTCCCTTTCAGAGCTCATGTATACCTCTTTTTTTCGCAACAAAATGCCATTCAAAGGTGGTAGGTCTTGTTCACTTACTCAGCGATTTATTGTTCTCCCAGATAGTACTTATAAATCAAGGACTACACTGGCTATCTTACGAGAGTGCTCTCTTATCAAAAGGTTCACGCAAAACTTCCCCCACCTCTTCCAACTCCTCCCTTCGTCCTGTGAGATTTAATTAATCCTCCTCGAGGAAAATGCTAATCACTCGTGTGTGCAGTCAAGTTTACTCAATCCTCGCCACCAACGGGAAGCTACAGGAACAGCAATACATTTCAATAGCCACATGCAATAAATACTATCTCTCTCTCTCTCTTTTTTCAGGAACCAGCTAAATAAGGATTAAAAATCCAATACCACTACCGCCCCATTCTTACTCACATGGAGACTAAGAAAACTAATAGCTACTCTAACACTTAAGCTTACCCATACCCCTCCTCATACACTGCACATACCAGTATCCTGCTCCTGGCTCGTATGAAATTAATAGACGCAAAGTTAAAAGGATCGCCTTTCAAGTAAAAAACCGCCAACAATATTTTAATGAAAGAAAACTCATGGACGCCATTAAAAGTGGATACACATGCAAGGCTGGAAAATTTGAGACAGGATAACGAGAAAAAAAGACTCGTAAGTACAAAGCAAACCGACAAAGGAACTTCCATTCACCACCGCGACAGCGACGACGACGACGATGGTGATGTTGAAGCAACCAAGTATGACCAGCGACGCTAAGGAAGGAGGGAAAATGGAATTTCACAGGATATATGATGCGATTTACTTGATGTTGCCTGAAAGAAAAAAGGAAGAGAAAGAGGGAGATAGAGAGAGAGTCCATGGGAAGTAAGATAGTTCACATCGAGGAAGCTAGATTAAAATTCATCAGGACAATAAAGTAACAATGTTAATGAAAATGCTCTTACTCGTACTTCGTCCTTCTTTATTTTTGTTCTTGCATCCTGCTGAATACAGAATTCTTTGCTTCAAGGATATAAAATACCAAACTTCCCAAACGCATGGGATCCACTTATTACAGAGAAAAACTCGTAAGTAAGCTCACTCTCGCAGTAAAAATTCCAAAGGACGAGCTTCTAAAAATGGAAATTTTGGAATTTTGGAATTTTCCACTTAAAAATTGGCATTATCCTTTGGCCTTTCACTCATCGACTCCGAATAGATGGATTTCTAAGAAATAAAAGTTTTATTTACAAATTTATCCGATAGACAAGCGCGTTTGAGTGGTATACCGTGAATATACTCGCCTTCTTCTTCCTCTTTTGGCGATTGGAATTCGTTCGTCGTAAGGATAATGAATACTTTAATAGGAAATGTATGCTTGCAAATTCGTGTACTGGGAAAATTTTCAATAAAATTGAAGAAAGTTAGCCGCGAGTAATTTTAAAGAATTCATCTTCATTTATTTGAATAATATGGTTGGTCGCGGTAGAGAGTTTGGTACAAGGCCCGGAAACTACAAGATGAATGTGTGCAGTCTTTTGTGAAATTCAATAGATTGCACTTATCGTTGTGTGCTTTCGATAGAGAGTCTTTGAATCTACACCATGCATCAGAACTGACATGATTTGAGATGGTTTTGGGGAGCATAACAGAAAATGCGATAATAACGAAATCAGGGGATAAAATTTCGTGTTGCAACTCAAAAACTATTGTTTGCTTGAAAAATCTAAGTATACCACGTGATAGTTAAAGAATCAAAGAATTCCTTTCACCTAGTGGAAACTGTCATGTCATGCACCGGACGTAGAGGGGCGCAGCGCCATTTTGGGTTAATTTCGTTGCGTTTGAAAATTTCCGTGAAGTGTAACTTCTGACTCATCCTCTTATGAGCGAGTTGAGCGGAAAAGCGAGGACAGAAAAGTCGCTGCGTGGAAGTCAATCTGCCACTGTGTCAAAAGTGGTGCATACTTTCAGGAACGCAGTACACTTTCAGTTGATTTTTTCTTTTATCTCATTCCTTTCTTACACCAATGGCAATAAAATGATCTCTTAGCGATCATTGAAGACCTATTCACGTTGTCCCTTCATATCCGCGACATGGACTTAACTGCTTTTTTCAGCTCTCTTAAGAGTCAAATCCCAGATTTTTTAATGGCCCTCCAAAATCTTTATTTAAGAGCGGTTTCCTTCCATACTATCCAAACTTCAAACTTCTCTTTTCCTTATCGTACTCTATTGGCAACTTTCCGGAAGCTTGCGCATTTTCAGCCGGACGCCGAGGCGGGGTTATCTCACCAGAGCTCTGATAGTCTGTCCAATTGATGCCTTTGCCATTCTTCTAGAGTCTAGACCTCCTCACCCTCGAACTACTTACGTATCAAGAACAGCGTAGTCATACTCAAGGAATGACTGCTAAGCTGCTACTGCTGTTACGATCACAGTAACATCCTAGGCTTGCTACCAAGGAAATTGGTTACTTCCTCACTACAGATGTAGACTAGATTAAGCTCAAACTAAACTTTAAAAAAAGTTTGGCTGTAAGCTTAGCGTCCAGAAAGATGGTCTGGTAATGGGCAAAGAATAAACACCAAAGGCAGTTCAGGAGTCTTTTTGCTTCTCCGAAAACCCTTTCCTTATTCCAAATCCTTCTCCAGATTTGCTAGTCTTTTATGCAAAGATTCTGGAGATTCGGTAAGCCTAAGGGTACTTCTTCTCGTTCACTTTCTGTGCAGACATCCGGCTCTAGCTAGAACCAGACAATTTGCAACCCTCATTAGGCAACCTTATGTCGCTCACAAGAAGTTCCTTTTTGAATGACTTCGCTTATTCTACAATTACCCCACAGCAAGAGCTCTCAGTTTATCAGTTTCAGCGACAGCCAACTGATCATCATGAAAATTCGAGGTTCCATGCGGCAAAGGTCTAATGATGTCCCCAAAGCATATCACTCACGTAGTTCGGCTAAAAACGAACATTAGCAAGTCACAGATGCTGCTAAGTGAGGTGCTATAAGCCTTGGTTTCCTAAAATCTTGAAAGCTGTCCCCAACTCATACAGAGTTGATCCACAAAGCTTCTGTGACGGCAGAAGCTCCCGTAGCGTGTATGAGTCCCCTAAATAGTGTTCGGAGACAGATCAAAACCAAACTAATTGCAGCCAAAATCTCCTCTTCAAATATCGCTAGGATGTTAGGCTTTCAATGCTCCTATACCGGCATTTCCACCACAAATTGCTTGAACTGCCTGTCCGTTCGATCTGTTTTCGGTTGAAAAGTGAAGATTATCAACAATAATCTAGCCACGACTTTAACGTTTCGGGACAAAAATCAATGCTTCAGTGAGTATGTTTCAAGGACTACCCTAGGCTTTCTGGGTTTAAAACTGTCACAATCTCCACAAAGATGTACCTAAAGACAAACATTTTAGCATTTTCTAGGTACCAGGCCACCTACAGAGGCCCTCACCATTCGCTCTATAGTCTCTCAGTTAGAAAGAGGTTCAGTACATAAGTTAAGGTCTTTAAGAAAGAAAAAGGATGAAAAAGGGGGTTCTTATAATCGAGAGCCAGCTGTAGCTAGCTTTAAGTGCTACTTCTGAGCACCAAGTTTAGTGAAGGCTCTTCAGAGCTTTGATGCTTATCAGCTCCTCATGTCCTGAGTAGTCATAGATTCACCATTTATGCAGTCAGGACCGTGTATTCCATGACAAGCTTTCTTTCAAAACAGCCAAGGTTATCTTCATCCACTATTAAGCAGGACTTGATCTTTTAAAGGCTTATATGAGTTCTTCAGAAGACGACTTTGTTGCTATACTAATATCTTATGCTCTATAAACAGCGAGAGTCATTCTTCTCTTAATTCCTACGCGAGTGTTGTTATCAAAGTTTATCGTGGAGCCTCGGTAGACAAAGTCCTGAACTGCCTTCAAGTTTAAGCTCTCAATAGTGACGTTTTGTGCCAGTGCAAGTTGTTTTTATTGAGAATCCTTTGTTTTGCTTTTAATCTACTAACAGTCCAAAGCGTGAGTCTTCCCTACTGTAACGTTTGAAAGTCTATCATTTGAAGGTTGATACTATGCGGACAGTAACTGGTTTCGAAACACACCCTAGACAACAGAAAACTGTCAGGAGACTTTTGCCTTCTTCAACTCATAGCATTCGCCACAGAGGACATCTCCTGTAACAAATAGCCACCATCAACCAAGTCCTTTTACAAAACACTTCCACCACAAAAGAGCGCGCGTACATAGATCAACTTCTACGTCCTTCCAACCTTAGACAAACATTCTTAAATTATAAAATATCCGTCGGTATTCTTCGCATCCTTAACACGCATTCTCAACACACATAAACAAAATGTCCTTCACCACCGAAAACAGTTTAATTAATTAATCCGTTCCATCATGTTAGCCCAAGTCGATCCAAACCCAACCTAGTCGTATATGTAACAACAACAACAACAACAGTAAAAACTTGCAAAGTTAAGAATTCCTCTCAGCTCCATTGTGACCCGAAACAGGCAGACCATTCCTCCGGTTAACAAGAAATGAAAAGGCATAATCCCCACTCGCAAATAAGCATAATACATGGTGACCCTTGGCGTTTGGGCCATTTATGAAAGGAGCCAAATTAATCAGACTAATAACTATGAAAAGTTTTCTTAATGAAAAGATTTACGACGAGATGCGCCCCCAATTTTCTGTTTTCACTCCCCCCATCCCCCTCATCCAACTCTCCGGCAATTCCTTTTTGGATTCAAATGAATTTTTCTTTTCCTTTTTGCGCAGGATAGAGGAAATCATTTGAACATTAGCACTCAGTTTGGAGGATGAATACCGCGCTACTATGCCAACGGATTCAGACCAGCAATTGGCAAAAAAAAAAAAAAAAAAAAACCGACCAACGTGGGCAACCCTCAAGACATAAAAAAAAAAAAAAACTTTAAACATTCTTTTCTTCTTCTTCCATTTAATCAAGGAACACGCCATAGAGACAGTGTAAGACACAAGGACCAACCCAAGTGACCTGGAAAAATGAAAATACAAATAACTGTTGGTAACCAGCCAAGCCACCACCTCAAAAGACCGGGAAAGATATTAATTAAAAAAAATTATTGAAATAATTAGAGAGGCAGTGTCAAGGAGTCTCTTGGGATTAATTTGGTCTCCTTAGACCAATACCCGTGCGAAGGATCACGGAGGATGGTATTTCAAGTGGAAATACCTTTTTGTGTTCTCTTTTACACCTGAAATGTTGTTAAGGACATGAGTCCTTCGTTTAAGAAATGAAAAAGAAGACGGGCGGTCGGTCGCCTTGGTAGCGCCACATTTTGGGGTAACCCTCAAAAAGACATTGCACGGATACACGATGGAACAAGATTGCTTAACAAAGATTCAAGGTGAATTCTATTTATTGACAAGGAGCAGGCTGTTTGTAGAGGGTTGTTTGGGTGGGGTGATGTTTGAAAAAGTCAAGTATTTAGCACAAAAGCGGTTCATTAGAAGAGAGTTTTTAATTAGAATGATAACGAGTGGTAAGGTTGATTTGAAGGCGGTGAGGCACATTAGGTGGGAACTAGGTGGACTATATACTTGGACGTGTTTTTTTTTTTTTAAATAAAGTGACCAAACGTGGTAAGGTTTCGCATCAGAAAGACGTGGAATAAGGTAGACTTGTTGCATGGATACCAATCGACTATCAAAGGTTCGCCAACTCAATTCTAATTCGGTTTAATTGTTGCAATGGCCGGCCGTGGACATAGAAAGAAACAGGGGCTTCTTCACCCGTTTTAAGTTGACTCCTAGATACCTAGAAATACCTGCGCTGAACAGATCGTACTTAGATCAGCATCCTTACAGAACACAACCAAAAGATACGACTAAATACGACAGATCTCTGTAAAGGCTATGGCACACTTCTTCGGCGACTGCTCAAGATTAAGTGGAAATGCCAATGATAGTATACCCGAGTTAGTAGAGAAGGTGGTTTCCGACAAAACCAGGGTTTTAATGAGCCTGCACGGCGGTTATTAGGGTTACCATATGGATAAATAAAAAATGCAGAGATACACGATCATAGAAGGGAATAAAGTCCACCAATTTGATCCTCTACGATCCATGGTTCTTTGATAAGGACTCTGTCGTCTCCTTTCTTGGCTAGTCGAAAACGTAGGCCGTCAGATGCCGTTTTGGCATCCATCCACTACAGGATTGTTGGCCTTCTGTCGGGCACTGAGTCTGACTCTAGAAGTTCTTCTTCAAGAAGAAAGAGGTTATTTGGATCCACCATCTCTGGGTTCGACGAAAGAAGATTGTCCCCTAAAAGAGTTGTTATATGGAGCCTGCTACCATCTCGGTTATTACCAACCTACAAAGAGTCATCTGTTACTAAAACTCTACACCGGCTCATGGAGAGTGGGTGTAGAGTTGGTGTCATTACACAAACTAGGTCCCACAGTGTTCGGGTCTTTTGGTTGTAAATTATTGTTACTGAGGGTTATAGCTCCAAAGTCGTAGAGGATAACCCCGTCGGATTTATTTTTTAACTATGCAAGCGCATCGGAAACCCCATTTCGGCTCTTTCAGCTTTCCAATCCTTCAGTTATAAGTTGGGAGCAAGGGGCTGCTGAGCTTGAATATGCTGAGAATCTTCTCGAAATCTAAGGGTTCAGCTGAGATCCAGAAATGCTTTTTCGATCGACTTGGGATCTAGTTGTCAGCTTGTAGAGCTCAAGAGATCTAAGATCAACACATGCGATCGCCTTAACATGGCCCTGATGCCAGTTGTGGTCATTCACTGTTCGTTGGCTACATTTTTCTAAGATGCTCGACCTTAGATCATCAAGCTTGTAGACATCCATGCCTTCAGCATGTGCACCTTCAGTACCTCACTCTGAAACGAGTGATGGATATTTTTTGTTTCGTTAGCCCTTTCATTGCCATAAAAGCTTTGATCGTGGCTTGATTTCGATGTGAATGTCACTACTTTCCGTCTAAAAAGTTAATAAGGATAGTTCCCGTGAACCCTCAGCTATGTATGAAGCTATCGTTTAGAGCACGCCGTTGCGGCTTAGGACTTTATTCCAGAGCCAATATCCTTTACTTTTGAAGCGTCCTTTTAAAAAAGATGTGCCTACTACCTGGTTTTAGTCGGCTCAGCTTTTTCTTGATAAAAAAAAGTGCTTGGAGCCTTGAATCGATGTCAAGATATGTAGGTGACCTATTTGGACCTTTTTTTTTTAAGGAGTTGAATGCATGGAGATATAGGGTGTTCCTTCCGGTTCTTAATTTTGTGTATGGGCCAAGTGGTAGAAGTGTGAGTAACATTTCAAAAACTTCAGTCAGAGTGGTTAGTTATTATGGCTCGCAAGTTGTGCCAATGTATCTTAAGCTCTGGAATTAGTTAGTGTCTTTGACCCCTAAATCAGTCATGATGACTGTACCTAAACATCCAGTTGATTATAGTGGGTCTTGTGCTCCTTTTTTTCCAAGGATTCTTCGGTTGTCTTCTTTTCTTTCTTTCTTAGGTATTCACCCGAATGCACAACATGAATGGTTGTGAGAAATTAAGCTTTGGCTCTCTATGAGCCAAATACATGTATTCACCCTTCAACTTAGGTTAGGTAGAAGGGTTGACATGGCAAGGAAGTCCTGCCTCCGTGATGCCCTAAGAGTTGCAGCCCCCTTACTATGGAACCTGCTTTTGTGCTATCAAGCCAGCCCTAGGCGCTGATAAGTCTGTACATGTATCAAACACAGGCTTGTTGGAGTCCTCGGCTCGGTCCTGAAAAATGTGTCGGCCTTGGATCTTAGATCTAATTTGGTAGAGTGCTGGACAGGGGCAAAGAAATTGTGGAGTTACTTCATCTACTTCTTCGTCATCACATTCCCTCCTGCACAGGGCAACCATCTTCAATCCCAGTCTTCCTGCATGGTAGTTCAGTATGTTATGCCCGCCTCCCTTCAAGTTAGTTCAAAGTGTTCTATCCAGCCAAAGTTCTCCATGAGTTTGGTGCCACGTCCGCGTTTTTTTTTTTTGCCGACTTTGTCAGTAAATTGAACACCGATTGTAGAAATTCCTGCGCTACCTGATGTTGTCCAACAGGAAAGTGTCAGTTAAGTGTGTTACGTGGTCATTTTTCATTTAAGTGTCTTCTAGTATGTAGTGAAGACAACACCCTATAACATGTAAGAAACGAAATCACTTCCTTTTTTTGTTTGAAGGAAAAGTTTCAAAAACCATTTAACTCCATCTTTTTCGAAAAAAAAAACTTGACACTCAAGTACGAACAATTTAAAACGTTCTCAGACAAACAATGAACCACTTCTTCACAAGGATGCAATCTTTACGATTTTCCATAAAAGTGTTTTCACGAGAGAAAATTTCAAAATCTGAAGCAAAAGCAACCCTTCTTCCACTCAAAGGATATAGCTCCGATTTACTCGTAATTCTTTCGTTCATTCGTGGAACGTTTTTTGCTTCACCGCCAACACAAGATTTAATTAAAACCAAGAACTTGATTTATGACCAAGTTGTCTAGTCTGGGTGTGTTTCTGTGTGTGTGTGTGTGCTGTTCCTGGCTGCTACTGTTCATCTTTTGGTTTTATACGGAGCAAAACAACCCCTTTTTATTGATTCTATTGGAATCCGTTTGTTTTTTTTTTTTTCGTTTTTTTATAATTTTCCTTAAACATTTTCTTCCTTTTTTTTTAATGTCCTGTGTTAACCCAGGAATTTTGATTGCAGAGGATTCTTTTTCTGTCCTCCTTTGTTGGAAGAGGAAAGGGTATTAACGGTGCGGCGGTTTAAGTTACTAATAATCCTTTATTTCGACGGTTGTAATCGTTTAATAGAATACGTGTTTATGGAACGAAGGACGAAAGGGTGGCAATGGAATTTGGGATCTATAATGGAAAATGTTTTCTTTATTTTTAGAAAAAGTCGTTCAGGTATTCAGTTGCAGGAGATCTATCGAAGCTGACTGCAAGTTCTATGAACGGATAGCGTACCAGTGGGAGTTTTATAGGTGTTTGCCCGAATCTCCCCTCGACTGGTGCTAAACATGAACAAAAGCTGTCTATGGGAGCGGTTTTTTTTTCTATAAAGATTGCAAAATGCAAAGTGTGACCTAGGCAATCGGGGTTCAGATCCCTGTGCATATGAGGGTATAGGAGGCAACTTCCTGGAGACTATGCTGAAACCCCGGTAGTTCAGAAAGCAGGTAACCTATCCAAGAAGCAACATGGATTCAGTAGAGGCATGGGAGATGGTTAAAACTCCACTTTTCAAGAAAATCGTGGCGTTGGCATTTCTAGACGTGAGGAACGTTTTGAGCTTTGCCAGGTGGTCCTGAATGCCTTAGAAAACACAAGAAACGTTCTACAATATCTTCTGCGAATGGTGAAAAAGTGTAGATCTAGGATACTACAGAAGGAGGCTTGAAGAAGGAACTAACCCGAATGAAGATGATCAAGTTTGGGACACTGAAAACGCCCAAAGTAAGCGTAGCCTTGTCACGGGATATATCCATTTCTGGATGGAAGCCAGCGGTGCAAGATAAGAAACAGAAAAAATGGAAATAGTCCTGCAAATCAGAAGACAGGATAGGCCACATTCACCACCAACGCCGTAAAGTCCGGTCCAAAGAACGCTTAACTAAGTCATGAGACGCGTCTAAGCTTAAGAACGGGAAAAACTGTTATAGTCCTGCAGATCAGGAGGCAAATCATCAGTTTCTTTGAGGTTAAATTAAGCTAGTCCGGTCTAAGGAAAGTGGAACCAAGTCAAGAGACACTTCTTAGCTTAACTACGGGAAAGACAAATATAGTCCTGCAGATCTTGTAAGAGATCCTCACATTCTTTTAGGCTCAAGTAGGATCGGAGACAGTAGGCATAGAAGAGGCAATGAAGTACCTGAGATTGAGACTGAACACAAAACTCACGTCTTGGTACCAGGTCAAGCTCTCTGAATGGGGCGTGGAGTAGGCTAGTTGTATAGTTGTGCCGTCTATCCTCTTGTTCGACTCTGACATCTGAGCTCATGTACTCAGGCAAGCAAATTGTACAAAGCTGACGGCAACGGGAAGGCGAAGAGAATCCCTTTTGGTGGCAGTGTTGGAACTAGAGGTTCCCATTCTCATCGATGTCCCAGCGAGACGAAATCAGAGAGCAGAGGGACCAGCAGGAAAGATTGACAGTGAGGCTGATTGGAAGCCTAACTGAGTAAACTTCCTTGTTTCTACCTTGCATGAGTGCTTGAAGGAACACTTACACAAAATGGAGCCTAGCTTGCCAATATGGCGAGTTCTCTCAAGACCCCTATTTTTCAAATGTAGAGGCTAGGATAGACTGTA
Source organism: Criorhina ranunculi (assembly GCA_951813785.1). Taxonomy (NCBI): domain Eukaryota; kingdom Metazoa; phylum Arthropoda; class Insecta; order Diptera; family Syrphidae; genus Criorhina; species Criorhina ranunculi. The sequence goes on from OX638385.1 coordinate 38,593,821, forward strand.
TCACTTTGGGCAAGACTTTAAAGGGAATGAAGAAGCTGACAATCTGACTGAAAAAAAGGATAGCCAAGGACCATAAAATAAAGCCAGCCGGTGGACATAACATTGAGAAAGAACTAGAGAAGGAAGGACAAATCAAAAGAGCTCAACAAGACAATTAAGTCAAAGTACAACTAAGCATTTGATTTATCAGTCTCGTCCTGCTCTCAAAACTCTTTCCATTCTTGAATTCTAACCCAAACTCACCGATCATTAATCACAGCCACATCTATGAAGGTAAAGCTTATCCTAAAAATTCCTTCCAAACTCATCCATGGGATGGAGACAAAAATCCATTAAACTTCCACTAACAGGGAAAAATTTGTAATTTTTTTGATCGAATCTAAAATACCATGTTAACACACTCACCCGGTGTTCCGGTCAGCGATAAATAATTCTCACAATATGGCCCTTGGCCACGGCACAAAGGACCGACAAAAAAAAAATGTAACGCGTCCCAGAAAATATAGGAATTCGACAATACCACCCCCCGCCTATGACTACGACTCTACACATACACACATCACATTCCTAGGGTTGTTTTGCATGGAGCCTGATTGCTGGTCGGAGGCACACTTCAATTAAATTCCCGAACATGAAACCTTCCATCGAAACGACAGGAGGACAGAGAAAACAAAAAAAAAAAACTCAAAGAACCGCCGCAAAGGCACCAAACCTAAACTGCGGACCCATTATATCCCCAGTGACCGTCATATCCTCGCGTTCGAAAATGTGCTCAGTGAGTATCCAATTTTCGGTTACGAAATTGCGTTTAACGTTCGTCCTGGATGGACGGATGGTGTTTGTACCGATTTTTTTTTTTTTCGTTCCACTCTTCCGCGGTTTTATGAAGCTACGGATACGGGTCATGTGAGTGTATCCACTGTGCTTAGTTTCAAAGTCAAAACGTAGCTGTAGTACGCGTTCGCTTGTCCTTTTGTTGTCCTGATGGCGCAGTAACATGGCACCTTTCCACCTCCGACGCCTAGAACGCCGAGGGAGGAGTGAGAATGAAGTTAGTGCGGTGAAAAATCTCAACGCATACACAAACCGCGGCCAAAAAACCATCGTCGTCGTCGTCGCGCACAAAAAGTGAGCGCTGACTTTGTCGGCCTGCGATAGATATCCCGGTCGTGGGCTATCAAAAGTGGTTTAGGGCAGACGGGGCAGCAACAGCAACCCTCGCATTCAAATATTCGATAGAAAATTTTCAATTTATGTCGTTCCGTATCGGAACGGACTATGGTGGGCTTTGACGGCATGGTCTCGGGGCTGTAGTGGAATCGTTGAAGGTGATCATTCCGGTTACGCGCTGCTGAACATAACACGCAGCAAGCAGTTAATTACATCTCACGTTTCGGCATCATCACCACCGAACCAGCAGCTGGCATCTAAGTATCCCGTTCTGGGGACCTTCTTTCATACGAAAGTTCATGTTCATTTCTGACTGACATCGTGACGTGCAATGAACACACAAAAAAATACTGTTATCCTGCACCCGGGTCACATTAATGGCGCACGACCGGATCTGTGGGACAGGAATTGTGGAAATGTGTGGAAAATAACGCGAAATCGCACGCCATTTTAATGAGAGGAAACACACTGACAGCGTCAGATTTATCCACCGTTCCGACGTTCTCGCATTTTGTCAGTGCTCAGCGAAATCGAGAAAACTCAATTCATCAATGTCGATTAGGACAAGGACGAGAGGGGTGATGTGTTCCTGGAATTCCTCTTCCAAAGTTGATTTAACAAAATCGCCTTTGTCACCTTGGTAGAGGTTAATTGAAAAAAATCGCAAAATGAAATGGGAAAATCAAAGAGCAACACTCCTGTCATCGTGACGTTTGCGTTTTTCACTGCGCGCTCACTCTTTGACAGTTTCATTTTGAAGATTGCAAAGACGTGAAATTGAGATGTCAATTGATGACGAGCGATAATCATCGGGTTCGAGTTGAGATTTCAATTAAATCGAAGAAAAAGGATTAGAGACGTGTAGCAAGGAATTTGCAACGTCACTGGAAGAGAGGGTTGGTTAAACAACGTGGATGACGACGACAAAACATTTTTCACAGTGAGGCAGGGAGGTATGAGAGAAAATAAGATGTCAGTTGAGATGCAGAAGTGCCAAGGAGATGGCAGGATCAACATGTAGTGTGCTTCTTAATGAGATACAACTGTGAGATAGGTTAGACAACAACCAGTGTCTGCTGTCATGTCTGTGCATTTTGGCTTGCAAAGATGCATTTCTTACAGATTTTGACACTAAAGTCAGGCTTTGACAGATGACCATCGAAAGATTGAAAAAGTTGTCATAGAAACCGTTTTCGTTTTTGCCAGTTGGAAAGCACCCAGCATGAGTAAGTACCTGTTGAACTTTTTAACCTTTCAAGGCAGACAACTACACCAGCGCTGAGATGAAACACAGAACAGCTCTTGCCAATCGGTGTTTCTTTGGGTTAAGATGGCAATTGAGGAGCAAAGACGTCTCTCGAGTTGCTAAAGAGACCCCGTTTTGAGAGAAAACGTCTGCATGGACGGTGAATGGAGGAGGAGATACAAGGACGAATTGTATTGACTATTCGGCGACACTAGTCCAGTCACGATCAAACATCGTCCTCGTCGTCGCGTTGTCTTCCTCGCACTAACCGCCGCTGAGCCCACCGTTGGATTTCAATTTCTCGGTATTCATCACTGCTGCGTACCAGCGTTGAATCCACTGGGATGTCCTCAATCACGTATCAATCGATTGACAGTACTTAAGTGATCATGTCATGTCGAGGAAGGTATCCTTGAATTACCTGTTAATCTCTTCCTCGTTCTGACTTGGCTTGCGATGCCATCGTTCATATCTGCTCTTCTGGTCTCGTTCTTGTTCTCATCCTCTACTCAGGCGCACCTCCTGAGTTCCCCTCAGAGCTGGACGTTCCTTTGAAGTTGGAGTATACATGAATAGCAGTTCATGTGGACTTGCCCTCGTTGTTAAATTTCGGACCGTGTTAGGTCCCCACTAAACTGCTTTCAACTAGACTACTCAGTCATTCTCTGCTCTTCTCGAGATCGTTCTGTAACAGCGGTGCACCTGACCATTCAACCGTGTGATACGCACTGCAGTTTTGATATTTTGCAAGTTACAACCCATGGTTCTCGCTGTACTGCTCGAATGTTTTCGTCTGCCTAGGCTCTCCGAAGAACCCTGAAACCTCGTCTAGTACGCTTCGCCGACGCAACCCATGGTCCTCGCTGTACTACTCGAATGTATTCGTCTGCCTAGGCACTCGAAAGAACCCTGAAACCTCGCCTAATACGTTTCGCCCACTTGACGAGCAACGTTTTTTGTGAATCTGTACGAGAACGTATTAGGTCGCTCCTTTTCCTCGCATGAAGAACTGAGATGATGCAAATGAATCGCAACGAACGGCAGAGGTAGCTCTCCCTCTTCCATCCCACCTTTCCTTTTTGCATATGCGCAGTCTACGCATGCCTTGATCAAAGCAATGTGGCTACACAACTGCTCGTCCTTGCAAAATTAAAAAGTCCAAACACTGTAAAACTCCAAGTAGACACTCGAAAAACACTTTTCCTCACTTGTACGGAGGTTTTCACTCATCCTCTGGGCGTCTTAAAACTTTCCACACAATCAACTTCAGGACATTTCGCCTTCATTTGCCAGAAGATTTCATTAAACCTCTCTCTTCCCAGACTTCCTTTCATTTACATAAGATTTCGGAAAGAAAAATTTTATCAGGACGACTAAATTATTTATTCAAAAAACAACATCCGCTCCCCCGCTCCACCGCACTTGCATTTGAATTGATTCCTTGTGCCTCATTTTCAATTTTCCATTTTCCACTTTCTTTTTACAAAGAATTTTCTCATTCATTACGCTTAAGCTCGAGTAGCAATCGCAACGTTCTGACCAAAGTACTTTATCAAGTCACAAAGGACATAAACTCTTCAACCTTCTCCCTGAGAGAGGAAAATAAAAAAAAAATATCTAGATGCACATTAAGCTCATACCCCTTTCAGTCGGCTTTCTCATTCCCATCCCCATCCCCATCCCCATCCCCATCCCATTCCCCAAAACATCTGCAGAAAGTAAAGTAATTTCACTGAAAGCATCTGATTATCGTGGAATAAATCTAAATGGTTAAAACAAAAGAGGACGACGACGCCGAAGCCGAAGGACGACGACGACGACGACGTCTCCGTGAGATGCGGCACAATTGTTGGTTTATCTGTGGAGAAGTAAATGGCCAGCGCTAAGACCATTCACAGGACGAAATCCCTTTTGTCCATTTTTCTTAAGCAAATCACCCAAATCCTTAGCGTCGAAGAGGGATGACCCTTTTTGTTTTTTGTTTTTTTTTAATTTTTCGTTGGAAGGGTAGATTTAAAGTTGTTTTGTCTGTGTTAGCCGCTTCTTAATGATATTGCTTCGATAAGTTTTATGGTACTTAGCCACATTGTTTCGTTTTTGGCTGGAATTAATTTTAATTAAAAGGATGCCCCCACGGATGTCTAGGGATTTTTTTTTTTTTAAAGCGGTGACAATCTGATTGGAAGATGTTTTCATCAGACTGCGGGTGGTTTAAGAAACGGAAATGGATTAAGAATCAATCATCGATAAGTGTGTGCGGAGAGTGCTTCAAAGTTTTTGAAGCCCTTGTGTCTAGTTCAGACTTTCTTCTTCTTTGTCAGTTTCAAGGACCTTAATGAAACATCTCCATCGAATGTGGTTCTTTGCCTTTCGTTTTCTCTGACTGTTGAACTTTCTTCTCCAGAGTTCTGTTTGACGTTGCCATGAGGGCTCCATTCTAAAGCTTGGCGACAACTCTTTGTGGTTGACTTACCGTACCGTAGCTATGGGCATTGTCAGCTTCAAGGGCCTTCATGAAACGTCTCCATCGAATGTGGTTCTTTGCCTTTCGTTTTCTCTGAAAGGCTGAATTTTCTTCTCTAGAGTCGCTTTCATTCTAGACCGGGCATTTGCATTTGAGGCACTTGGTAACAAAGACCTGTAGTGCATTCGTTTGTAATTCAGTAGCCAGCCTTGTCTCCCAACCACAGAGTAGGACCGATTTGAAATTGGAATCGAAAATGCCTAGTTTTGTCCTAGAATGTTCTTCACAGCTTGGTGAGTTGTGCGGATGCACTTTCGTCTAGACAATCTTCACCAGTAGCGTCCTGCACCGTTGTCGACGGAAATAACGCCTCCTAGGCATGTCAAACTGTTCACATTTTCGACGTGTTAAATTTGATGTTGAAAGGTGTTAAATTGTAAGGCAACCTTTCCTAGCTTTTCTACCGTCTATCTTGTTTTGCACATCTAAATACTAATATGTATATCGTCACGAAGTCCGGGTTTAAGATCCCTGTCTATGCTTGTGCACTTCCTTCCAAGTATGTAATCTAGAACAATCTAGAAAAGGGATGAATGGCCAACACAGAAGACTGCGGGCGGAGTAAGTGCCATAAGGAATCACAAACGGAATACGGCACCAATAACTGTGTTACAGTGTACAGAAGAGAAGTTGCAATGTCCTATGCCACTTAATCGATTGTTCATTTGGTCTACACAAAGCGAGTCTACTGCTTTCGTATAGCAGATTTAAGCAGCCTTTCTTGCCAGCACCTTCGACGGAACCGAAGCTGAATGATGCCTCACATTGGTATCGACTAGCTTTATGAAATTGGTATGCCAAACAGATAAATGTCAATCTAATGTGACTTCCAGAATCCGAGGCTTGTTAACGCTCACTAGGTTAGAAAGGTGGGGGCTTGATGTTAGGTACCGCTTCATCCGAATCTTCATGGATCCATTATGAGGAGTGAGAAGGAGTAAGTTTTTATCTATTGGTCACCTCCTTAAACAACCTCGAAGCAAGTATGCATTTTGGAAGTGCCTTCGGTGGCATGGTTGACAGTTTGCCCGGGTCGCCAAAGAAGTAAGCGCCCAGAGTTGTTTTCCTAGTTCTAATGAGGGCTGGGCAGTCGCAAATGAAGTGCGTAGTGTCATTTTTTGCCTCTATGTCGCTACAGCTTTTACAGAGGTTGGTCGTACTTAACCGCATTCTTTTAAATCGGGGACTAGGTTGTTGCCTCTAAGGATGCTGATCACTAGTCCTAAGAACGATCTTTTACTGTGCTGTGGCCACATCTTTTTTGATATGCAGCATGTTGGGAGTTTGCTCCATTTCTCATCCGCAAGTTTCTAGAAGTCTTGTTTAAGAACCTATACAAGGATCAGAACTAAGTGATCGGTGATTGTTTGATTCAGTTTTGATCCTTTTTTTGCCAGTTCATCGGCTTTTTCATTGCCATCGATGCTTCTAGTGGGACGTAGGGCTTTGAGCTTAGGATTTGAAGCTCAATGCTATCCCTCTTTAGTTCTCTTGATGCCTGACACTGCTGGTACTTCTGCTTGAAGCACACTGGCGTGGTTTAGAAGTTTCAGCAGCCCGGTAATGGCGGGTTCCTCTGAGTAGATTCCGGAGCTGTCGGTAAAAAAGGATGTGTTGTCAGGATAAATGATCCTTCCCTCGTCCTCACTTACTCTTAATTGAAAGAGAGTTTGGAATTCAAAGTCGAAGTCAGGGTGTGACGTAACATAATCAATTTTTGTTTCCAGCTTCGTCCATCTAGCGATAGGTTAGGTGGCTGCTCCCGCTTAGCAGGAACACACACCTAGACTTGAATGTAGGTCCATTGTAATATCACGTAGAGTACCGGATTATCGGCATCGGGAACCTACCATGATGTATTTCCATGTTCCAAGGAAGAAGCTGCGGGTAACTGCATGGTGCAGACGTTTTCCTGTACTCCACTATATGCAGAACCACTTAGACCCACAGACAAAGCCCTTTATTCTGCTAATATGGCTAGGTTAGGTAGATAGCTGTGCCATGCGATTCACTTAGGCTCAGAGCCCGTTGTGGCTAGAGCTTGGTCCTTTGTTGCAATTTCTGTAGTGTATAAGTCGATCCGTAACACTGAAAGTATTGTTCCAAGGGCTAGCGCACTCACGTCCTTAAATGTCCGCAAAGGAAGAAGTATAAAGCTGTCATATCGAGGGGCCATGAAAGAATTACATGTACTCCAACTGCCATTTGTCCAATTTGGGAAGCGAACAATGAGAAGCTACGTACATGGTTCTGTAATGCCAACCAGTGGCAGCTGAAGTGTTGCTCCCTTTCCCGAGAATCTGAGCCCAAAGTGACAACCACTGTGGTCACCTTCGTGATCGATTCAAACAAATCTTAGGATCGGACCATGCTGCGCTTATTGCTAATGTACTGCACCGAACTCGTCGACGCAGGCATCCGTAAAGCTTTTCTCTATACGAAGAATTTGAGGTCAACGCCATTCCGTTTTGATAAAGTCCATGCTTCTGCACCTTGCAATCCAAGACATTGAATGGTTTTGCTTGAAACTTCTAAGGATCTTGCCTAAGGTTTCAGTTGTACCATTTGTTATCCCAATGAAACAGTGACCAAAGTCTTCAAAGAAAGCATCTCGTTGATCTCGTTGATTGGGACTTGGATAAAGTCAGATATGGACCGTTTAAGTAGGCCTGGGCAAGCGTCGGTGTGGAATGTGATACGACTGTACAATAGCGCCCGTGGATGCTTGTCTTTCATTCTGTGCCTCTGGTATACTTGCCTCGCTTCTGCGGGTAGGTTTTTGCTTGCCCCTTCCCAAAAAACGACAACGCAACGCTGCACATTCCTGGCTAGACCAGAGCTAGCGTCGCATTGTGTTTTCTGTAATTAAATCAGCGGCCTCCGTTCAACAGCCAATGAACTCAACTATATTCCACTGCCTTCAACCATTGCTTTCATCGATTCTTTATTCTCATTCGAATTGCAGACACGACTTAGAACAGCCTCCAGCTTGATGAACTACTGAATCATCTTTGGTGGACTCAGTCAGCACCATCAGTCCACAATTAAAGCGCCACTCAGTCTGACTAGACATTCGTTCTACTGTAACACTTCCAACACCTTCTTTTCTCGCACCTCCCTTGTCATGTGTGTCCCATATATCTCACCACCTTTCCCCACCCACTAACTTGATTAATTAGAAAGCTCCCTATTGCATCCCTTCGTCTCCATAGTGGAAAACTAATTTCCAATCAACCAAAAACGGAAAATTTCGAAGAAAACAAACCTAACCCCAAGTATATCTGTCGACCATAAATCAACCCATTCTCAGCTACGTTCCTTATTTCCGTTGTGCTTCGTCCTCCAGAGTCACACCCGCAAAATACAGCACAAATCGGTTACAAAATTGAATTTTCTCTTTCGTCGCATGGACGCTGGCTGCTTGCAACCCCCGCTGCTGGCCACAGCATTTTGATATATGGAGTGTTAATCCACGACCAACCTCCCTCCGCAATTTCCAGAACGTTCAACAAACAATAAATCATCCATCCCAGTGTCAGGACAGAGTCCTCACACGAACTTGTGTCTCAAAGGAACCGAAAAACTAACCTCCGCCAAAGTACAAGGCGGCCGTCTGTAGACTTTGCTTTGGCAAAACAAATGAACTCGCATAAATCTAGAACGTGTCTTACATATCGGCTTCGCTTGTCAGAAGATTGTTTCCCTTCAACCCGTTTGTTCCTTCTTTTTTTTTTCTGCTTCAATCCTTCGTCCTACTGCCCACCGCCGTGCGTCGGCTGGTGGAAACTTCTCATAATCCTATCATTTGCACTTGTTGTGTTTTACTCAAACCAAAACTTACAAGCAACTTCCATGAAGATTAATGGCTGTCTAAGGTCTAAGGTCACATACTGCAGCCCTTGATGAAAAAAAAGAGCTGCATACCTATAGGCGTTTGATTGTCTCAGATGAATCAATTGGAAAACATCAGGTGGTTGGGTTTCTTGGAACAAACTGCCGCAGTAATCTCATGCGATCTTAACAAATCGACTTTTATGGTCTTGGGGCGGTTTTTTTTTTCTCTTTTTTTCAGGTGGACGGAGGACTTAAAGGTCAGGTTTCCAACCTTCTTGAGTTCCTTAATAAGTGATTATGTTGAGCGGGGAGACTTATTTGCTCCCTTATCGAGGTGAATTATTGATTCATTGCAAATGGCTGGGTGGGAAGAAGGTTAAGGGTGAAAAAATGAAAAAAAAAAAAACGGGACAGGGATGAAAAGAATAGACTTCCGGATTATTTACAACCCGGTGGAGGTTGATTACCAGCGGGGGGGAAATGTTAACCTGATTTGAACTGTTAGCCGGAAGTTTATTAAGACCTAACCGGGAGGTGTTCCATCGAATTTGTGACTTTTTTTTCTTTCTAAGGAAAAGGTTATCTTAGATGAATGGGTCACTGATTAGGGGAATTATAGTCCGTGTCACCTTTAATGTGGTCCACGAAGGCAGAGTGGACATATCCTTAATGTGCTTGATTGGGGGTATTGTTACGCTGTACAAGCAAAATTGAGTTAAAAAAGAGGCTTCAGGTTCTATAACCTCGTCCAATCGATTGACAGATGTCACTTTCCACTTGTGGACAATAGCTGCATTGCACGGGAGCAACTGTTTAAGTCAGAGCGCTGATAGCGAATAACTGGACGTGTCCTATTTCAGTTCCAAGTCAAGGAACTACTTTGGGGGATACGCCACCATAAAATTATCTTTTTGAGTCAGGGTAACTGCCCAGCCATGTCCAGTTTTGGCATCCCTGTCAAACTCGTCCGTTTGTACAAGATGACAATGGAGAGTGCACGCTGCTCCATCTTGGGATTAGCGATCAACGAAGGCAAAACTAAGTATTTAGTGTCAACAAAAAGGGACACTCAAGACAGAACGTCACTACAGACAGCTATAACTTCGAGGTAGTAAGGGACTTTGTCTACCTGGGCTCTGCCATCACTTCTAAAAACGGCATCTCATCAGAAATCAAGCGAAGAATGATCTTTGCCAATCGCTGTTTCTTTGGGCTGAGAAGGCAATTGAGTAGCAAGGCCCTAAATTTACAAGACCTTTATCATCCCAGTCCTGCTCTATGGCGCTGAAGCATGGACTTTGTCACAATTGAGTAGCAAGGCCCTAAATTTACAAGACCTTTATCATCCCAGTCCTGCTCTATGGCGCTGAAGCATGGACTTTGTCACATGGACAAGATACCCTTGGTCGCTTCGAGCAAAAAATTCTTCATAAGATATTCGGTCCCGTTTGCGTTGACGGACTCTGGAGGAGGAGCTTCAACGACCAATCTTACGAGCTGTACAGCAACATCGACCTAGTCATCGACCCTCCAATCCGGAGGGACAACGCAGTAGAGAAAGACCTCGCCTAAGGTGGCGCGGACAAGTAAAAAGAACCTCAACCAACTTGGAGTGCGTTACTGGAGGAGGTAAGCTAACGATCGGGCTAACTGGAGAGCTTGTTGGTTGAGTATTTTACATACCGACTGGAATCCTAGATAAGGATTACGACCCTAGCTTACGAATAAAGGGCAATGATCTTCCTTTTTCACAAGTGAAATGTTCGAACACCTTAACAGGGCACGAGCAAGCAAAGAACCAACCGAGGCCCTTAACTGCTACAATATGGATGGATCGGGCAAGAGATAGGTGAACAACTGCGATATCTACTATGGTGATGGCTACAGAGAGCAGAGGCAACGCGGCAGACTTACGGAAAACAGTCTTAAGCTTCCGACAAAGGAGCTAGTGTCCTATGACGATCAGTAATTTACACACATAAGCCTTATATACCCTCATACCTCCACAGAAATTAAGGACGACGCCACCAAAGATTGTTTCTACAAACTTCTCGACAAGACTTAGGAGCAATGTAGGAAACGACGGTTCGCCTGGTCGCGGAGTCAAGTATCCCAAGTCCGTTTTCAAACGTGGTGTCGTGTAAGTTATGTTGAATGAGCTCCTTAACTGTTAAGTTCATCGCCAATCTCCTTGCCCTTCGATCGAGGAACTCTATAAATGGTGATTTTGTCATGAGAAGGTAGCTGCTTGAGGGTGCTTAGGCAGCTTTAGGAAGCCTGCGTGTCTAATAAGTGAGACCTCAGAGGTTTTATCGCTGACAGTCGGGCTGTCAAAAAAGATGTCAATCTGTTTTCTGCGCTCTGGCTTCAAGTTCCGGACGTCGATAACCGTAGGCAAGCTTAAATCACAGAACAAAAGGCTGTGGACTTAACTAAAAGAGAAGCTGGAAGATGATATTTGCAGCCTCAGTCAGATCTCAAAGGATCCGTTGTGTTCCTCGATGTGGGATACCTAAAACAGTGGAACATCGATTCTTATTGCTGATTGGCCTCCCTGAACCAACCCGACTTCCGAAGAAGTTTTAGGATGGTTTTCGGAGGTTGGTTGGACCATTCGCCCAGATCATTGAGGCAAAGGCTTGAGCATTCACATATAGCAGGTGAAATGTTTCCTCTCCATCGCCACATCCCCTACATCCCCCGTTGAACTCAAACGCTTCTTTCTTTAGGTGGCCCGCTGGCAGGTTGTGGCCTCTCAAAGTGCGATTATGTCTTTTGTTTTCCTTTCTAGCTATTCTCTCCAGAATGTCCTTAAGGTGCTGCATGTCTCACAGTGATGCTGGACTTTTGAAGTTCTGTTGGTGGCAAGATTGAGTCATTGTCAGAACCCCCCCTCAGATGACCTAAAAGTTGCCCTTAGTAAACTTTAAACAAGCTGAAGTCAAAAAAAAAAAAACACCCCCCATATTCACATCGACGATACAGCACAATTTAAAACACAAAAAACGTTCCCCACACCGCCGCCGCCGCCGCCAGCTAGTCGTTGTAAAATTGGCTAGCATGTGCCATTGAAAGAATAATCTGAAGACCCAACAACAACAGCGCGGGGCAAAATAATGAACGGAGAATACAATTCATTGGACCATTAATCAAATCAGTCCCTTTAAATTAAAAGTAATTGATTTAACACCAATACCGATCCGAAACATACCACGGTCGGTCGGCCGTTTGGTTTCCCGTTTCAGCGCACACATCCCTTTGCTGGCGCACTCCCCACATCGAACCACGATACCACATCATATGCCCAACGAACACTCAGGAATCAGTCTCATCGTAGTCGTCAGTCACTGCTCTCTGACTCTGACCCATCTCCTCACACTGACTGACTGAAGTCAAATCAATCATTTATTTACGATGCCCAACCATCCGGGGGTAGGTTTGGGATAGTTCCCGGGTTCGGGACACCCTCTGAGATTTAGTGCGACGACGGGCCATACACATACACACACCCAGCTGAAGATGAACAAATTATTCATTTGTCTTCAGTATTTCGGTTCATTTCCTTCGTCGTTGTGTTATATGTTCTGTTTTTTTGAATATCCTTGGGCCCATCCTGCTGCGCCTGTGTCTTCAAGGAGAGAAATTTAATCAAGTTATTCCAGCACGTTCCAATGAGAGACATCATTAATTTTGAACGCACAACCGTTTGTGAGATGGTTCAGTTCGGTTTCGGTTTGATTTGGTTTTTAGGATGGTCCAAGTGGTGGCCACATGACGGCCAAAACTAATATCCGTTGGTTGGCCTTACAGCCTGGTCCCTTTGTCAATGTTTGACAGAGATTTCTCAAACAGAACCCAGTGGGGGAAGTGGCGAAGTGAAGTAAGATACCTTATCAGTCGATAGCAGAAAGTACAGAAAATTTGAACGTAATAACCGGACTCCTCGTCACGATGAGATGTCAAGGTGTCAGATTAAGGTGTTGACCAGTTTGATGGATGACATTGAATCACAGGAAACCGGAGGGGCTGCTCAACAAATTTAAGAAGGAACTTCACAAGAAAATACAAAACAACAGAAAGTTTAAAGACAAACAGGTAATGAAGCATTGATGAGGTGGTGAAAGACGGAAGGTTCTAAGGAATATAAGTTATTTAAGGCACTCTGGGTAGGATTATAACCTCAAATGACAAACTTCAATGGATGCTACGCAATCTCAAGAAAACTCTGGAGAAAATCCCAAGAGGAAAACCGGAAAAAGTTGAGAGAACGGCAAATAGAGGGGAGGATATGATGGCTATTAGTAGTGTCAAGACCACGTTGACTCGTATTAGCTTGACCATATCAAGGGTCTCCGACAGAGAGAGTCTTAGAATCCCAGACTTCAGATTCTAGACGACAGAAGTCCCATGACTACTCCTAGTTACTTGGCACTCCCCAGGGATGACGGCATTAGAAAATTCAACGTTCTAAAGAATTTTTCCTTGAAGCTATGCAACCCTGGTACGTCAGAATTAAGGGTAACGGAGGAGCAGACAGACTAGGGGCAGATGAACCCTTCATTGATTAGACCTGAACCATTCTGCGGAGTAGGTAGGTAGGTAGGTAGAAGTGGTTGAAACTGGTGAACCTGCCAGAGACACGAACACAAATAGCGCGGATACGCCGTTCTGATACCCCAACTCACGTGTCCTGGATGTTGATGGGCGTGTCTAAGAGCGTAGTTTTCAGATCCATCCTATGGAATTCAGAAAATTGATAACGTCGCAGAATTTTGTGTAAAAAAAACTCCTAGGGGACTACAACTGGAAAAGATTCAAGGCATGTATCCCCAAAACAAGAACAACCTACCTGATCCCTAACGTGACACTGTAGCGTCGAAGGAAACCTGAGGAAACTAAAGATTGAGGAAGAAGACCTGTGCAGACCAGTAAGAATCAAGAACACCTCCTGGAGTCTTGTGAGGCATTGACCACCAGAACTGAACTCTTCAAGAGCCTGAGAGCATTAGCTTAGGTTCCACAATTGAAAGTTATTTGGTCTTAAGATGTTTTTAAGACCGTCAATCAAGACTGAGTGCTTGCGTCGTCTTTTCAGACTGGCGGTCCCACAGTTGGGCATACTTGAAGCTTTGGTAGTTGCAGTTTAAGGCCAGACTTGTTAAAGACCTACAATTCCAAGGATAAGTCAGTTGGTTCCACAAGACATTCGAAATAATGTCCATACGTTCCTGACAAAATAAGTGATCTTGGGAGAATGTCAATTCACTTCAGTTTCTCAAGGATAGCTTCATCATCCAAAATATCCTTGAACAACATGATTGTCTTCCATCGAAATGGTTTCGAATTCAATTTCGATTGGAATCGAGTGTCGTACGCACCCCCCTCAAACTCCCTGGGGTATCGTTCCGCATCAAATGTGAACACACGAACATATATTTATCGCTGGTCCTTTTTGGTTTTATTGCATTTGTCCTTCTGTCCTCCAAGGACCGCCAATCAATTCAATTCCATTTTGCCGAACCGTACTTAAGGAGTCTAAATCGAGTTCATCCACCGCTACTGCAGGCTCCACATACGATGACACAATTGGCCCATAAAAATGGAACGGACCCATCGGTGTAATGGTCATGTTTATCGTTGTGACCATTATAATCAATGACAGGAAAGGACAACGCGCATTATGGTCTGTCGAGTTTAAGGACATCGTATACACTTTACGCAGATTGAGGGTGAATTTCGTATTTGCTTTCTGCCCGCACATGGGACGATGGTCTTCTTTTTTTTTCAACATTTTGCTGAGTGTCCTTTCTGCTGAAGAAGCAGTCTTTCAATCGAAAGACGATATGTTGGCGGAATAAGTATCCTCCCCCCCTCACCCGTCGATGAGCAGCTCTCCAAAGAAGTGACATAAGTACGCCATTTAATGTGCTGATGACTTATTAAATTTCAATACATTAATTGCCAAAGGGGAGCACATGGGAGCGGAAGGAGCACTGGGAGAGCAATCAAGCAATAAATGATGTAATTACGACGCCCTTATTTGCTCCCGCCTAAGGATGAATAGGTATTTCCGCCCGCACTGAGAGTGCTGCATGTTGAATCAGTGCTATTGCTACTGCCATTGCGACTCCTGCCGCCGCCGCCTCCTGTTGGCAATTTATGTTAATTGAACGCTTCCGAGAATGCTTTGATCTTGTCAAATTTGTGACTAATTGCGACACCTCCGCCAGCAATAGGGGGGGTCGGAATGATAATGACACTCATATGTGCGTCGGCGAAGAACATCTTGTTGACATATAGAAATATATGTGTGTTCATCCCCATCGAATGTGGGTTGCAGTGCCTCGAGGCGAAGACAGGTGCAGTCTCCAGTCAGGATGACGAAATGTAGGATGGAAAATAATTAATAGGCATCCCTCTCGCTTTGCGCTGTGCATGTGTGTGTGCCTATTTGATTAAGTGATACGTATTCGATCTCATGGGGGATGTAATCAATCGTCGCAGATTGGATGGCTGTTGGGAATTTATGGGTTTTGGGGAAGATTTAAGAGTTAGACATTCAAAAATATTTGGCCCGCGCATGTGATGAATGACTGTCAAGTGGTGTGGATTACTGCAGATTCGACTTGTCTAACGGAGGCACACGGCGATTCGGCGCTGCTCACTGAACGCTGTTGACCACAAGCAAAACTAAACATAAGCCATGAAACTTAACCCAAGCAATGATGCCTGTGCCATCTTTTTATACCTTGTGCAGAGGCATCAGCATTAATCAATTACGGGACTAAGAAGTCTTAAAAGGCGTACAGGCTTCCACTGAAAGTTATTGCAGCGGCAAAACTCCATTTTCCCTTCGTTCTTAGCATCAACATTTACCGGCATTGACGGCTTTCTTAGTCGGTCTCTGCGTGCTCCTCTTTAAAAGCGTCTATGACGGCAACTTGGGAGCGATCGGTAATATCGATATCGTCTACGTACCACAGCAGCTAGATCCATTTGTTGCCCTGCATCCCATCTGTACCCGCACAAGGTTGAAGAAATCACATGAGAGCGCGTCTCTTTGCCTAGATCCGGTACATATTTCAAAAAGTTTTGAAGAGCTGTTTCCAAATTATGTTCTCCTTGATGATGGACAAAGTTGGATCCATTTTTTCTGAGATTCTGAACTCAGATATCGCCCTGTACAGCTAAAGACAAGGCCTGCTACCATATGCGGTTCTGAAGTCGATGAAAAGGTGGCCAGTCTTGACTTGAAATTCGTTGATCTTCTCCAGGATTTGGTCTATTGCCGATCTGGCAAAATGTGTTGCAGAATGGTTTCAGATGTGTTTGCAGAGTAAGTCCGTTGGATAGAATCTTAGCAGGGTACGCCTCGATAGTTGGTACAAGACGTAGTGATCGCCTTTCTTGTAGAAGGACAAACTTCTGTCCACCTCCGTACTTGAAAAGCTCTGCTGGTAAACCTTCAGAGTCACCGGTCTTATTATTATCCAGCTTTTTGATACCTTCGCTGACCTCTTTTACACTGGAAGGGGAGATTACTTCTCCGACTGGAGATGGGTGCCCTTTATGCCGTATAACTCTCTCAACATTATGTCCATTCCAACTTTGAAACCAGCTTCCAGTTGCTTGGCCTTCATGTAAAACTCCCGAATGTGATTCCTGCCACGTGACTCTTCGATTTTCTTGAGCTGAGAGACTGCATATGCCCTTTTCTTCATACTCAGAGCTTTCTTCGTCTCTCGTCTTCTGGCTCGATACTCTTCCCATACTGCTCTTGTTTTGCGGTGCAAAGCATACCACAGGCATCTTTTCGGGAATGGTCGGTCTCCCAAGGAAGTTGCGATACTGGGTCCACTGTTTGGTGGCGTTAGATGAAGACGAGTCCACAGCAGAGAGTCTGTCTTTCAGTCTTTGTAATCGCTGGTTACTCCAGGTCAACGTCAGCGCCAAATTTCTTTCGATGGGCCCCACTCATAGCTTCTCGAGCTCTGAATTAAGCTGCCACGTTTGATGCTCTACATACCTTGTCCCAGTTTTTGTTTGGATAGTTTTCTCTTTCCAGATTGGAAAGGCGGTAACTGTAGCTAGAGAAAGCCTTTGGCTTTTCAGTATTCATACTCACTCTTGCAATCTTAAGGGTCACATGCTTGAAGCTTCCTTTCATTTGACCATACATTTAACTTACTTACTTACTTAAGGTGGCGCTACAGTTCGGGGTGGACCTGGGACTTTGACCATACACTGCAGATATAAGCTCCACATATGACACTCTGATGAATATTCGACGAAGGATAGTCTAAGGCAGCCATTGCTTTGGATTGTCCCAAGAATTAGGGTCTAAAGTCAAAGCTCGATCTTGCCAGTCTTGCTTTATGAAGCTCAATGCTGAACGATAAGTATGACAGTGGAGCAGATCTTGTCGAATATTCGATCTTGTCAGCGAGGAGGGCGAATCGATGAGAAGATACAACCTACGTTCCGTATAAAGATGTGGATGCGGATGTAATCCCAGAAAAGCAAAAATCCGTCGACGTCCACATCAAGCTAATGGACGAGAATACTCCAACAAAGAGAGTCTTCAAATCCCAACCATCTGGTTCATGAAGAAAAGGGAGAACGAGAACCTCTGGTTTAAAGATCAAGCAAACCTTGGTGTAGCAAACTGGAAGCAGCGTTCCTGGGATCATGAAGGATGGAAGTCGACATTAGTTCAGGCTCTGACCCACAAATTTCTAACAAAAGTCCAATCAACGCACCACCTTACGTTACTCTTGGACCGAATTTATATCCAAGACTCGTTTAAATTAAAAAAAAAAAAAAGGAAATCTAACCCCCTCGCCGAAGCATCCTTATCCGTTGCTCCGTACGTTTTAGTCACCTGAAAAATTCTTTTGTCATCATCACCGGCTTTTGCCAATTTGTCCATTCGACCGGATGGATGGTGCGTCGTTCTCGTCATCGTCATTCGACTGACAATAACAAAAGATCCAATTTCACCTTTGACACCGACAACGTCTAATTGTAAAGATGTCCAACCATCCTTGTGGGGTTTCTACGGGTAACCGAGATTCTTCTCAACCGTATAATAAGAATTTACTATTTACGTTGTGGCCCGGGTGGTGGTGGTGGTGGTGGCGGCATCAACGGGCGGCAATGACTTCCAGCAAATGCCGGCCGGGTGGCACATGAAGATTTCAGTCGTTGTCATTGGCAGCCATGCTTGTTGGGTTTATAAGTCGTCTATATATGTAGGTACTGTGCTGCATGAATCAATGTGTGTCTGTACAGATACTTATGAAATACATTAAGGAATGCCGAGACTACAGAGTGTAAACTTAAAGAGAAATCGATTGTCCTTTGTTACCCTGGTGACACATTATGGAGAGCCATCATTAGGCGAATATATACTAAATGGAACTCCATCTCCAGGCTTTCCTCTGTTCCCTTAGAGAATTTCAAATTTAAGCACCACTGATTTAATAACTTCTCTTCTGCCTCCCTTGCACCATCCAATTTCTCACATACTTTCGTCTTGTGTGGCAGAGAAATTGTCTCCAAGAAACTTGAAAATGGAAAAAGGATTCCCTCGTCCTGGTAGTTGAGACTGAATATTGATTTTTGAATGTGAGACTTATGACAGTGATAGCACGTGTAATTAGAAAGAAAATTTATTAAAATGTGTATCCAAGGAGGGGGGGGGGATAATTTGTCCGAAGGGGTTGATTCCAATCGGAGGCAGTCCGAGAATTTACTTTTACAACATCGTTAAGTTGAATTTGGTTAAAGTGTGTGGAAGACCTATAAACTTGAGTTAATGTGACGGAATGCCAGAAAACCATGCTTAAGCAGGACCTATGGACTTTGGGATATTTGTCCTATTGAACCGTTGAAAATAAGTTTCATTTTGACCGAATTTCCTGATCCAAGACCATCAAAGATTGGTTTCCAATTCAAATCATAGAGGCTCCATCGAATATTCAGATAGCCCCCTCCGAGAAAGATGGACCTTTAGCGTTGAGACAACATCCCCCGAAATGGTGGAATCAAATCAACTCCGAGTGAACTCCAAAGTTCGAGTTAGAGATGTTTCCGCGGTTGTAATGTGGGCACAAGTGTGACGGGCGCTAGTAGCTTGTCTAGGAGAACGCCTAAAAGCTAAATTTCTTTAGGGCAAAGTTGTACTTGTAGGCATAAGTCAGCTTTTTTTCTTCGACAAACCAGAGCTTGGAGATTGGATGTAAGTCAGGGATATTCTGATTAACAAGCCGTTCTTCTCAGTACAATATCGAGTAGAGGAAGAGCCTTTTAAGGGCAGAGCTCGAAATATTAAAACTGTGCTCAGCTGAGAAAAGGTTGAGCTCTTACCTCGAAAGATTGCATGTGAGGTCAGACCCTGAAGATTAGTAAATAAGAAAATGTACCGCCTCCGGGCCCAAACCGACATGTATCACACAGGAAGAGGCCAGCAACAGAGCTACAGATGAGATCCCTCCCAAACTGTGAAAGAAATGAGAGGACATAAGATCCTCACTGAAGAGATGCCCGATAAGTGGAGAAGAATTACTTGGACCCATTTAAAAAAAAAAAATGGGATACGTAAGGCCATAAAGTTCATTTCGCAATCCTCGCACAGAAGATTGCTTGGACTCACGGAAATGACTGCGAACCAATGCAGGCTCGTCGCAGGAAAATCCACCACAGACGCTCTTCACTCGGTCAAGGTTTTAATAGAGAAACATAGAGACAACGAAAAAGATCTTCACATAGTATTCATCGATCTCGACCGGCCACCAAGAAATGTCATCTTGGCCTCAAAATTAAATGTATCGTAACATGTCGCAACAAAAGTGTTAAGCCCACCTAGAATGAGGGATGAATTCGGTGTGATTGTCGGAGTTCACCAAGGTTCAGCACTCAAACCACTGCTCGTCAATCTTGTCCTGAACCACCTACCGGCTGAATTGCAACGTTTTCCTGCTTGGAATTTTCTTTGCGCGGGTAACATCGTCCTTCCTAGTGAGGATCCAGAAGATCGGTGATCGACACTCGAGAAAGCCGGTTGACACTTACAACATGTTCCAACTTAAAGAGGTCGACAACTTTGAATATCTTCCATCTATTGTCAGTAGTTACGATGACAGAGACAGAGACAGAGATAGGGACAGAGATAAGCTATAACTTGATCTCTGACACCATATAAACACCAGGTAGCTGCAGTGGAGAGAGTTCTCTGGGGTGCTGTGTTACAAGAGGACGACGGTTCACACCAAAGACAAAGTTTAGAAGGCAGCAGTATGCCCAGCTATGACACAAACGGCACCGAATGTTGGCAGCTCAGAAAATAACAGGTCAACATGCTACACACACAGCCGAGATGAGAATCTTAAGACCGTCTGGCGGCGTGAGAACCCATTTTCGAAAAGATTGTAAAAAACCGACTACGATTGTACGGCCACCACCCGTCCACATGACAAGTAAAACCCTTGATATGAGTTTAATGCGCAGAGGAGGCGGTAGGACTAGGCTCATGGCGACGTCAGTCATTAATACAGACCCGAAAGACAGAACATCCTAGAAACGGCTGGCTAGAGCAGATCCCAAGCTAATGGGTTTTAAGGCTTAGATAAGTAAGTATGAGAAAAGTAAGAGAAGACCTCTTTTTAAACGGCAAAAAGAACTGGCTGGACATGCCTCTGGCCAACATTTTATATGTTTGGAGAACGTCTTCTGACGTAAGTTTAAAGTGTTACTTGTCACCAAATTGAGAGATTAGTACCTATTATTGACTGAGAGGCTTCAAAAAGTCCACCCACAGATAAGTACACATGGATTGATGCTTAATTGGTAGCGGAAGACAAACAATTTGTTCTAGGATTCTAAAAAGGGTTTTTAAAATGTTCACCAAAACTTTCATCGATTATTTGAACGACAGCTTGCAATGACCTTCCCACTAGGTAAGAGAGATCTAGATTAACCTAATAAAGGTCCTCTTAGGGTTAATTGATCAATCAATAAGGGAAAAAAGCCACTTAACTGGCATGTCGTTGCACCATATTTTAACCATCACCCTTGATGACGTGACAAACCCTGAAGCCTGAAAGTCAGTTCTAACTTTTGGTCTCAAACTCCCACTGCCACAGTCAAATAAGGAAAACCTCAAAAGAGATGACGGGTTTTAAGAGACCACAGCAACATCCTGGACTCGTAATCAAACATTCTCAATATTCAGAAAAAATTTCCACGTAGGATTCCGCACCAGAGCTCAGTGGGAGAAAGACGAACTAGTGAAGGACTTAGACACAGTCATCTACACCGACGACGGATCAAAAAAGAACTACGGTGTGGGAGCCGGTGTCTACTCTGAATCACTGAAAACGCCGTTTGCCGGATTTTGCCAGCCTCTTCCAGACGGAACTACTTGCAATCCGAGAGACTTGCACGCAACTTGGACGTGACACAACGCACGAACAAAACATTGCTAACCTCATAGATAGCCAAGCTGCTATCAAAGTTGTTGACTCGGCTACCAAACTGGTGCATACCATTTTTGGACGACCTCAACGACATCTCGGGTAAAGGGATACGAGATCTAATCCATTTTCTAAACTCCACGGCACTCCCGACTATCTCACCTATCTTCAACAGCACATATCATCAACCAGGTCACAGGAGTATTGGTAACAAAAAAGCGCATACTTACTTACTTACTTACTCCGCATCCTTATATGTGCAACCTTTTGTGGCAGCTGTAATATATGTCGCACTCCTTTCTCTTCATCATTCCTGTAATGTCCGCCTTGTACTGCATGAGGATATTTTCTAGTTTTTGACACGCTCCTGGAGTATATAATGTTCTAGCATTCCAGGATCATACTCTTGAATCATTGTCCTTTTTCTCGCAGTGTCGTCGTTGTAAATCGGGTCCTTTTTCTCCCGAGGTAGTTAGTTCTCTCGTAACAATATGTTTTTTTATGTAGTTGGGTCGTTAACCCCATGCACAATGGCCAAAACCGGTCATGGAAGAGGAACATATCCTCTTGCCTAGAACACGGCTGCATACATTTATTCACTATTCAGCGGATGCTGAGATAGCTATCCAGGGGCGCCACGTAGAGGCTGTATATCATCTTGAACTGCACAGTGACAGGGATCGTACCTGACATCTCACCTAGTTGAGCGCGTTAAGGAACAAAGGAACGAAGGGTGGCCCGAATCGCTGCCTCTACCTACCTTTAAGTGGAAGGGATCCAACTTTCTTTTTTTTTCAAACGACAAAGTCAACGTCGATTATTTAATGCGGGACACCATTGACAAATGTTTCTTTTAAAAAATGGACTTATCAAGCTTGTTTTTTTATATACCTATATAAGGACTAAATTACTTATATCTATATAAAAGTAAACATCTAAAAGAATGAAACAATTAATTTTACAATGCTTTTTAATATTCTTAAACTTTATATTTACATAATTATGTTACATTGCTTGATTTTATTTTTTTTTATTTTTTAAACATTATTCTAAATTAAATTAATTTAAGAGCAGACATTTATTTATTTTTTTGATTTTTGTTGCAATTTAATTCGTAAATTATATAATTTTTACAAAATAAAAATTTAAGAGCCACGAGAAGGTCTTAAAATGGAACTCAACTCGACTTAACTTCGTCAATCAAAAAAGAAAAGTTTATAAACCCCGCAAACAATAAGAGTAGTCCAGAAATTTTTAGATTAAGAAAGCGTGATGCTAAGCTTCTAACGAACTTCCTTACTGGATATTAATACAAGCTGGGTACAACTAACACGCCCCGTCTCGGCTTAAAAGATCAAGAAACTGCTGAACACATGTTTGAAACATACAAAACCACTTTGGTAGGGGATTCATCTCCCAATAAACAGTCAACGATTTATCTGATCCTTAGATTCCTCTATGACCTCGATCTTGCTTTAAATCAGAATCCTTTTCAGGTAAAGGGAAGCCTTGCACGGTATAAGAGATGTTTTATGTCGCAGTGCTTTTCTGTGAATGGTTTATAGATAGCTGTACGAATAAAGTTTGAACGAAAAGCCTTTCAAGGGCATAAGTCAAGAAATCTTAATTTTGTCAGGAGGTATACTGAGAGCAACCAGAAGTAACTACAAGACTTGTCCAGACACAGTATATATGTACTTTATCTCAGCTTTGACTATAAGGCTTCTTAACGAATCGTTTTTACAGCGAATAATCCCGGCTTAAGGTTGGACATAGGAAATTTTATAATAAGTCGTGCCATAAATTGTAAATGAACATCGATTTTTAACTTCCTGTATCGATAGCCCCGTTTGGTTTCTTACTTGGGCATTGTGCCTTACAGTGGAGTCGTTAATCGACACAAGTCCCAAGAGTCAAATTGTGAAGCAAAATCTAGGAGAATCTTTAAGAATTGATCAATGACTTCTATTGAAGTGCAGCTCATAGTCTATCATGGTTTTGTTGTGCCTTCCATTCGTAATGCTGGCTAGACCTATCGGCCTATTCAAGCAATCTGCTGTAGGTAACCACAACCGAAGTTCCTCGTCAAAATGGTTCCCTGCCCACTGCTACATATCATTAAAGCGTGTAAAGATTTAACAACAAGAAGGTATGGCCCAAGCTAAGCTACGAAATATGTACAATTTTCAAGATTCTGACATCAGTCCTTTCGGAAGAAGGAGCTACTCTAGCTTGAAATTTGTATCTTGGAAAGACTACTTGTAAGCAAATTCGAACTTATGAATATACTCAAGACCATTTGAGAAGGATAGTCATCGTTGTGGCAAAATGGATTCAACAAACACGCTTCCAAAGCCCTCTAGACAAACTTGGCTTGGTATCAAAACCTTATTGGCTCAAATGTATCCAACTTCAGGCAGCTGGAAGTAAAAGTCCAACCACTGAGGTGACTGGTTCATGTGAAGCGAATTGACAACAAAGCTCCGGTCCTAAAGGACTTCGAATCTAGCCCGGAGGGACAACGCACTAGAGGAAGACTGCGGCTCAGGTGTTGCGGGCAGATGGAAAGGGAACTCAGCCAACTTGGCATGCAAAACCGGAGTTAGCTATAGTAAACTGGTCCACGCGTGACTGTAGAGCCACCTTAAGTAAGCAGGATTGGAAATTCATCTTCAATCATCAAACGATCTATCCAGAAATTAAGCCTTTTCGGTCCAAACGGGACATATGTGTCCCGGTATATGTTCAAAAAGATTTATCTTTAGAAATTAGTGACAAAAATGGGACAAATTGAACCCAAACCTTTATTTTATACAAGCGGCTTTCCGCATCGAAAGGGTTAAAGATCATAAATGTGCAATAGGACCTTGTAAATCTCCATACGGGTCTCAACTTTAGCAACAGAAACTGGGAGTGGAATAACTGCCAGTGAGAAAGCAATCTTTCATACAATCGGGCAGCGCCAAATGTTCTTAGCTTGTATCGCTTCAAGCCTAAGTCTGAAGTCTAATCTTTTTTAAATAGCTCCCAATAAAATCTCCTTTACTTCGAAATTCGAGGACAAGCAAGGTTTAGTATCTCGCTTTATCGACTCGGAACTAATCTGTGGCTAGCAATTAAGAATGCTATTAACTGAGCAAGTATGATGCTTAACTCTTGACTGATTTCCGGAAAAAGCACGGTCTAAAAGACTCCCCAAGCCGATTCTACTTTAGGGGCCCTGAAAACGCTTTTTGCCTCTGATGCGAATGTCCTTCATGACTTGTATTAAACTCGAATATTCAAGCTGAGTTTTTGAATTGGTGAATCAATTGTGATGCTCTGGCCTGAGCTGGATCTTAAGCACGATCATACTTCGAGCTGGGCACTGACAAATATTTTTTTTTTATAATTAGGACCCTCTTAAGGGCTTATGACTTGCCTTAAACTATAGGACTGGCATTAGGGAAATTTAAGGTGAGACGAAGGAGGCACCGATACACGTTGGTTTTAAATG
Source organism: Criorhina ranunculi (assembly GCA_951813785.1). Lineage (NCBI taxonomy): Eukaryota > Metazoa > Arthropoda > Insecta > Diptera > Syrphidae > Criorhina > Criorhina ranunculi. The sequence continues at coordinate 38,618,564 of OX638385.1, forward strand.
CTTGCGGGTTAAAGTGACGAGGAAACACAGAGCTGTGTAGATCATTCCACAATCGTGTTGTATGGCTAAAGAAAGGTCCGAGTAAGTAGGCTTAAGGGTGAACTGATGAGCATTCGAAAAATGACGCCTATGACGCTATTGGAGGTGAAATGTTGAATGGGCTGAATTCTGAATACAACTGGCACTCTTTAAAGAAGAATCGATGAAACGGGAAGAGACAGGAAACATGACTTCGCAATGTCCTCCTGTCACCAATAAGTCTTAGGTAGGTAGGTAGAGGCATCGGTTCAGCAAGAACCCAAGTAGCACTAGATGTGTCTTTTTGACGAATAAGTCCTAACGCGCAGGATGATTTTAGATGAACCAAACCAGATGTGAGAGGTTGTACTCGAGCTTTTAGGCGAATGAACGCCTTATAGATTGAAGCTAAATCAGAAGGAGTAAAATAAAGGAATCCTAGATATTTTTCAGCGTTATTGGCGACCACATAGGTTGTTCCAACGAAGGTCTTTGTTAACCCACATATTACATTCTGCTGGATCCCTAGGTCTGAGGACATACCAGGAAACGAGAACTAGGAAGAAGTGGTTCGGCATTTAGTCCGGAACAAGGCGAACCCTCAGTGAATATCCCGCCTTGCTCTGCTGGGTCCCTGGGTATGAGGGCGTACAAGGGAACGAGAACTAGGAAGAAGTGGTTTGGCCTCAACTCCGGAACAAGCCGAACCCTCAGTGAATATCCCGCCATGCTCTGCTGGGTCCCTGGGTATGAGGGCGTACAAGGGAATGAGAACTAGGAAGAAGTGGTTCGGCATTAAGTCCGGAACAAGCAGAACTCTCGGTGAATATCCCGCCTTGCTCATTGAAGTTCATTACAGAGAATAAAGAGGTAAACAACAGATGATCCTCTCTGTCATCACTAGGAAGCCAAGGCCCATATATGACAAAGCTAGGACCGACGGAATTATACAAAAATATAGAAAACCCCTTTCCACCCTTATAGGTGTGATTACGGAACACAACACTCAGCGGTACCATATGAAGAAGCTCCCTATTTAATTCTACGATAAATTAAAATATTTTTAAATTTTTTTACAAAACTTAAACAAATATTCTGACAGTTGATCTTGACAACTATATACGTCAAAACTCTATTAAATCTCTGCTCTTTTGTTTAAAATTAAAATTAAATTAATATTTTATTCATTTGACTTAATTATATTAAGTTGTCACTTTATATTCTAAACTCTCTTCTCTATACATTTTATATCGCAAGTATTTTTAATTTAAAATTTATTCATCTATTATATTTAAACTTAAAATTTAGAAACATCGTCTGTCGTCGTTAGGGTAATGCCTTTTGTTAATTAAATTCGATATGTGTGACACAAAAACACTGATTCCGTGCGTCGATATGAAAGTTCACAACAATTTTTTTGAATGTGTTCCAACATCCATTGGATACTAGTACGGTCGCCAGACATCAGTGTGTTTGGGTGTTCTACAGCGCATGGGTCCTAAGCTGCTACCACTGCGATTGCTCCTATCGTCGACTATATCATCGGGTGATGGTGATCTTCTTGTCGAGGTGACTGGTGGTGATGCATTTGGATTTGCATTTTCACTGTCCTTGTCGTCATTGGAATGAGAAATTAGAGTAACACAACGTTTGACGAGATTAACTCCAGTTACGGCTTCTTGAACGCTTCCATTTGATGTGGCATTGCTGTTGGTGCTACTGGTTGAGGTACCATTTCGAAACCAAGGCAGGTCATGGTAGTTGCCATACAATTGGGTATAAAGCCATTGACTCGGTTGGGGAATCAGTGGATTTTGGAGGAAGAGCTGAGCGGCTAGAGCTGGATTGAATCCATGTGGCTGTTGGAAATGTGATGCGAATCCGGAGAAAATTTCATTTTTTCTCAACGATGGATTACGTTGGATGAGGGCAGTGAAGGCTCCTGTTTGCGGCGATGGAGTCCTTCGATCGTCGTCTTCATGCGGCGAACTGGTCTTTCTTGGAGATCCCGTCACAGATATGCTATCACTTTCGAAGCCAGCATCGATATTGTTGTTGTTATCGTTTTCACTTGTTAACGGTGACGAGGCGGAATTTGTGTTATGCAGTGCGGAATTCGTTGTGCCGGTACATGTTGTCGGTGATCCTTCGGGACTGGTTGTACTATGCGGATTGCATGATGCTGATAATTGACTTAGTTGGGCTAGGTGGTGATTATCTAAAAAAAAAAAGGAAAAGTCAAGTGAGTTCCTTTGGAGGAATAGCAGATGGATGTGATTTTTTTTTACCACTAATTGATCGTAGTTCAGGCCGGTCTAGACGTTCTAGTGTGTTTGCCAGGGTATGTGGAGGAAGTGCTGAATGTTGATGATGAAAAAATGCAGCACTATGTGGAAATCCAAGACGTCCGAGAGCGGGATTCGCACCCAGTGAACGCCAATCGGGTGCGTGTAGATGACCATGCATTCCAGCAAAGTGATGAGTGAATCCTTAAACGAAAGGAAAAAAAGGATTTTGTACAAACATTTCGAAAAAGAACTCGTTAAATGTAAAAATTTAAGATTTGAATGGAAATATATCCCCTTTAAGCTACAAAATCATGCTCCCAGCGGGGATGGAACTTCTGAAAGTCTTAAATCTTCTGAAGCAAGATTGACGAGCTCATTATGTGTGTTTTGGAGCTTGTACATTGTGTACAAAAAGCAAATATATTTGGGAAACGGGAACCCAACGTCGGACTTCAAGTAAAGGATTCTTTGATCGCATTGTTCCTCTTGTGCTGTAGCATGGGGTCCATGAAATTTAACGTTGATTCGACAAAGTCTGTTAGAATCGCCACCACTTCCCTCGGCTGCTTCCTTGACAATATAAGCGTCGTTAACCAGAAAAAGGAAACGACTGATTTTGGTTTTGGACAACTGTTTGTCTACGTCCAAGAGTTTGCTTCAATCTTGAACGAGAAGCTAACGACTGGAGCTTAAGACTGTCGCCTCCGTAGGTGTGATGTGTCAGCTCAGTCTTGTTGTCTATGACAAGACTAAAGAGCAAGACGGTCGCACAGGCGAAAGTAGTTTTTTAATCCCCTGATGTCTCATCACTTGATTCAGGACATTCATAGGCACAGATGGCATTGCTCTACCGCATATCCGTCAAAGATCCAAGTCAGGGCAGATGTTTGAAAGAGCTTTAGCCGACATCTGGCCTCAAGTGACCATCGAAAGATGACTAAGTCTTACATATATACTTGCTGACTATTTCAGGACTATTATCGAGACCGAATCTGTGAGTTAACCTCTCTGAACCTCTCAGTTGGTCTGTATTTCGAGGAGATTGCATGGTCATTACACAAAACCGAGGAAAAGGGAGGCTAAGGATCGTCTTCTTTGTGAAGTGAAGCTTAAGCTGCTCTTAAAAAGACTGTCTGATCTGGATACTGTCGGGAGGGGAAAACACATCGTCACTTGCACGCAATGCCTCCTGGATAAACCGAAAGTCGAACTAACGACGAGCGTTGGACTCATGTGGCCAATTTCTCAGGGAGAAGGGTACTGGGCAAAGATCGCCCACGAAGAACCGATCGAAGATCCAAAAGCACGTCGTGCGCAGCGTTCGATTGTTGGCCACGAAAGGAACACTCTCTAGTAATGAAAACAAAACAAGCCTCGGATAAAAGGACCGATTTCATCTCCGACGGCGTGGGCAAGAGGAGGATGACCTAATCGAACTCGGCGTTCGCAACTGGTGGCAGCTGGCAAAGGATCGTGTTGGCTGAAGAGGGTTGTTTGTTAAGTCCCTCGTTCACACGGATCTGTAACGCCATCATAAGTTAAGGATGCTTACAGATCTAGCTCAGAAAAAACAAGTCATTACTCACTGGAGTTCCGCTTACAGAAGACCGAATGTCTTAATCTTTCTACCACATGTCGGTCAATCCTTACAAGGGCTCAATGCAATTTGGTCAGCTTTTCTAGAGAAGGATTGTACACACATTCTCTGCAATTCTTCTCAAGTACGAACTGAAATATCTTTCGAACGTGGACCAGGACTTGACCAGGAAAAGATACCAATTCATGACCGATGGAAGCAGTGATCATTCCTTCATAGGCTACGCACACAGTGATGCGATAAAGCGATGTGATGAGAGAAGTGTCTGCCTGCTATAAATGTGTTCGCATGTATTTTTAGGCTTCTTCCATCCCATCGCTTCATCGCTTTAAGGTACTCGTAGCCTTAAAGAATCATCTTGTCCTGTGCAGATTATTACCTAGAAATTCGGCTAAAGTGTCACCCAAAATGTGTGGTTAGACAAGTTAGTAACTTTGAGTAGAACTTTGACAGAAACCCTTTCTAAACCTTGACTCGAAAAAGAAAACCCTCAAGAGCATTTAAAGCTCAGTTCATCCAATGTAACACGTCAAAAAAAGGATTCAAGATGTAAATTCCTCAGAAGATCTTGAACAATCCATAAAATTTGTAAGAAAAATTCAAACCAAGAACGTAATACCTAGAATTAAGGACACCAAAACGACACAACCCAACATATCCTTTCTTCCATAAAAATAATAAAATCCAAAAGAATTTCTCTACACTCACACACACTCAAACCAGACCCCCAAGATGGAGCACTAAATAAATAAGAAAAAAAAAAAACTCACTTACAGAGTTGTACATAACCAAAAGTAACCATCTTTGGTGGTAACCTCAAACTATCGCCCAGTCTCACTCACTCTCGAGTCCATTGGCATTACCAATGAAACCCAAAAATACACACGCAAAACCCACCTAAATATTCATTATAATTACACCACCAACAAGGTCCTTCGCCCATAAGGCACAACCTACTTCTTCCATGTGGTTGTTTATGTGTTACGAGTGTATTGGTATGGCTGCGAGTGTATCTAACAAATTTTCCTGAATTAAGAGGATACTCTCACCCCCCTAAGAACCAATCGACCAACAAATGGCATATGTATACGAGTATCTGTAGAGCTCCCTCGCAAATGAACGAATGAGACACATCTGGTTGGGAGTTTTGATCCCGAGCAACCATTTCTTGGTCAACATCACCACCACCTACGACAGAGAGAAGCGCGCAGCAGCGGTATCATTATGATCATCATCAGCAGTAGCAGCAGCTGTACCAGCAGTATAATCAGCATTACCGTCGGAGGATTGCTGCTTATGCTTAGCTTGGGTGGTAACTGCCAGAGGTCTTCTTGACGAAAACGTACAGTACGGCACCAGTCGAAGCTAGAAAAGTCGAAATGAAATATGTGTATGTGTGCTGCCGCAAAGATACACATAGATTGAACCTACAGGACACCTCCATTAGATACATATGTACACCCAAACGCCACACGAAGATACCGAAATGACGACGACAACAGCGACGAGACTGCGGATATCGTCGTCGTGGTCGTCGTAGTCGTCGTAGTTCAGTGGCTTGCTTCACTCCCACTAAAACCTAAATATGCGGTCCTGTAAGGAAACCCTATGTGCGATAAAGGGTTAGCCACTCTGGGTACGGTGAAATCGTTGTTACGTTGCCAGGAGTGGGGCATAACGTGGTGCCATTGGTGCGCCGCAAAAAGCTTTCCTTCTTCTTCTTCGTCTTGTTCTTCTTGTTCTGGTGCTCGTGCTCGTAGAGACCTACCCACTAAACAGTGCTCTCCCCTCGCTTTGAAACGGCAAAAAATAAACCAAACCAAAACCGCCCCCGCAATCCTGTCCCCCTCTCTTGACGCAAGAGGTGGCGCACATATTTTCTTGGTTGAATTTTGGGGCACACCTACACAGAGAATGGAAAAAAACGTCCTTTCTGTGTGCTCCAAGGATAACGGAATAAAAAAATGTGAAATAAAATTGAGATTTCCTCTCACACACACGCGCACACAGACACATAGCAGAGGCATCTAATGTACACACATTTGTTTCATTTGTGGGGTCTCTTGCGTGGGATGATACTCTTCTCCAGGAATGTAGAGCATCCGCAGAAAGGATATAACTTCGTTTCTCTCCTGTCGAACTTAGGGAACGTCTTGCAAGGAGGTGAAATCATCGTTGCCTTTGTCTTACATCTATTTGCTTGGAAATGTGTTTGTGCAAGCTTAAGGAGACCGCTTTGGGGGTAAAGCTCCATCATTTGCCATGAATCTCTGGATTCTCTCTAATTTTTCGGATGCGCAAAGAGAGTTGCCATCCCCCCTCACTCGCTTCACCTACAAATTACATTTTCCTTACATTGTGGCACTTCCTTGCCTTTTTTTTTTTTGCTTTTTCCCAGCCACCATCATTCTTGGTCTCGTATTTACTGCAAAAGAAAATAAAAAAAAGGACCCGAAGGAGTACATAAAACTGCACATCTACTGGCAAGTGTGGTAAATGGCCACCCACTAGTCTGAGGTGGTGTGTGCACAAAAAAAAAATAAGGACGTCCTTGATTTCATCCGCAGAAAAAGAAAACCAAAGCAAAAATTATATGAGGATTCTTTCTATGTGCATATATGATATCCTTTCTAGGTGCCATATGCGAATGGTTTGGTTACACAGGATCGTCTCTATTTTTTATTTACTTGTCGGAATTAATTGAAATCTGTTTTCGTGGTGGTTCTGTCCCGTTTTTGGGGTTTTTTTTCCCTCTCCCCATTTGCATTGCAGAGTTTCTCTTCTTTGGAGTTTGAAGTTTTTCTTGTCCTTTTTCGATTTAAGGTGTTGGACGGGACATTTGTGGGAAGATTATGACACTCGCAGGAGTCGCCATATTTGTTTCCTGTTTAAATTGTTATTTGTGGGTTTGTTTGCAGCTAAAGGAAGTTGAAAATGTGGCAAGAGATGGTCGTTTTAAAGCAGAGTGCTGCAAGAACTTCTTCTGGACCTTTCGTCCTTTAATCAAGTTGCGACTTAGAAAATCTATACGTTGGAGGCTTATAATTAAGTTCGTCTGTTGGAGCTGGAATATTTTTGCAATTTTAAGCACTTTTTTGCAACTCTGCTGGAAGACTTTCCTGATGCGATTTAAGTTTCTTTCGATACCAAAACAATCCAGAAACAGTTAGAGGAGAAACTGGAGTCTAAGAAAGTCTTTGGAACTGTTTACTACTTCAGTCAGTCTTCCGACGAAAACATCACATTTCAGGAAGGAACGCTAAGCCTATGCCACATTTTACTAACATTTCGCCGCCTTTCGTAGGAAGAAAGGTCAAATTTACAGCCTAAGCCGGGCTGTTTCACCGTTAATCACACACCAAGCATTGTGGATGGCGATGTTAATGGTGTCCAGTCATTTGAGGTGCTTAGCAAAAAGTTGTCTGCAAGCTTTAGAACTGAAAAGAGTACAGCTTTGCAGGGTTCTTAAGAACTATCGATGCAGGCGGACTTAATTCAGGTACTGGTCTTGGCAAGACCTCCCCTGAACCCTGTTGGACAATTTTTTCGTAGATCTGAATTTCCTGAATCTCATAGTGACCTAAAACTTATTCAAAACTCAGTTAGTAAAGCCCTACTTCTACTTATTTAAGGTGTATCTTGCAATCTTAACTTTAGAAGTAGCAGAAATAGGACCTTAAGTAAATCTTGACACACGATACAGATTGCAGCATCAACTTAGCGTGCGAAACTTGCTGATTGAGGCTCAAGTCCACCCTTGCCTGTAACGCTAATCTCCACTTGAAAGACATTTCACTAAGGAGTTGTGAAGATGAATGTCGTCGCCTTTCAAGAAGACATCATCGCCACATCCTTGACAGGTTTTGGAGTGATCCGACTAAATTCACTTTCTGATTCGCTTACAAAGCCAGCTCTGAGGTCTTAGTGTCGACTTTAAACATCTCATGATATAATTGCGTCTAGAGTTGGCGACCCAGGCTTGCTAGGGAAAACTTCGGCGGAGTCAAGGCGATTTAGTGAAAGCAAGACATGAAGGCTTATTCGATTAAACACCCAACACATATGCTAAGAGGAGTCTTTGCAATCGCATGAACCCAAAAACCGTCTTAAAAGCCGTCGGGGAATCATTTGCTATCTTGAATGACTCCTGTGCTTCATCGAAGAATCGGATTGTAAGACCTTTCAATACTGGTTACGATAGTTCAATCTACACCTTCTCCGAGTTTTCAGAGTCTTTACTCGGTCGCAAATGATAGCCACCAGGCATAAGCTAATAGGGAACCATAAAAATCGAATATAAAACGTCTTAAGGGAAATGGCGACAAATTTGAAACAGCTTTCCATTGCTGGGGGCACCCTCGATAGACCCAGGGGCTTCCATCTAAACATGCGGTTTATTCATATTCATGCAGCTTGGAAACATAACCTTAGAGTTATTCCAAACATGCACCGGGCCTATCACTGGTCTAAGTGTGCTGGCCTCAGCTGGCAGCCACTTAAATCTAACCTAACCTGCACCGAATTTCGACAAAGAAGCGCGCTGTAGAGTGATGTCTTCAATCTTGTTGCTTGAACAGGTAGTGCAAGAGCCCGACCTAAATACAGAAGGCAGTATATTTCACAATCAACATCATCACCCGTAACAAACCAAACGAGTTGGTCTTGTGATGAATGAGGAGAAGGCAAAGTGTATACTGTCGACCAAAAACCGATTCGTCGAACACCATCTGGGACAGAACTTGACAATTGACAGCCCATAACAAGGCACCTCGGAGGAAATATAAACCCAACACTCTGGTGGAAATTCAACGAAAGACAACCCTACGCAACCGTTGCTACTTCGTTTTGTCCAAACAGCTTTTGTCTAATCTCCCAAGTCGAAGGTCCAAAACCGTACTCTACAAACTCTGATCTTGCCAATCTTGCTTTACAAGCTGAATGCTGGGATCTTAAGGTCTTGTCTGCGAGGATGGTGAATGGAGGAGAAGATGTAACCGTGAACTCTACAAGTTGTAAAAAAATGTAGATGTAGTCTGGAAAGCAAAGATCCGCCGGCTGCACTGGTTCCGCTACATCAAGTGAATGGACGAGAATGCTCCACCTAAAAAGGTTCTACAATCCCAGCCACCTAGCTCATGAAGAAAAGGGAGACTGAACCTCCGGTTTGAAGGTCAAGCAATCGCGGACGTAAGTGGTCGCCGTGGCTAAGTGCGTTGGACTGCTAAGCGAGAGACATACGTTACACCACCTCAGGCACAACAAACCTGCACGAGTATAATTTGTCATGAAAAAGCTTCTCAGCCCACCTCAGTTAACACAAATGGTTGTTAGAAGCTAAGCCTTGCCTCTCTTTGGGCTGTCGCTCCAAGTATTTGTATTTGTATTCTACTAAACTGGAAGCAGCGCGCTTAGGATCGTAAAAACGGATGCATTGCGGCGTTAGTTCAGTCTCTGACCCTCCAATTGAAATTAATCTAGTATCTTTCGAGGACTACCAGTTAAAACCTCTCAAAAACGATTTAAAGTCGCCCCTCGTTCCCATGTATCCAAATTGTCATTCTAGGGTTTATCTGACCCAGAAAAATGTATCCTACGTTCCCAGCGAAGCACAAACGCTTCCAAATTCTATTTCTTCACTAGAAAATTGACTGAACACTTAATTTACAAAAACCCTTAGGAAAAAAACAAACCTCTCCTGTTTAAACCCCAAAACGGTACAAGTAATAGCGTATGTTTCCGTTGTGCAAATTGCCCAAGCCCACGACAAATTCATCCCTTCATTCCAATTTTTTTTCTGCTTCCTTATATCAATAACTAATAAATGAGACATAAGGTGTCGTGTCACTTTGAAGGGTGGTGGTCTAGAGGGGTTGGTTAGCGTTGTAATATTGACACGTTTGCACTTCATGCTAGGGTGACAACGACAACAACGATGACAACAGGCAAAACAGTTTCAAGTGCCAAAGTGCAAAATTTGTTTCACCCCTTAAACATTTTTTTGCACAGAATTCTCATCCCCCCGGGTGCGTAGCGTATGTGTTGTTATGCTAACGTAAAGTTGCTTGGTTTACAACATGCGTTTGCAAGGGGTCTGTCTGTCGCACGCTTGGTTGTGTGTGAATTGCGATTTCTCATATTGACAAGAAAATTGACATAAAATTGAATCAATGTAATATGTCCCATGGGGGGGCTAGGACTCTTACTTTAAGTTAAACAATTTTTAAATTGAGTCCTTGTATGGAATGATAATGTTTTGAACGGTGGTGGGGGGCGGGTTGTCATTTGTTTGGTTTATGTTGCACCCCGTGTGTTGACTTTTTTTTTTTCCAAATATTCATATCAGAAGGCAATGTTTTGACTTTTTTAGTTTATGTTTAGGGTAGGGGGTGGGTAGAGAATTTGTCATGTGGTAACAGGTGTTTGTTGTTCCTTTGGCATGGTGGGGTGAATGCAATATAGCTGAGGTTGCTTTTAAATTGAAAATTTCGAAGGAAAGGTACCGTGTTGCCTCCCAACGGATACACACTGTCGATTTGCTTCGAGCTCCGCTTCCATTTTATATTGGTTACTATCTATTCTATGTTTCAGAAGGGTAGTAGGAAGCAAAAAAGTCAGTGTCACAGCTGAAAAAGGTTATCCTCAATGAGGTGATGAAGGCTTTTACGTCCAGGGATAATATAACAATCTTAATCGGGGGCAAATTCAAAGAAAAAATCTTGAATCGCCTTCGGGGGCATTGAACCTTGTTGCTGAGCGGTGGAGAGATGAAGGACTAGAAGAATACCCAAGTTGCATTCACCAAAAGAAGAAAACGGGACAAATAATATAATTCTCAAGTCACAGTCACAAGACATGCAAAAGGTCTCTGAATGCAAGACTCCAGAGAAGTCTGGCTCAACACACTAGGACGACGTGCTCAAAGCTGCTATTCCCGATACCGTCACAAAGAAAATCCAAAAACAACCTTAGAGTACTTATTGGATTCCTCACCGGACACTGCTACTTGAACAAACACCTACATCGCACGAGCCTTGAAACAGATTCAAGCTGTAGACCATGTCTTGAAGAGACCTCTCTACACATTCTAACGCAATGTCTAGCCCTCTTTTGACTCAGAGAGAGAATTCTTTTTGACGGTGAAGTTGTCCCAATAGAATAGCCTGCTTCCATCCACCAAGAGAAGTTCCTTAACTTCCTGAAATCCTCTGAAGTGAACCAACTCATCTAGAAAAACATAAGGAAAGGCATTGAACAGAACCCAGAGTGCTGTGATCAACCCTCCCGAACACAGTAGCAAAACATAGGTGCATAGGTGCCTTGTCGCAAAACAAACTTGGGAATCCCACTTCCTAAGTGGAGGCCAAGACTTCACTTTGCGACAGCCCTTGTCTGGAGAATCTTAAGTCTTTAACCTCAAAATTAAGCTGTGGTTTAGACATTTATAGAAAGACCTACTATTACATACACTGCACCGGGTCTGGTGAAGGAAAACCGAACAAAAGACCATACAGGCCAAGCTCATATCAAAGCTTAGTTTGGGAATGCCTACAACCGCTCATATCGCTAGCAAACATAAACAGAGTTAATTTCATAAAGGTTCCTGGCCGTACCGGATAAGCGCGTGGACGAAATGCGACTTTTCAACGGAAACGAAACGTAACAGACGAGCTAAAATGTGTTTACAAACTTGAAGTTTGATGTCTAGGGCACACAAAAGTTTCATACTTTGAAAGCCATGCATTGAAAGCCAGATTACAAAGCAGAGTAAGAAAAGTTATCATCATACGGTGTTATGTCCTGACTATCACTTTACTCAAGGATCAACACCTCAACACCTATTGGAGACATCGTCATGGTCTTGGAAAACATAATGACAATGGCAAACTGTTTATAGATTTCTTAACAGAAAGGCCAACCATTTGACCATAAGATGGCGTACAACAGCCGACCCGTGGTGGTTAAAACTCCAAGCAATATACGGTTAAAACTCTGGATGGTTTCTTTAAGACATTAAACGATTTACAGCTCAGGAGATAGGAAAATAAGTTCGAGACAGCTGAAAGGTGTCGTAGAACTTCAAACTTAATAAAGCTCAAACGTTGTTGACGATCTTATTCAAAAACTGCAGAGTTTAAGTCCAAGTCCTTTCAAAATGTCAGCCAAAATCTCTCAATGTTACAATGATGTATAGTAATCTTGCCAGCTGAATGACGGACGCCATCTACATGTTAAGTTGCCTCCAATGACACTAAATGAAGACGATAACACCAAACTCCTTTACACAAAAAGATGGCTGAAAGCCACTGACGCCTTCCATTACCTTTGACTTGGGATAATGCCTCCAGTTTATTGGACCAAGCTTCCTGTCACCTGAGATCGCTTACATAAGGTGGTGCTGCAGTCTGAGGTAGACCTAGGTCTTAACCAAAAAGCATTTCCAACGAGCTCGATCTTTAGCCGGGTGCCTCCAGTTTCTCACACAAAGTGGGTTTAAGTACATTCCACTTGCGTGTGTCACCTGGGTTGCAATCTTCCTCTACTGCGCCGTCCCTAAGGGGTGAACTCGAAGATTTTCCATGCCTGGAGCATTGGTGTCCATCCGCTCTGCAAGACTCAGCCACCTTAGATACCTCAGTCGTTGGACTTTCACTCTTATCGCTAAAAAAAAAAAGATCGGCCTCAAGCCTTAGATCTGTTTTTAAGTGTTATCTTGTGTCGAGCATCGTCTTTTCATCTATTTTATATGCTTTCTTAGGAATTTAAGAGCCTCATCCTAATTTAGGGAGGTTTCAGCTGATCTATTCGATAGATTTCTAAGCAGTTTCATTTTTTCGAGACTGTGTCCCGCAGTTCCTTCGAATATGATCTTAAGTTTCCCACGCATACTTCTTGAAATATTTCTTTTTTTTTAGAATCGCAGTATTCTACAGAAAGCTCCTAAATAAGTGCAGGATCTAGACCTTTTCGAGCTTAACTTCCCGATGGATAGTTCTCCATACCGTAAATCTTTTCTTTTCTACTTCTTGTCTTGACTTTACTTTGATTATGCGCCTGTCCAGCTCGTAAAAGGACTCTAAAACCCTATAACGTACATCAGGTTTCTGTGGTCAAGATTGTCAGTACTTTTGTGGCCCTCGGTACAAAAAGTTTCAGCTACAATTGCATAGTTTTTGTCGAAACACATAGACCTGCTGTCACAATGGTCGAGAGTCCTTTGCTCTAAAGCCTGCCACTTGTCATGGCTCGATTAACAATTCATTATTATTTTTAACCTTCCATCCTTCCGTTCTAATTTGGGATCATTTGAACCACAATTCCCATCTCGGAAACAAGGAAACTAATGAATTAAAACGGTTCTCTCACATGATGTTCATCAGAATGCAATTTCAAAACCACAAATTGTGAATTTCCTTCGAACAAAACTACGGTACACATATCTCTTTTCGATATTCAAATTGATTCATCTAACGGAAACAGGAAAAATCTATTTCCCGACTATTTTTCCGAAACTGAAACACCCAATTCTTGTGAAGGACTTCCGTCGATGTAAATCCGTTTTCCTCTATCTCCGACAGGACATGTGTGTTAAGCCGTTCAACACTCAAATCCCATTTGTGAGTTTGTTCTCTACTCAAACCTACAAAAAAAAGGGTTCAACAACAAATTTTTTTTTTTCTCCTTCGTTCAAGGACTACAACTGACAAGAAAACTTTTACCGTTTTCCCAAACAAGGGTTGGACAGACTCCAACTTTTGCACACAAACATACGTTCAACTTACTGTCTCTCATGCAAATTACATTAGAAAATTTGTTCTCACTTGACGACGCACATGAGAAACTAAATGAATTTCAAGTTGAAATTAATTTTCCAAAACTTCCAGGACGAAAAGGACATGAAAATAAAAATAAAAAAAAGTCAAAAAAAAGGGATCAACTCTCGGAAAACTTTGAACCGATCCCCCGACAGACGACATAAGTGCGGGCGTGTGTGTAGAACGCGTGAGTGCGTGTGACCTCGTTATGGGGAAATCATTCACATCCTGTGTAATTAGGTTTTTATCCTGTTTCAGCTCCAGCTCTAGGTTAATAATTTAAAATTTATAATGAATTAAAAATCATAACAGTTACACGGGAACGGGTTAAAAGGGTTAACAAGCAACACACTAAGGATATGAGTTTAATCAGCATAAGAGCACTCCCACATCCAATGGGGTTTTGGCGGGGGGATGGGGCGGCGAACGGAAAAAGGATATACCCATGAAGGAGTCCTGATTGATGTTTTCTAAGTGAAAGAAAACCCAACAAAACTGGGTTTCCTCTTATACTGCGACCGAGCTAGTGGAATCGGGAACTTCTCTCAAAGTGCAAAGGAAGTAGAACTTCAAACACATATTCCCACCAACACTCTATTCCTATGGCACCTGTCATCCTGGTGTTACCGCCTTACATATGTGCGTGTGTGTGTGTGTGTGTGACGAGGTAGAAAAATTTCATTAAAATATCATCACACGATGGAAAAAAAAAACGAGATGAAGACGATAAAGCGACAGAAGAAGACGAGGAAGTCGGTATCGGTATGGAGTGTGGGCCATGGAGCCTGTGTGAAATTGATTTGGGTTTTTAAGTCGGAAGGACTTTTGCTTGAAGAGTAATTACGACGGTGATGATGATGGCGTCGTCGTCGTCGTTGATTATGATAATGAAGGTTAATGCTACAGACGTTCGGCTTAGGGTGGAAGAAGGTAAATTACTGGAATGCGGGGCTACAACTTTAAAGTATCAAAGAATGTTTCCTAATGAGATTGCATAGGAAGTTGGGGGGTTTGGTAACATATGGCGACTTTTCTCTAGCAAGCTTTGAATTATAATGAAAAGAAAATGGTTTTAATAGATAACGGGATGTAGGTAGTGAGATTTGCTAAGAGATATTCCATGGGTTTACAGATAACTAGTTAACAAGTTGCCTTTGGGCAAGGAAGTTGCATATGTAAGTCAGCTTTGTGATACAAATTGGATAAGAACATTTCCAAATACGTTCTTCTTTACAGACAAATGAAGCAAAGGATGCATTGAGGTACAAGGGATGTCAAAGGAATTCGTTTTGATTTAGGGTTGTGGAAGAAAAAACCTTAAGTTCGGTGGTAGGATGTCTTATCTCAATGAAGTAGTCGAACTTTAATGTCTTAGTAAGGGGTAAGGTTAAGGTCTCCAAGGAGAGCCAGCTTCTTCAACAACCTAAGTGAACTGGCTGACATCAACATAGGCAGTCTCCAGCGATTCATAGCAAGTTCATACTGGTTCTGCGGGTAGCATTTCTGGTGAAATAAAGATCCTGGTGGTAACACGAAGGACCTTATCTGGTCTAAGTGAGGTTGTACCTGCGGCCTGCCACTCTTACCTAACCTTACCTAAGTCAAGGTAGAGTAACCAGCTTACTGAAGCTAGTAAAAGCTCCATTATGACATTTTCCTAGACGTACGTAAGGTAGGTTAGGTTGGGTTGAAGAGGTTCACTCGAATCTCTACGGATCCATTGTGTTCCTCTGACGTGGAGTGTCCAGGCTGAAAAGACAAAAGAAGGGAAGGTAAGGTTAGGTCGGGCGGCTATCCCCACTGAGAAGGGACCCACTAAGGCCAGAACGAACGTCCATTGTGATACCGCGTGTAGAAACTGGGAACCAGCTTCAGAAACCTTACATGTGGAATTTCCTTTAGGAAAAAGGAATATAAGCTCTGAGTAACCTTATCGGTGTAAACCCTATCCTGTACCGCACTAAGTGTAGAACCAATTAGACCCACATACAAAGCTCTTAATTCTAAAGATGTCGAGCCTGGTTAGGTCGTTGAGGGCATTAAAGAAGTACACTCCGAGTGTTTTCTTCCTCAGCCTTGATAGACCAGGGCATGTGCAAAGAAGGTGTGTAGTTGTTTCTTCTCATTTCTACAGCTCCTACAGAATTCGTTAGAAGGGACACCCATTCTGATGGCATGCTTACCAATTAGACAATGCCCCATAAGGGCTCCTACTATAATTTTTATAAGTTTCCTGTTCACGGACAGAAGTCTGGGAAAGGTCTGGGTGAGAGCAATTACGATCGTTCGACCTCCCTGAACTATCCTGAAATCGCAGTGAATTTTAGAATGGCTTTTGGTGTCTTTTTAGACAGGTCGCCCAGGTCATTGAAATAGTATTCACCGAGGGCTGTCTTCCTTGTTTTGTGTAGGCTCGGGCATTTGCATAGGAAGTGAGTTGTGTTCTCTTCCGCGTCTGCATTCACACAGCCTCTGCATAACTCGGCTGTACTTAAACGCTAGTGGTCCGAAAGTCGAAATTTTCGGCGCGTTGATAGCCTTTCCGTTGGCTCACTCGTCTCTTGAGGAGATATCGATAAGGCCTAGACGTAAGAGGCTTCTGACAAATTTTCCAGATCGCAGCGAGTTTCTATATGGAAACGTAACGAAAAGTGAAACATTTGTTTTTTACAACACATACCCGTTGGTGCACACTCGATTTGGATGCAACAATGCCCAGAAAAACACCCAGCAGAAGTCAGCTTAAAAGCCAACCATCTATTACTAGGGCTGACTTTCATGAACGTCGAGACACATTCAAACAGGGGAGATGGCACTAAAAAATGGCGATCAAGCAGACCAAAACAAGCCGACATCTTTTGGGTCATGGCATACAGGATGTTAATAACAAAGCTGAAGAGCTGTAGTTCCCCAATAGTATTATGATCGACAAGGCTAATCGCACTCCACCGTTAAAAGAGGTTGTCGACACAGGTAAGGCTATAGAAAGAGAAAGATGCCAATGGTGGGGACATAGGAATAGGAATATTGGGCACTTGTGACGCTTGACATTAGAAATGCCTTTACCTCAGCAAATTGGTCAAGTATAAGAAGATCACTCACCAGAATGGATACACCTTCACTAAAACGAAGCTAAGGTATCAAACCGTCGAAGGGGTTAAGTACTTCAATATCTTTGTAGAGACACTCAAGGATCAGTGCTGGGCCTCCTCTAATGGAACATCATGTTGCCACGAGGAGTTGACGACATCGCAGTTTTTATCGTGCAAAACACATTCACAAGATAGAGTTAGTCCTTGACCAGCCTTGCAATACTTACTTACTTACTGTAACGTAGTTCCTGTCTGGCCACGGTGGCAATCACAAATAATTACTCCGATTTGGACACGAAACCTCACCTTTCAGACCAGACTATCCAAACCAAGCGGAAGAAACCAAGCACGCGGTACATATTTTATTGCAGACGCTTCATAGAATGGAGAATTAACTTTCCAAGTCCGCAGTTCCTTATATGAATGGAAGCCTATAAGTTCATAACAAACGTGCAAAACGCTCGCTCTGGAGAATAGAAAAAATAAGACGAACAGAAGCAACGAATTGCTAACCAGCTCCGCGAAATAATATGTATCTTCACAGTCCCCCAGTCTCACGAAAAGACTGGTTAACGTGTGTAGGGTAAGAGTTAGTACCTCGATTATATAGTAGCCCGAGGAACTCT
The DNA here is from genome assembly GCA_951813785.1 of Criorhina ranunculi. NCBI lineage: Eukaryota > Metazoa > Arthropoda > Insecta > Diptera > Syrphidae > Criorhina > Criorhina ranunculi. The sequence continues at coordinate 38,635,997 of OX638385.1, forward strand.
TAGTATCTTTAGAAGATTCCATATCCACGGAGCAACAAAAAAAACACCTTTAGCTGCATTTGGAGTTCATTTTCAAGGCCGAAAACCAAAGTTCTTCCCTTTCTAGTCGATTATTGTTGAATAGGTGGCGCCATCTACTGCACATATTCATACCTTTAGGCACACAACTAAATTCAACCTACTACCACGTGTCCTTAATAAAGTTCAGCACCATTTGCCCGATAGGTATCTAACTTCTCTCAAAAAAGTGTCATACACCCCCTTATTGTCATCACTCTCGTCAACATTTTCATAAACACATCAATAACAAACAACATTAACCCTCCGCCCACCGGCAATCTACTGGCGCTATTCTCGTTGTCACCCAATTATTTAAAATAAAAGACGTGCTTCACCTTCGGCCTCGTCATCAGCATTAACCCGCCGGTACTGGCAGAAGATTAAAATCCATTAAACACTTAATCTCCTAACGAGAGTTGAATAAATTCCACAAATCATCAAGGGGTTGGAGCACCAGCATGATGACACGCAACACTGAAGCACCAAATAAAAAGGGGTGCTGTGCCAAAAGAAGATAAACTTTCACCCCACCGTCGTCGTCGTCGGTACATTGGTGCGCTGAAAATTTTAAACCGCGAGGTGTTGTCGTGAATAACTAATTTTTCTCCCACCGACAACACAAACGTATGTATAGACAAAGTTTCTATCACTTTCTGACATCTCTGCCAAACACACACACGAACAATGGATAACCAATACGATTACGCGGTAATTTAAACTCCATAATGGATCAGAGCTTCCAAAACCACCCCCAAACAAAGAAAACAGAAAAATAAAACGCACAACCAAATATGTATAGACAACGCTAATCCGTTTTGATGGTTGCTACTATCGGCAAATGGCAAACCCCGTGTCCTCAGGTGGTATTCAACGAAAGTCTCCCCCGTTTTTTGAGCAACCATTCCGCAAGAGGATTTAGATTTACAAAAAGCATGTGTAAGCAGATCAATTTTCAAATTACCTGGCAATTTGAACGGTAAGCCTCCCATAAGTGGATCCGGACCGAAGCGCTGCGGGCCAAATGCAAACGGATGGAATCCCTGATGACGCACCTTCGACCTTGGCTCCCTTGGACCATCTACGGTTACCTTGATGGCTTTATTATAGGTGGCCACTTGGATGGGGGACGATGATATCACGATGGTAAGGCTAAAGCTTTTCCCTGTAAAATTCAAAAAAGTGTTAAAGTTTAATTAACGGTTCACAAAATGTCTAACAATAGTGAATGTATCTAATTAGAATTTAATTGAGTCATCAAGAACAAAGGCATTCCGATGATCTCTATAGATGCAACGAAATTAAGATGCAAATCAACACCCTCAAACAGTGGAGAGATAGATGAATGAAAGCGCATTTAAGCAATGGGATGTAACTAGATTCAGGAGGACAGTGTGGTTGGCAAGAAGTTGGATATCTCTTTTCAGCTAAAATTGTAGCTAAAATGTGTGCCATTTCCAAGGATCTGAAAGTCAGCTGATAGTCGCTTTATTTCGATACAAAGTTTCATTTTCAACGAAAGCATTGCACACTTTGAAATAAGTAAATCATCATCCAAAAGCTTTTAGAATCCAATTTATAAGTTTCCAATTGTCAGTCATACTGTCCACCTCCAGCTCTACCGTCACACACCACAACCTCACACACAAGAGGGGTACATATTTTCTCAAACTCTCCGAACATTGCCACGACAAATAACAGACACCAGAACTCAAAATCATGTCCTGCGAACAAGGCAATTATCATTCGGTATTTTGCTCATCCTTTGCCACAAGTCTGCGACAGGGACAGACCAAGGATAAAGTTCGATCAAGGTGATGCCGACGACAATTGTCATCACTTAAAACGCATTTTGACACCAATAAATGTCCACAACGGAATTTTCCACCAACTCCGCCACCACACAACCAAAAAGGGTTGGTGTGTGACAATTACTCCATTCCAACGGTTAAGCTGAGTGCAGTTGTTCACTCTTTTGTTGTTGTTTGTGCCCAAAGTTAGTCAGAAAATTATCACACACACACGCATATAGAATGTGACATTGTGCACCCCAAAAACCCCGACAAATGACAATGACACCGACGGCAACAACTACATGAGCCTACTACACCAGCAAACATGCAAAAGGACATGGGAAAGGAAATGTCTTATTACCAGAAGCATGATGCTCCACATATGTGTGTAGATGATGCACGGATACACTACACCAACTTCCGAAGCAATAATGAGTTTAATGAATGAGCTCCGGAACAACTGGAGAAAGGGTTAGCAGACTGGCAAGCTGACAGGGAGGTGACATCTTTACATAGCCGGTCTCGGATTTTAGTCCGAATTCCTACAATCTATTTGCCAGCGTCCACCTCTTAATTGTATCTCGTTCGTGTAACTGAATGTGTACGGGTGTGTGTGTGTGTGTGTAGTATGCCCCAAAACACACATCTGGTGGTGCATGCGGCTGATTTTCTAGTCGTTTCCTGTGTTTGGCAAGGTGCCTTGACAAGTAATTAATAAGGGAATCGAAATTTGTTTACACATCTGCCCGATTATATCGCATTAATAATACCCTCATGATGATAATGCTTTTGTATCTAGATATAGCGAGCCGATTACATTTATCCAAATGCCACCGTGTGTCTTGCAGGATTTAGGTATTTAACACACACAGGCATCACCTTCATCGGTGGCATAGCGTAAATGTTTACACTTGCAACTGGAGTGTGCAAACATTTGGGGTCACATCTGGATTGTTTTGCAATGCAAATGCAAAATGCCTTCTCATCCGGTGGCACGTTGTTTGGCCCGGAAAATTATGATGATAATCTATTGATTTGGATTATAGTTGTTCTGGAAAAGATTGCGGTTTTTTTTTTTTTGCTGTTAAGTCCTGAATCCCATTCCCTGCATTGCTGTTTGTCGGTAATAACGATAGATGGCGCAGATGATGAGGTGGTTGCTTGCGAAAAGCCTCATAGATAGCGTTGGTGGGTGGTCTTTGTGTGTTGCAAGTACGGGTTTAGTGTGTCCTTTGTGCTAAAACCTTACGAGACAAACTGAGCTCAGAATATGTCACGTTGGTGGGTCTCAATTCAGAATTCATCTTTCCGAACATTGTTGGAATCTATTTATGTTATACAAAACGATCTAACAGGTTCAGGATGTACAGTTGACAAGACCTTGTAGGCAACATTGAGGAGAGATATGCTTTGATATGTTATGACAGACACTAGACAGAGGCTCTACTTTTTTTCTAGCTGATAGATGTCGGGAACGCTTCAATACATCGGAATTTGGTTAATGATTTGATGCAAGAGTTGACAGTCTCAGATAGATATGGTTTTCTAGTAAGTCCCTCCGGAAGCACAAGTAGCGATGGTGCGCCTTTTTGATTCCACAACTCAAGTGACCTGGCTGTTGATGGGTGTCGTTGAGAGGGGAAGTCTCTATACGAAGGAGTTTATGTCAGAGATCCCTGATAATTCCTTCAATAAGGCTTTGCCAAACGCGAGACGCCTGGTTCTAGCTAATGCCGAGCAGTCACGTTAATGCGTATTAAAGGGAATGCCTAACTGCAACTGTGCTAATTACTACAATTCTTGCTGTCTCGATGCGGGTTCTGTTGATTAAGTCCTGCGTCCCATTGGAAGTGGTTCAGTTTTCTAGGCTATTCCACATAGAGTTGGCAATGGAGAGAATGTGTTGGAGAACTCTTCCCTTGATGAATCTTGTTGTGAAGGAGCCATCAAAGGTTCGACTCTCTCATTCCCCTCTTTGATATTATAACCGGGAATCTAGCGGATTGGTGTATGAATGAAGAGCTTTGATGGCAGTCTGACAATCAATAAAGATTGAAAGGTGTTGCTTTTGGTTGTGGAACAGAGATTTAGTACCGTGCAGGCCTCTCCAATCGCAAAAAATGTTGATGGCCCAGGAAATCTTCACTTCAGTGACGGTGGTGCCAATTTGTTGGATACTCCCGGTGCGGGAGACTTGGTGGGATCAGAGGGGGATTATCTAACATGCGCAACAACTGTCACTTGCTGTGTTACCGGCTGCACAGCTGGGGTGGTATTCCTCTATCCCAACTTCCCGAACCCACCCCACCCCACCGCAGCTGAGCAGCCGGTAACGCAGCAAGTGGGTATCATGTGTTATTTGCATCCCGGGATATGAATATTCGTTAGGAGTTCCAGTGATTCTTCAGTGGAATCTGTCCATGTTCCGTCGTGTCGTTTGATGAATGACGGATAGGAGTCTTCCTTGGACAGGATTTTGCTAAGTCTAGCTGAATCTTTGAGGGTTTTAATGGAATGGGAATACTCTGCCAAAACGACGAAGAGGTAGTTGCTTACGAAAAGCCATATAGATGGCGTTGGTAGGTGGACTCTATGCGTATCAGATACGGGTTTACTGTATGAGGCAAACTGATCACCGACTCCTGAAGAGCTCGGGGTCCACATTCAGCAAAATAATCTCAATCCGCCGTGCGGAGTCGGTATTAAAATTGTAGGTCCCTTCCATTTGTGTGTAAAGTGTAACAATGGTTACGAGAAGCTAGACCTTGGCTCTCTATAAGCTGTCGTGCGAAATATTAATGTGTGTGAGTGAGTGGATTTTCAATTGAAATTCATTGGATATTTATGGAACTTGTTTGGGTTTTGTCTAGCTTGAAGTAATAGTTATACCTGTACGATGTACGATTGACAAGATCTTGTAGGTGACACTCAGCAGAGATTCGCCTCGATAGTTACAACACGAAGGTTGACCTTTTTTGTATCTTATGATCCAGACGTCCATCAGCTTCTATCCATCCGACTTCCAAACTGCGAGCAATCTGATGCCCATGAAGTACTCCTTGACTACTCGGTGGACATCGGCCTTGATCACAGCAGACAACTGCTTTGTTTTCTTATAAAATGTCTAGATCTGGTTGCGACTATCTACAAATCCTGATACTCTGAGCAAAAGAATGAGCAATTGATTCTCTAACAATCACTGAAGCGTCATCGGCATACCCACAGTTCCAAAGTGATTTATGTCAAATCCTTTACCGGACTGAAATCAATTACAACATGTTATACCTTCTGCATGCCAACAACAAAAAAAAAAAACAATCCAGAACAACCTCTGTGTGGTGTCACTGTGGCCACCAACCTATGGTTTCCAACTCACCTCCTAGGTTAGAGAAGGAGTCCAACGAGAATCGATTCACCTTACTCGTTTTAAACACTTTCTACTTTAACAAAGCCCAGCAAGTCGAACTGAAAGTCCTGGAAAACAATCGAAAACAACAAAAAAAGACAACCCAACGCCGACTGTACACAATCATAAATATCGTGCTCACTGTTTTGGGAATTTCATTCTTTTATGAGCGCCCTCACACCCGGCTTCCTTGTCATTCATCATAAATTCAAACCCTTTTCTGTCTCTGCATCCATTTAACCTTTCTCCTCCCCCACACCCAACGTGTAGCCCGAGGGGGCTTTGGCGTTTTGTTTCAAATGTGTTGACATTAAGGATAACAATAAGCAGGAGGGCAACAAAAAAAAGTCAATGCCAACGTTCCCTGCTCCAAGGGTTACGCTAACATCCCTGCAGCATCAGGGAAACACAATCGCATCAAAAGTCATGAATCAAAAATAAAGGGGCGCATATCGTCCAACGCCCGTCCTCCAGTGGGATATCAAAAAAAATTTCATTTCTTAAGGGTTCAAACGATGCCACGTTTTCCCAAACACCCTACCCAGACCGGAAGGCCACAAAAAATCACTTTAAACTCTTTTCGTTGACAAAATTTCAAAGTCGCCTTCCACAAAACGGGGGTTGAAAATTATGACAGACTGTTGCATGCACATGGGCGTGATTGTAGAATCTCTCCCACTCCCGCCCGGCTCGACCGAAACCAAACCATAGACGACGGAACCAGAAAAGCAGCGTTGACACCTACCTCAGACTTCATCCCCCGGTACCGGTCCGGGTGCCTGCGAAAAATGACGATGATATGAACCGCCCGGAGAAGTCATTTAAGCATTTGTCAGAACTGTCAACTACAATGGCACCCCATGAATTTCTTATGCGCTCCACACTGTACACAAACACACGCATAGTTGTAGAGCCTCTCCCCTGTGCAGTGCGTTAGTCCACGAAGTCGGTTTTGGTAGCTTGGTTATGCGCTCCTGCTGCAGCAAGGTTGATTGCGACCCAAGTGTTGGGGCAGTCATCGTCATTTGGTTTGGCTAACTGGATGGCCCCCTCCCCTATGTGCACACTAACAACAACATCAACTGCACATTAGTCATACAACATGTAGCTCCAACAAGCTAGCAGGGATGGTCTTAGTGCGACACACTAACTACTACCCCATGGGACGATAAAATCGAAACAATGCGAATTAAATTGCCAGCGCTCTGGGCTCTTCATTCCCGGCTCCCAGCTCTCGGCTTGGCTTGAATCCAATGCGATGATGGTGTGTAAAATTTGAAAAGGGGGAGATAATTGTTTTTGTTGTCGCCTTAGCACCCAATGATGTCAATGTGGCGCGTGTGAGGGGTAGTGCCGAGTGCACACCAAACGAGAGGTAAAATTGTCGCAGAGATGGGGGGGAGCAAAATTCTGTCGCTTAATGGGATTCTTATTAGAGTTCTGCAGCAATTTAGAATGCCTCCATTGCTATTAGAGAGATATTTTTTCCACCTAGAGGCCGAGGGGGGTGGTACCCTTAATGAATTCGACGAAATAATTAAAAAGAAAACGAAAGTTAAAGAACACGATGTGGTTCGCAAGTGATTTGTTTTTACAGTCTCTGACGATGGATGTGATCTTAAGTGAGGCAGAGGATGGTTATTTTAAGCCTTACTGTTGAAGTCTGGAACAAGGGGTTACCGGCTCCTTGAACATCATCAACCTTTTTCAGTTGACGTTCACAGATGTGTTCCTGCATTCGTAAACCACAATCGCTTTTGAGTAAACGCCATCTTTATGTGGACCTGGCACATAACCAACACACTTTCCTAGGTTGCTCAGTTAGCTGCCTCCATGTCGAATGTCCCCTTGGTACCTCAATCGTTTTGTCCCACAGAAATCGATTGAAAGATTCTCCGGTTTGAGGAACTAGTATCCTTCTGCTCTACGCGGTGCCATCTTAAGTATTTTTTAGCCACAAGCGTACACGTTTGGAGAGGACTTGGTCGTGTTTTGTTAAACCTCAGAATGCGACAAAGGTTATAGCAATGGACGGGTCAAGCCTTACGACTTATGTCCGAGATAGACCTGGGCCTTAACCAACAAACGTCTCCAACCAGCTCGATCGTTACCTAGCTGCCTCCAATTTCGCGCGTCAAGTTGGTTGAGGTCCCTTTCCAATTGCGCGCGCCACCTAAGTCGCAATCTTCCTCTACTACCTCGTCCCTCCGGTGTAGATTTGAAGCTTCTCCAATTCAAAGGGCCAAACCTAATGAGAGGCATTTCTAATCAATCGAGTCCTCCTATCTACTCCAGAGGAAGAACGAGTCGGATAGAACTCATTGCTTTTAGATGTCCATTCATGGGTAGATCAAGTAAAAATCAAGGCTGCAGGACACTGTGACCTTAAAGCTATAATTTGTCATCTTAAGGCTTTAATCTGTTGATGAACCAAAGTCTGGACTGGATCAAGTAATGGCAAATCTCCTTCTGATTTTTGACAGGTCTTCAAATCTTCTCAGTCGGAGTTTCTCTTTCTTGAGGTGTCTCCTATGAAGCTGATCTTTGTTCACTCTTTGGGTTCAAGTTCTTCAGAACTCTACGTTCCTTAGGTCTCGCACTTTTTTTAAAACTTTTTGACTACTTTCTTGCTGTTTCATCGACTTCCTAGCCCTTCGTTACTTTGGCTTCATTTACTGATCTTATTTAGGTCAATTTGGATCTGCTTTTGTGGAGGAGAATGTTTGTCTTGAAAGAGGCCTAACTCCTTGACAATATTTTGATGCCTTGCCTGTGATCAAAGTTGAATTGAACACACACCTTGCGATTACATGAACTTCTGCTTGAAGCATAATACATATAAGCCTAGCTCCTAGATACCTAGTTGTAGATCCGAACTTTCTTGCCTTAATTTTTGTGTGAATTTTATCTCAATTCATGTCTTTTTCATTGTTTAGATTGGCATTCGACAGAAACCTTGCTTCAGACTCTCTTCTTGCTTAGCTTAGAGTGGAATGTCTCTGAAAGTAGGTCTCTATATCCGGCGCTTACAAGAGCCAGACTGCGTACACTCAACCAACCATTCTTCAACGACCTCAATGGCATCTCCACAGGCTGTATCTAGGCACCGACTGTCCCACACACATCAAAACATATCATTAACCAGGTCATACGAGTCGTGGAAACAAAAAGGCACACCTAGTGCTACTTGGGTTCATGCTGAACCGCCACCTCTACCTACCTCACTTCTGAGCCATTCTAAAACGTTTTTTTTAGGCTTTCATTCTCCAACGCCGCAGTTGATTATTTTGGACATCGTTACACGCTAAGCACATTTCTAAGCCTAAACCAACAAGCACTTCATCCAGTTTTATCATCAGCTACTTGCCTCTACTTTCGCACACCAGGTTGATAGAAATCCTTTTCCACTTGCGATTCAAGCAGGATCTTCTTCTACTGCACCATCGCTCCGGCTTGGATTCGAAGACTTTCTGGACCGGAGGGGCTGGTGTCCATTTTTGAAGTTTTCTAACTGAGACCTTGACTCTTTTTTGTTGAAAGAGGGAATGCTTCAATGAATCGTCAGGGGTGACTAAGTTCATCCAGTGCGTTGGACTCTTCCCGACTAAACCCTCTACATCCAGGAACTTACCTCAAGGCTTTGCCACTTTTCCTGGTCTTTATGGATTTATGTCTTGTTCTGATCTCTTGACCTTCAGCACTTTCTCGATGTAGGAGCACACTCGGTTCCAATTTACCTCAATCGTGCGCGTTCCGCCTATATCTGGTTCTAGTCTTTGTCTCTCTGCAAGCAAGTGTTTGGCGTTGTCTTGAGTCGGATTGGCATACATGCGCCGCTGGCTGTTTTTCCCATTCGTTGAAGCACGCGTGTCCGGCAAAGAATTGTTCCTACGCCCTATCCAATCCGCAATGCTTCCGAGCAGTCGTACCAGTGGCTTGACTTTCCTTTCCAATCTTTTCTTTTCCCTCATAAATCTGCTATCTCTCTCTCTCTCTGTCACTAGGAAAACGATCGGGATTACTTCTGCGACGACTGTTTCGATAACGACTGTTTCAGACATTGACATTGACGGTAGGAGCTCGATATCAGTATTTTTCTTAGTTGGAAGCATCAAACGGAGATCGCACATCCATACAGAAGGATCGAATCCGTGGCTGTCGTAAGTAGTTTTCGTCGAACTTACCCTTGGTCTTCTCAAGTCTGCTCAATGCTGTATTGATTTTTGTAACCCTTTCGGATGCAAACTTGATGATGACAGGATGTCTTGTTTTTTAGTGGCGTTCGATCTAGTATTCACATGGATCCCAGTACTCGTTGGCGTAGTCTTGTTACAGAGGTAGTGTTCCAAGCCCTCTTCCAGATTTTTGCAGGTTGCATTGTTAACTGCAAGAAGTCCCACTTTTGATCTCAATTATGCTTTTTTCCAATTCATTTCCTTGCTGCGAAGAATGGTTCGGCGATAAGGGATCTTGCCACTCTGCATGTCGTCAGGACTACACAGTATTTTTCAAAATCCCCGTTGATCCTGTTATCGATTGCTGTCTTGTTGACTGTTGATGCTACTACTATCTTGTAGTTTGTGGTACGCACCACCGTTGAGCTCGCTAGTTCGTCTGTTTTCTCGTTTCGTGTAACGCCTGAGTGTCCTGGTGTCCATGAGATTTGCACATTCTTTCCGGCATTCCCGCATGAGTAGGGATTTCCATGCAGCGTTTGTTAACGCTGTAATGTCTTCTTGGGGGTGGTGTCCCATAATCGCGAAGAATTCCCCTCCGGATCGCGAAAACTTCTGCCTGAAAGACTGTGACATGAGTTTCGAGATGTATGGCAAGTTCACCGCTCCTTCTAATGCTAATCCTTCGTGGTACCCTGTGTTGCTAATGTCCATCCATGACTTTCTTAAGGGAAAATACTCTGAAAAGTTGTTGACAAAGTCGAAGTTTTAGTCGGAAACGTCGCTTGTGATTTCACCATGCCCGATCTGTCGTTGAAATGGCCTAGGGTTATCATCAGTCTAACGGCTGGTAGAATGTTCCGTACCGCTCCCATGGGTGCTATGTAGATGCTTGTCCACGTGTTACTCCCAGGCATGCCATTCCCTACGTGCCAGTAGCTTTAGCGAGTCGGATGTTTCAATGAATTTCAAGACAAGCCTCATCCTTGGACATGGCTTAGCAGTGTCAATCGTCTTATGACAAAATTGATTTCTTCAATTTGAAGGACAACTCATCCCTATCGACTGCCCACATGTCTACATCAGATGTTTCCCTTATATATTCCTCCAGCTTTATGAATATTTTAGTAAATAAAATGCATTCCTCGGAATAAACCAAATTCCAGTTACAGATTGCAATCATCATCAGACAAGGGAACATTTTTATAGGTAACCTACGAGTTATCAAAGGTCAGGCAACCATAAGTCGCAATCTAATTTCCTTTTCTTCCGCAAGGGGGACAGACAACCGAACGTTTTTTTTTTTTGAAAACCATTCCCTTTCCGTTGCCATGGCAAAGTGGAGTTATGAATTTTTTAAATTCATCGAGCGACTAGAATCTTGAGGGCAATAAATTTCACAGGAATTTATTGAATCTGTATTCTGTATCCATAAAGGACGAGAACACAAATGGAATGATGCTGCCCTGGGTGTGTAAATGTGTCATGTGATGTGGATTTGTGAAAGCAACAAATTGGAAATGTGGTAACAGACTCAAGGTATTTGTGAAACATTTTTCTCAGTCTAACGGCTCCCTTAAGCCGTTAAATGAATTCAGCTTTAACAAATACGGTAAATGGTGAAAAATCAATTTTCCTCGAGCGAGATAATTGTGTGCACGCTACCAAAAATCTGTCTTCCATTTGTTGTGGACTTTTTTTTACGGATTTCACAACGCTCACCCCCTTTTCGTTGAGTGGGTGGGGCCAGGCCACCCTGTCAGAGCGTTAAGAATGAGAAAAACATTCAACCAGCACCTGTTCCTTGGTGTTCACTGCTATTAATTAAGCTTAACGAGGTTACAGCACACCAACACAGGGTTCATCTAACCCAAAACTTTAGTAAAACTCGTAACGTGCGCCCGCCGCCGCCGCGCCGCCATCCCCATCGCAACCACCCCGACATCATCGTCATTACTCTCTGCGTTGGCTGTGTCTTTGCATTTAGATGAGTAGCTCGAGGGCGTAATACTTAACCTCGCTGTGTATACTTAACAACAGTTTGCCATCGCTGCTGCTGTTGCTGTTGTGTAACCCCTTTTTATCTTGAAAGCCTTTTCCTTTTCATAATAATAATTAGGGGGCCATTCTTGTGAGGCACTGTTCAGAATGGGGGGGTGGGTTCAGTATCCTTTTTGCTACCGTTCTTTACATCTAATCGGTTTAAGTTTTTCCACCCACACACACACATATACTCGTACACCACCCGGATACACTGGCAAAGTAAATAAATAAAGGATAAAGGAGCATCTTTTCACTTACACGTCGCCGTTTATTACTCGTATATCCTGCGAGCGATTTTCTATCCTTTTTTGTGTTAAAAACGTTTTAATATATGACGTGGTATTAATTTTTAGAGCGAGTAAAAGATTTCCCGGGTTAGAGCTGAGGGCTGGGTGTGTATCCTCCACCAACTATTTGGTTTCAGCTTATTACAAGAAAATTGCGAATATTTTCCATTACAGCAGCAGCACCGTCGTCGCTCGTCGAGATGAATGGAAGGTGGTATCGTCCTTAAGATCCTCAAGAGATGAGTATTAATTATCTTTGTTTGTTTAAATGCCAGCGGTGAGGTATAGATATACTGAAAAGGTGTGGGAAGGTTTATAGGGAGCAGTGTCCTTCGACCGACATTGTTAACAAGTTTTTAATTGCAATTCAGTTTCGGTTAGACGCGGCGAGCAATGGTGCAACTTTTCCCCAAGAATTAATTTGGCATTTGAAGAAGTGTGTCCTTTTAATTAGATAGACTCCACAATGACTGGCAATGACAATGGCACGGGACAAGTTTAATCACAATCGGCTGGAAACGAAACAATTACACGTTTTAATTTGACGAAATGGTCGAGGTTGATCTTGTGGGCTTGCCGACAGCTGATAAATGGCACAAGCGAGTTGTAGTTTTGAGTGTAATTCATAACGAAACAATTGTGGATGTTTTTTAAATCTGATAACGAAGGAGACGTCAAGTTATTGACTACAATGTGGAGTTTGTTAGGGAAGAAATCAATTGTCATCGTTTCCACTTATGTTTTCGCATGTATGTTGTGAAACTACCGAGATGCTTGAGCTCAACTTTGGCTTTTTTCTGAACCAAAAGACTCATTGACGATGTAAATATGGGTGAAATGTCCAATGTTCCTAGTTGTAGGTCTAATGTATCTTGTTCCTACTGACAACATGGCATCCCTAGGCTTCCAACTCCTTTGAAATGTAGCTGAAGAGATCGAGTACCGGGTTACGAAAGTGCCATGGCGAACGAGAAAGGCAATGAACTAACAAGACAAAGCTAGTAGACTATAAAGCGAACCACTGAAAAAACAATTAGAGACGGCTGAGAGGATGCAAAGGGATTTTCAAGATCATTGAGCAAACTTTTCGATATTCAAAGTGCCAAGATCACTTGTAAAGAAACCGAACAACCTCTTTACCTGAGATCCGAGTGAAGGCTTTTCAACCTCTTCAACCTACCTCCTCACCCAAAAGAGTCTAAGTTTAAGCAGATAGCGATTGCGGATGATGGTTGGACTAATTACAAGACATATTAACCTCAACAAACACAAGCATAGACCTAGGCTAATTGAGGCAGCAATTTGTAAGAAAAGGACATGAAACACTTCCTACGTCGCTATGTTCAGGTTTAACAAGACTACGGCAAAAGATCATGGGGGGATATGATATGAGGATACCATCCCGTAAAAGAAGGCTCCACTTAGGAGACTGCTACTACTTTAGCAACTTAGGCGATCTGATAAACACAGATGTCAGGAACATCCTTCGCTTCATCAGAAGCTCCAATTGGTTCAACGAATAGGTAAGGAGATCTCTCCAGATCCTTGTGGTATCACAATGGGCGAATGGGCCTATCACTAGTCTAAGTGTACTGGCATCACCTGGCAGCCACTTTAACCCAACCTAACCTAACCATGAGGATACCGAATCTGAAGCATTTCATGCATAAAAGAATCAGTGACATCTAGGTTTTTACCAAGGAAACAGGAAGATTATCTCGATTGCACGCACATGAGTACCAACTTCCTCATGTGCTTATCAACACGCATGCCAAACCTGACTTATTCGTAAGGACCCAATAGAGACATTTATAAGTGAAGTGTTCACCCTTCCATACCATACCATACCATCAACAACCCGTTGTATGCCAAAGTCTAGATTTGTTTACAACAATTTGCACCTTTTAGTCCTTTTGTTAGGATTCGAACCTGAATTGGTAGGGTGAGCAGTCCAACGCAGTAACCACATAAGGCATGACGACTAGAGTAAAGGACTCAACCACATGCAATGGACAATTGTGTCAATAGTTCACTTCAAATTAACCTAGTCTTCATTCATTCGGAGTTCAAGTCAATATACAATTTATAGCATCGCTAGATCTAGATTTTAAAAAAAGTTAAGGAACCCCAGCCTCTTCGTCTCTATAAAACTCGGCCAAATGAAAACATTGCATGACTCTTACCGAAATCGTCGCATACAATACCCAAAAGCTATGCATGAACGCCTAGGATGCAGTGCTCAGTTGTGACGTTTTGTAGTTTCAAGAGTTGATCTCTTTTTAGTCAAATCAACGCTTTCGGTCTTTAAGGATCAATGACAGGTCCGATTCGTCGAGATGTTTTCATCAACAATTGGCTTTCGACAGAGCTTCACTGTGAATCAGGCGTTTAACAAACGACATTCCTTAAGAGCCTTGTCTAGCTTACTCGTCAGCCGCACAGTTCCCTGAAATGTCTCTGTGACCTGGGACCCAACACAGTCCACACGCAAAATTCGGTAAAGCTACAGTTTGGAGTGAACCTGGTCCTCAACCAATAAGCCCCTCACTGATACACTGAGTTGCAGGAACAGGCATTTCAGTCCCCATACTGTTCTTACTTTACCATTCAAGTACTCTCCAGAGTTTCATTTTTCGTTACCAAGTTTCATTCCAAAAAATGAACTTCAGCTACAAGTCAGGAAATAATAGAAGGGCTTGAATTGGTTTAAGCATAGATAGATTTATGAAACGTCTACGAATGGTCAATAGAAAACTAGATATTTACAGGTCTTCACACTCCGTTAAATTACAATAGATGAAGAAAGCATGCATCAAGAGCCATCTTGCAACAAAATCTTTACAGGTAAGGCACGGGACGCTCTTAAATTTTACTGTCTACAAAAAATTTTGAATAGTCCTTGAAACGAATTCTCTGAAGTGCAAAACCAAATGAACAACTCCACTCCTGCATCACTTTTTATTTGACGCAAAAAAAAAAAAAAAACAACATATAGTAAGGGTTTGATCCAACATTCCAATGAAATCCGAACTTGTTATACCCTAGACCTACCCTACTAGCAAATTTTTAAAAAAACAGACTTTGGCTTTAGTTTTAATTCAAAGAGAAAGTGACTCAATAGTTGGGCAACTACATAGTTCGATGGCTTGAAGTACCTTACCTAGACAGGTTGGTTCAGCACATCTGTTGTTCGAGTTGTGGAAGGTACATTATAAGGCATCTCATACCACAAATCGGCCTAACACCTGAGCAACTTGAAAGTAATTCTAAAGTTTTGCAACTATTTCATCGTCGTTTGTTTAACAACAGACCTCTGTTGTTGCAGTTAAGCCGGCTTCGCTTTTGGTTCTCTGTTCGTCTCGACATACAATGTATCACCCGTCAAGTCTTACTTACCTATATGATGTTGCTACAGTCCGGGGTGTACCAGGGCCTCAACCAACAATTCTCTCTCCAGCCAAGGCGATCCTTAGCCAGCTGCATCTAGTTGCATACTCCGAGTTGGTTGAGGTCAACCGATCTCTGCGTAGTCCCTCAGGGGTGGAGTCGAAGATTTTTCGACCTGGAGCTTTAGTTTTCATTCGCTCTACATAACCTAGCCATCTTAACCGTTGTGCACTGACCAAGTCGGTGTTACTGTGCCAGTTAAGTGACAGGATAGTTGTGCCCAAGCTTCAAAAGTGATTGGAACGCAAAGCCTGATTACTTTGCACAAACGGATATAAGGACCTACGAGCAGTCGATCAAAGTATTATTATTATTGTAAGAGGGTATTATGCTCTCCGACCTTGTGGTCTATTGTCCCCCCCTCCTTGTACCTAGGAGAGGTTTATTCCCTCGTCAGATATCCCCTCACGATTTATTTCCTTCTGAAGCTATACGTGAGCGAAATAGACTCTTTATTACCCTCAGCCAGAATATTTCACTTTAGAGCACCTTTCCAGGCCAGATTCTCTGAGGATGAGAAGTGGGTTCTTATCTTGTTTGAAACGTGCCCAAATTCATCAGTCTTTTGTGGGTCAGTGTCCCACAGTACCTTACTCCTCTCATGGCTTATGTCTTCTTTCCCTGTTCCTAGTTTCCTGAGGTGTCGTTTGAGTCTGCAGTGCTTCATTAGGAATCCTGTAAGGATACGAAGATTGTTCTTGCTAAGGTTTGTCTTTGGCTTCCTCGTTATGATTAGATCGGTCCTTTTTGCTAACGCTATTGGCAATATAGATATATCTTATGATTCCTGAGCTGCAACCCTAAGATTTATCTTCTAAGTTTCTGTAGATCATGTGTCCACGGGTGACCTTTTTAAGAATTCTCTTCTATGTGTGACTAGGCGTTGTCCTAGATACTTGATTTCCTAGACTGGTTCCAGTGTCCTTCCTGAAAGCCTGATTGGCTTCAGTCGTTGAAGTTTTATTTTCCTCTTGGACGGATCTATACAGAATCCAACTGTTTGGCACCATCCCTGAATCACTTCGGCATAATATCGCAGAGTCTCTTCGAACTTTCCTCCAGCAATCAGTACTATGTCATCGGCTTGACAGTTGATGCCGAGGTTGGTTAGTTTGTCGAGGTGTACATCCACGACCAGGCTCCACATAAGAGAAGATAATACTCGTCCTTGTGTTCAACCTCTTGTTGTCTTGACCTTGATAGATCTCAGTGGAGTGTGTGCTCAGCAGCTCACACATCCACCTAGAATCTTAGACACTATGTCGTTGATTCATTTTTCCTCGCTTGATGGCTTCATCTAAAGTGTTATCGAAAGTCCCTTCTTTTTCCATGAAGGTCCATGTCAAGAAGAGCATCTTGACTGTGTCTCTGTACGCCCATTCTATATTTGCGTGCTTCCATTGGTAAAGGTGGTTAAATTTAGCACTCCCTCCATTGGATAGTTATCTGTAACCCTTTCCATAGTTTTGAGGCTGATTGGTTCAGTATACAACCTTAGCCCTTCTCCACTCGTTTGGTACATAACCCAAAACCAGACTGCTTCAGGATCAATGATTTCTTTGGGTTACCAACAAAAATACAAAACAAATATACCCTACGCGATATTTATTACAAAAGTCCTGCGGAATTATTTTTATGAAGTTTCATACTTGAATCAACAGCCTCTAAGCTTCTGATGCGCGTTCCCTTAGCCGATTTCCACCAGTAAATCTCAACGGTATTATCTGCAAGTGAACATTCAAATCCCCGGCGGCTATAGTACCATCCCTTCGCAACAAAATTCAATGCAAGAGTTCGTCAAGGACTCTTTGGCAAAAGAAAAGATTTCGGATAATGAGGGCGGCTAAAAAGTCGCGGGTTAATGATTTCAATAATACGAAAAGCGATTTGCTTTCCAAACGCAAAAAAATAAAGATGCCCTCTGGCTATGAGGGGGTGGAAGCTGCACAGATACTTTGATACACCCATGTCTCCATATCTAACAACAGCGCGGCGGTAGCTATAAATTGCTTACGGATTTGGGTCCTTTATTAAAGATTATGTGACATTTATTGTTCACGCTGTAATCGTATGCCGCATCCTTGTTGCGTGTTCTCAACTTTTGTTTGTTATTTGTTGTTGTTTTGTGAAACTCTTGTTTTCATTTCAACGCCTTTGGCTATTAGTGTTGATGGAGATGGGGCATTCTCCTTCTTCCTTTTTTTACGATATCGTCGTCTGCTACTTGTGTCTATATAATCACTTTCGTATTCAAACAACCTTCGGGCTCCACACGATGTAAAAAAAAAAAAACAGGACGAGGGCGTTGTGATACAAGGAGTCAAAGGAGAAGAGAATAAACTTTCACTGAACAACAGGAGTCATTGGCAATGTAATTTTGACTTTGTGAAATTTAATTTCCTTTTTCCTTTACAATAAGACGGCAGCGGTCGGAGGGGGGGATCCTTCGTATACGGCCACAAAAAGTATACGCCAAGCAACCACCAAGGAAAATGAAAATGGATTCCAAAAGAATCCTGAAAGACGCTGAAGTCGAGAGATTCTTTTTCTTTTATTTGCAAACGAGGGAAGAAATTAATTTTGCATTTTTAAGTAGGCTTCGCAAGTGTGGTGGAGTTGGATGTAACAGGATACAGAGGAGGACTGTTTGTGTGTGTGTTGTCGAAGTGGTTGCCAAATGATATCAGACGCATATGGTACTTCTTTTAAGGACAATTGGAACGTGACTTCAATTAAATTCCTTCGATTTGCTTAATGCATATCGTGGGTGTGGTGGGAATGCTAGATTGTTTCTCTGTGTGTTGGGATTTAATTGAATATTTTGTCCTTTTCCGTTGGATTGTCAGAGAAGATGGAATTTTTGGAATTCGATTGATAGAATTGGAACACACACATACCCACAAAATGTCTTTGATTTACTGGAATTTGATTGTTTGCGTTTTGAAAGACGGTATTTTGGATTGGGGGGGTTGTTACTTGTAATAGAACTGATGATATGTAAACTTTTTGGTAAGTGGTCTATGAAAAAGGGATTAGAGACCATTGAAGGGATTGAGAAGGTCCAGGCATGTAGGGGATGGATGCTTTTTGTGACTCTCTCCTGCATTTCTGGAAGGGATAACGATTGAATAGTATTTAAGAAGCAAGAAGTGGTCGAAGCGATAGAGTATTGAATCAATTTTGGACGGTCCACCGCCAACATTTCAATTTGCAATCTTTTAAGGCGACTGACGCATGAGACACTGCGACCTACAAGATCTATTGTGCCAGGAGCCTGTAAGACTTGGAGATCTTCGATCTTTCTAATCAAATTGAGGATGTCTTCAGTCGAGGCGTTTCTTATGTCCACAGGTATCAGGATATCCTTAAGGAAAAAGGGCCTTCCGAAACTAAAAGCCACTGTATTCAAACGAACGACTTACGAGGAAGGCAAATACTCGAGAACTGGCGCAAGACGACATGGCTCAACATAGCAAACATAGGCAACACAACCATCTTCAGAGGACCTCGATACAAGGGTACAATCTGAGAAGTAACCTTTGCATTGGAATTGACAACCGGAAGAATTGAAAATTTGGAGAGTTATCGAGGACTACTCGGCCAACTATCACCATCGTCTTTGATCGGCGAAGTGAACAATGTGCTTCTAGCCGAAACTAAAGCCAAACAGCGAGGTGGAACGTCAGTAGACTCAACCAAGTGCTGTCCTAGAAATAATGGGAACAAGGATTGAAACCTCACACGGCTGGCATGTGATGCTCCGATGCTCCGAGTGAGTACCTTCAACGGAAACAGACAACCGGTGTACTGTACTGGACCAATGGGATAGCTGCGCTTCGAAGAAGATGCCTTTATTTAAGGCTCAAATTCATCAGAGGAAGAAGAAGACACGCTGAAGGAAGACATCCAATTGGAGTTCAGAAGTAAGAGGTCCGAGCACATAACCAGAACTGGGAAGATCTCCTCCGAGACGTGAACAGTGACCTTTTGGGACTAGATTACAAGGTTGTAATGCATAAACAAGGAGCAAAGAAGGTCAACCCTGTCCTCAGTGAAAAAAGAATGGAGCACGAACTCATCCTGTGAGGCCCACTAATAGGAAGTCCAAGCGAATCTCCCATCAGCGTACAGACCTAATTGCATGCTGCACACCGTAGGGAAACTAGCATCTTTCGCATGGAGATGCCCGAAGGCAGTTTCCTGGTAGGATATGCAGACGAAGTGGCCGCATAAAGAAAACTCACCAAGGTTATGAGACGGGTACATCTTTGAATGGTCTAGGTTTGGCCACAGAAAAAACAGAGACATTCCTTCTGATTAGGAAGAAGATCCTATCTATTGTCGATTTTGAAGTCGAATCTGAGGTAAAAACCGACAAGGAAGGGGTGAAATTACTTTCTGGTAACAGATAACGAAGGTCACAACGTCGCTGAACAGATTAAGGGCAAACGAATGGGGCGCTATGGTCAGCAAACGAAGGCTTCTTATGACAATTAGCTACGCCATTCTTGTCACTTCTTCTGGCTATAGTTGCTAAGCGAATTCATTGGTTTTAATGTCCCGGTAGCCACCAGAGTTAAACTTTATTTCGCTTTGATAAGTCTTGAAGAGCAGTGATGCTTTGAAGTTGCAAAAATGAGAACTCAGTGCTGGTTGACTCCTTTATGTCAAATTCAAGATATATGTTGGCACAAGTATCAATGGCATGCAGTTCGGCCTTGGAAATTTCGTGATTATGGCCACAAATACCGGCTTCAACACCGGAGTCTAGGGATGATCCATCAGAATACCGCACAAGTCCTTCGTTTATACTCAGCAACGGACAGCCAGTTTCCCAAGAAGTGTGATTCAGGATCAAGATTAAGGAAATGATCCTCTTTAGACCCCGATCAAGCAGATAACACCGCCAAAATCCCACCCTATAACCTTAAACAAGAAATTAGAAGCAAAATCAAAAGAACTGCCAACGATAGATGGAATGAGCTAAGCTCCTGTATCATACTCAGGAAACTATGGCCATTCTACGATAAATAGAAAACCGAAAGAATCCTGCAAATGAATAAAAAAAATCCCTGTCTTCCCTAATAGGTATCATCACCGGGCATAACATGCTAGACTACCATGCAAGACGACTCGGATTGAACATGGATGAACTATGTAGGGGATACGGTGACGAGGACACTTTCTCTGCCACTGTCCGGCACTCTGCCATACAAGATTTAAGATCCTAGGAAGGCACCTTTTCCAGGATCTAAAAGAACTGTCCAGCAAGTCCGTGCTTGACATACACAAATTCATCAGTGCTGCAGGCTGGCTTGAAAAAACTTAGGCTTATGGTTCCTTGTAAGGGGGCTGCAACCCCTGGGGCATCACAATCGGTCTACATTGATCTAAGTGTGATGGGGAAAGGATTTCCTTCCCCGTCAACCTTCCTATCTAACCTAACCTAACCTAGGATCTAGATTTCGAAGTTTTTGCCAAAGCAGAGAGTTTTGGACATAAAGTCGTGTACCGTGCTGATCATTTCTAGCTTAGAAACGTCGGAGCGAGTAGCTAGGCTATAGAAAGTTGGAGGTTAACTGCCACTTTTTTGACAAAGAGGAATAATGGACTAAGACCAATTAGTGCCTCTCTCTAGAACCCTGTCCCGGTAATGTCGAGAAGTCTATTCTATTCTTTTGGAATCGAAAAACAAGGCCAAACCAATGTGCACCAGCAATCTTTGGTTTTTTTTTTCATTTCCAATACCGCCAACAGCACCGGTAACGTAACAGTTGTTTATTATTCCAAAATAAATTTACAGTTTAATGTATTTTCTAATAAGTAATTGATGAAGTTAATTTCCAGGAACCCTCGATAATGCCGGAAAAACTCTATCAAAGAAAAAAAAAAAAAATACCCACACTCACACAAGAAAAGAAAAGAAAAAAGCATACCAAGCCCAGAATAAACATGGAACTTCCGTTTCCATAATTTATACAGGACGTTAGGAAGTTAACAACAGAAAAAATACTCCCGGGGAGTTGAGCAACAAAACGGAACTCTGCGTTCAGAAAGAAAAAAAAAAGCAACAGAACTCCGTTACTCATGGAAGAAAAATGAATTTTGCATAAAGTGCGAGGGTGGTTTCCTGCTCTTTTGATTCCCATTTCTTTCATGAAGATCTCCTCCACATCTGCTTGCGCCTGAGGGGGAGTGAGGGCGAAAAATCACGTCATTATCGCAATTTTCCTTCTGTCATTTTTTTTTAAAAACAATCTCCAAAGGAGGTTGGATAGGTCTAGCTTTGAAACCAATAAAAAAAAATCAAAAATAAAAGGACGAGGAAAAGAACAGAGAAGAAAAAACCAGGACACAGATAAATGACATTCTTGGATGGACGTGTAGATTTGTGCAGAACTGACAAAAAAATTTAATACAATTGGGGTGACAGAATCGTTTTTTTTTTTGTTGGAATCGATTGGACAAGAGAAAAATGAGAAACGATCCGAAGGACATATCACTGCAGTGTGCTACAGGAAACTCCAACAGATTTGTATGAGATAAGAGTTATCTCGACAGAAACTGTATGAATACATGATTTTTGGATGCATCAACTTAAAAAAGTTATTTTTGAATCATCCGCGTGGTTTAAAGAAATGTTTACATGAAAATTCACTTAAGGATTGGCAGGACTATCTAAACGTATTCGCGGTAAATTTAATGGAAAATACGCCGGATTGTCAATCAATGTTTACTTTTGTGATGAAAACTTATTCATATCGGGACGACATGACGAAGTAATGAACATGTTTCAACTCCTGCGGTCATTAGGGATTTGCCTAAAATGTCAAACGTAAGTTTTTTTTAGACGTTTTTGGATCATTTGGTCATGAAGCTAAGTGCGGTTCCACGTCACATTTACATTCTGATACACTTAACGTAACTGAATCCGTCAAAAACAAGTTGAACTTTATTATTTCTGCCGCAGATGTACCCCTTTTCGTTTCTTTTTGACAAGACGTCTCAGTCAGCGATGACATCCGCAGTTTAACGATATTTGACTAATCCTCGGGATTTGCATCAATTGACAGCCGAAAATATCATTTCTTCTGTTAGCCAGTGCCAGTGGATTGTCGAGGAATGAGAGAACCCTTTACGCCACACCCAGGTCAGTAAAGAGCCATTGCGATGGCCATTGGGAAGGTGTCCCTTGCTCTCGAAGCAGTCCCTAAAACACTCTCCCGTTACCCTTGAGTTTCCAACCACCTTGAACCTTTTTTTTTCTTTTTTTTTTTGTGAGATCGTGCACCGTCAGGCGATTGTTACGCTCACGTGGTGCGGGACCGGTGTTTGCTTTACCTTGCAGCATTGACTCACTAAAGTAGCCTATTGGTTTCCATCTGTCGTTGCTTGGGATCATCATTCCCAAGGCATTTTCTGGAGTGATTTTGCTTGCCTCTTATTCCAACCACGTTCCTTCTGCGCCCCATCTACTATGGTTGAAAAAAGTGTGGTCGCCGTATTGTGCTTCCTACTGTTCCCATCTCTTGCAGGACACTGAGTGTTTTATAAGTTTAGTTCGCCATGTATCTGTTCCATTCATTCAGCAATTACCCTATCAGTCTCACCGTCCTCTTGCCTCTGGTTTCAGAACTCCATCGCCCTTGCCACTGTTGCTTGACGAGATCCGTCGCCTCTGCCGCCGCCGTTTTCACTCCTATTTCAGCTTTATGGTCGTAGACGAATCTCCTATCTGATGCTAGGAGATCGATGGGAATCACTCCCGTTACTATGCGGACGGCTGATTCCGACAACATACTCGGCGGGCTCGACGTCTCCATACTGCTGCCATCTATTTACTCTATTTCTCTTGCTTAAGTGCATCGGCTCCGATCTCCCATCTATGCAGGAGAATGACATGAGAAGTCTTTGCCTGCTTGCATTTGGGTAACCTGCGTTTGCCAGAAGTCTGCTGAGAAATGCAGTAACCTTTGTAGCTCGCTCACTCCCGTGACTACGAGAACGGCTGGTTCCGATACTACGCGGAAGGAGTTTGCTACTCAAAGGGTTCCACGTCTTTGTATTGCTGCCATCGGTTCCTGGCTTGGCACAGATTTCACAGCCTTGAATCTGTCCTTGATAGGTGCGCTGCATAGCTCTTCGGTATTCTTGAGGCAGTGTCTTTCAAAGGTTTCATCTCTGCGATGGCAGGGGCCTGGACAGGGGATAGAGAAAGTGGATTGTATCCTCATTAACTTCCTTGTTTCTACAGCTTCCGTTTTCATGTCCGGAGATCCACCATAGCTGTGTGGCAAGAACACTCTTATTCTAAGCTCTTTGCGACAGCACTCAGTGTTGACAATGCTGCCTGGGTGTCGATGGGGATGTGATATCTTCGCATGGTATTGTCTTCTTCGCTGTTTGACGGGCCGCTGCTAGATACCCTACACAGTATATGTATAGGCAACTGTCTGCAGGTTATCAGCTTCTAGAAGATGCATCTCCTGGGGAAAGGTCCTCTAGTCATACCTCAAACTCCACTCTAAGTCACCCTCTGGAAGTTCATTCTAAGTCACCCTTATCGATAACGTCCTTTATCTTTCCCCTATTTAGGGCAGTGAATGAGTCATGAAGGACCGAACATTCTGCTTCTCCAGAAGCATGCCGCAAAGCTGCTTTTCCCGACACTGTCTCAAAGCAACTCGAATTTCATTGTGCATCTCGCTAGGAACAACCTTAGAGTCCTAATTGACAAGTGGACACTGCCGCCTTAACAAACATCTACACCACATGAACTCTTGTCTTGAGAGTAAAAATACCTCTCTAATGGAATGTCCAGCCCTCTGTCGACTCATAAAGATAATCCTTGGAGGCGAAGTTGTCTCAATGCAACCGTGCTCAGAGAATATGTTTAACTTCCTGACATCCTCTGGACTGAAACAACTAATCTAGTACACATGAGGGAAGGCACAATAGGATTCTGAAGAGAAACCACAGTGCTAAGGGCTGTAAACAAACCTCTTGAACAGACATAACATAAGCCTCCTTGATATTCAAATGAAAGTAGTAGTCGGGTTCAATGGGTTTCAAAACTTTTAACCAGAAGATTCAAGTTGAAGAAGAGAGCTGTATTTAAATGTGGACGTAGTCCAAAAAGCTGAAACATTGCTTTGAATAAGTCGAGTTAATGGACAACAATTCTACTGTCAAAAGGAGCCACGAATCTCGAAACGACAAGTAAGACTGAACTTTCTTTTCAAAGACGAGAAGCTTGATCTAGAATTCAGTTCAACTCGATGGGGATTTCTTTCAATCGCTCAAGTGTTACACATAAAATGAACAACAAAAAAAAGCAAGTCCCAAAACTCAGTTGTTGAATTTTAAATTCCCTCAAATCCCGACGATCCTCAAGGGCCATCATCATCATCATCTGTATAAGCGTCTCACAAATATAAAAAGCATTAAAAAATAAGTGATTCCATTAGAAATGACTACTTAAGCTTGTGACATGACCCGAGACTCTCCGTCTAACAACGATGACGGCGGACGACCCAACTAATCCTTTTGTAAATTTGTTAAAAACAAAAAGGATAACTCTCCTCCAATCGCTCAGGAAATTATCGTGAGCTGTGAAACGGAGCAACAACCCAACAAAAAAAATTAAAACTTTTTCTTTTGCCACACCCCTTCTTCATATATCCTTTGATTCCGATTTTTTTTTATTCCTTCTGTTGTTTCAAAAAGGCTGAATGTAAATCCTTTAGTATTATCCCACTTACCGCGAAGGATATGGTTGTGATGAAGTCAGTGAAAGGAAAAAAAGAAAATCTGTCAGAAAATTCTAAGGATGTATACCAACCCTTAAAACAAAAAATCAGATCACCCCCATCTCATTCAGGATTGTCACCCACCATTTGATTTCGTACTTCAGCCGTGATAAATTGTCTGAAAGACGTAACTGGCATTTTGGCGACCATGCGACCGTGGTCTTAACCTCCATCCACAATCAAATTGAATTTTTTTTTCTAAAGAAAAACAAAAAAAAAAGTGGAAACTGATTGAATTAAACGAAAAGAAAAAAAAACGAAGGAAATCCTAATTTCCCGAACAAACACTTTAGCGCGGTACGAGGATTCAGTCAGAGAAAATGAGCAATCATTTGCGTCCACAAGGGGTTGGGGGGGAGGTAAATAAATTGGATACTTTTTTTTTCTCAATACACAGGGGTTGGTTTTTTTTTTCTTTTTTTTTCGCCTCTAGTTGGCTAGGAAAAAGTAGCCATAGCCACGGTTAAAATTAAGGGTTCGTTAACACCAAACCATCAATTGCAAGGGATGTGGTGTAGAAACTTAATTTTTTTTTGTAAACTTACCTCTTCCACTTCTCCCCACAAATCTAAGATCATTAAATTTTGCTACTTGATTTTTCATTACCGCCGTACAGTTGCGTAATTCACCACAGAAATTCTCATCGTTTCCAGCGCGTATGGTCACAATAGTTCCATCCATGACATCACCCAGGGCTAGAACTTTAAAGGCAATCGGTAGAGTTTTGTTAGAACGCCAGTGTGTTGGCAGCACTGTGCAGACCTGAAAGCAAGGTATATCTAGTTAGAAAATTCATTTGAGGAAAATTGACATCTTAAAACAAAAAAAAAGGTAAAAGGCAAACAAGCATGGTGGAGCAACGGTCTAAAAATCCTTAGAACTAAGTTGTGGAAGTTTGTCATCAAAGCAAACCATTCTGATGACTGAGAAACCTATTCAGAAGGAACATTCAGGCGATTCTGTGACCAGAGAGGTTCTTGTCCCTGATAACTACATCAACGTAGGTTAACTTACCAAAGACAACAATCATCAAACGCAAAATAAGAAAAAGTTTCTGGAACTCCATTCCAAAACACATCCAACAACAAATCCGTCTTCCCAACGGAAGGTGGCTGGGCTACCGTCAAAGTTGCGAGAACTATATGTCACTCCACAGCTCTTTCCCACAAACGAAGGCTCCACTCTTCTTTAACGATTCAAACGATCTGATAAATACAGAAGCTCCAATTGATTTTACGAGCAGGTAAGGAGATCTCTCCAGATCTATTTGGTATCACAACGGACCTCACTTTTTAGCTGACAGCCACTTCAACCTAACTTAACCTAACCTATATGCCACTCCACAGCCATTAAATGAGCAATTCCTTCCTTCAAACCATTCAAAGCAGCAGATGGGGATAGCTACAGAAGGGGTCGAACGCAATAACACCTATGTAGTCTGTCTATGCTTTTTATGTACAGCTCAGCTCATCATAGACATCTGCCAGAAGCATTTCAACGGCCAAAAATGGACAATAACCCTAAATCCTTTTCGTCCCACAAGCCTCATGTCTTTTGCACTGAGGACCATGGCAAACTCGGATCTCTCGCGCCTCCTAGAATATTAACCAGGGAAATCTACTGAGTCCATGACATAGTAATCGAAATTTAAACATCCACTAATCGAAAGGAAAGACGTCACGAGTCCATCCATAGGACGTTAAACAACATGAACATATCTTTGCGTCCATTGGATTGTGTCCATGCTAATTGGAAGAATAATACAGGCCAGCATCGCCGCTTACAGCGAAGTATTCACTCACCCCTCCTTTGGTATCTTGTAGTCAATAGTTTTCCTAAGTCCCAGAACGTTGTAGGCTTAAGCACCGTTTCAGAAGTACTACAATACGCTCTATCAGAAGTGCAAAGGTGATGCATTAGCGAAAGCCTCCCTGTTAACCCTAAAAAGACAGTAACTGTACCTTTTTCAAAAAGAAGAAAGTTCAACTTTCCCATTCGCCCTTCACTGTTCGACGAAACTATCAGGAAGCTAAATACGTGGCAATCATCTTGGACAGCAAAATGTCCTGGAACCCAAAGATTGACAGAACCACCATATCAGTAGGGACCTGTCGCTAAATCTGCGAGAAAAACTGGGGAGCACAACCCAAGATGAGTAGCCGGCACCAAAAACCAGCATACTTTGACCAAAGATAGGTCCATTGTTAAACCATAGAGTTCTGGAGAAAGCAGGGCATCTACAAAAAAGTTAGCGAACAGTTTCCTCTTTCAATTCGTAGGGATGAGCTTCTTCAAAATTTGTTTGAGTATACACCTGTTAGACAGTGTTCCGGGATGACACCTATTCTATTGCCACAATGCAATCTGTTGAACAAAATTCAATTCTTAGAGCGTTTCGGATCCAGCTTTGGTCAAATCTGTTTTATCGCTAGACACGTTATACACGTTATTCCTTCTCTCGATAGCATCAAGCTTATTTTTTATGTCTACATTTAGCAATTGGTATAGCCAAGGCGCCATCTATATCTGGGAAGTTCGTCAGCCTTCCTGGAACATCTCTATGCCCTGGGGTCTAACAAATAGGAATTACGCCATTTGAATCTAGAGCAACTATTGAGTTTACAGAAAATGATTCCAAGGACTTGACTGTGCCCGAAAAGATGTGGATTTTTATGGCGGATATTAGGTTTTTCTTTAGCCGAAATAAGACTTATTTTCCATGGAACACGGTACAATGGTTTGGAAGACGGAAAGAGTATGAGAGAGAGAAAACACCTCTACCTTCACCGTCATAGGTCCTTGATATATTGGTGTAAAAGTGGGTCGACTGATCTCCAGAAATCCATCTTCCTCCCAGAACTTCCTGGAGGGAATGGAAACAAGGACATATTTATTAAAATTTAGTTTGGGTGTGTGTGTTCTGAAATTCTTCAGAATGGAGGCATGGCCAAATCTTTAGTGAAATTGATTTAAAGCGAAAGGCTAAACTAGCTGCCGTTTGCCTGCCAAAGACATTGAGTTGTGTCACATGAAACAGAATGTCCAGGTACCGAAGGGGATGTTCTACGAAGTGCTCAGCTTATACACAAACAAGCTGATTGCTTGAATTATATCAGTTTATGGACAGTCCATCAGATAAGCCAGGTTGTAAATCCTATTTATACCCGCTAGCTTTTTAAGCAAGAGAAAAGTGCTTCCCTTACTCTTTTTTGAATGTTGGGTTCCTAGCTCGATTTTCATGTTTTTCACTGAAACTTATTCACCACAAAACTTGATCATACTTACAACATGTGGCGATCCAGTCTTAACTAACTCTCCCGGATGTTCCGCCAGTAGTCCATCAACGGTCCTTTCAATTAAATTTTCTGGTGTCAAATATGGACTATTGTCTACAGGTTTTTTACTCGCCGTACTGTTGTTGTTGTTATTTGTTGAATTACCGTTATTGTTACTATTACAATTGTTATTATTTTCACTGCTTCGACTAGCTCGGCCACTGTCATGATGTGACTGATTTGTTGTTGAACTAACTTCACTTGAAATATGCATATCACTTAATTTTTTTTGTTAAGTTTTCTTAAAAATTCACTTATAAGTTTTATCACAGGTTATGTACACATTTTAACTGCTGGAAATTAAGGATTTTTTTTTTTTAACAAGGACATTCAACAATGGAAAACAATTTATCCCTTGCAAACGTGCGGTGGAAAGGAAACCTGTTGAATTTTTGAACAAATCAAGAATTATATTCAAAACAATTGTGTAAAATCATTACGGAACTCAAAACAGATTTTTAACAATTACAAAACCAATTAGCTTGTGTCCAAAACCAACTTTTTAAACTCTGGACCAACACTAGACAACACTTCAACAACCGCCAGCGATATAATAGCGTGAAATATTTCTGCGGAACCGACCATGTCCGGTCGCTTATGATTTCAACTCTCGAATAAACCGATAAAAATTAAAAAAAAAACAGAAAACTTTTTTTTTTTTGTTAAGTTCTCAATATCTCATATACGCGTTGAATAATAATTTTCACCGTTAATAATGTCCTTTTTTTTGTGTAGTGCGCCCTCTCTCCATATGTGACAGTCCGGTTGGTTTTTTTCTGGTCAAATGTGTGTTGGTTTCATTTATTAATTTTTTTTTTCATCTTCTCTTAGCCCAATTTGTATGTGGAAATGGAAAAATAATAATTCGAATAACAAAAAAAAAAAAAGGAAAAGAAAAAAAAATGATGATTTTTGCTCACTCGTGCTCTCTCCCCCCCCCCAACTTATGGGGATGTCCTGAAATTTTATGCACACACAAAGTTTAAGCATTGGTGGCTTGTGTGTTCTCGGGCCACAGACCATACATACAGTGGTGGGCCACATGCCATACAGCCAAACAAATCAGCAACAGAGGGCACTGACAAAAAAAAAACAATACAGTGGTGAGTATAAAAATTGAAACCACATTTCAAGTGTCGCCTTTAGTATCAGGAAGGGATCTGACTAGGCTAAGTGCTTCGGCGGCGTTAATCCGAGTCAATTTGAACTGATGCTGTCACAAAATACCGACATTCAAGCTTCCACTTCTTACTCTATCCTCCAATGCAAGGTACCTTGGCGTCGAAAGAAATACTCTGAATTATAAGCAGTGGCAACGCTACCAATAATTCTACCCAGTCATTGTGGACATCACCCTCGGAGCAAAAAGACTGAAACCTAATACCACCTGAAATTCCAAATCACTACACCAACACTAACGCTGTGTGAATAACATCATAAGTGTATTCATAACCCCTTTAGCGCCTTAAATATAGAACACAGGGTTAAAGAAAGCATGTATCGCTTTCTACGCCTGCATCAAAACCTTTAGTCAAACGTATGGATTATAACCAAAGATGGTTCTCTGAATGTACACTACCTTAGTTCGTTCCATTCTTTCCTATAGACTTCTTGTTCCGTGACCGCCCCTTCAGCAAATCCTATTATACATCACAAAACTATGCAGAGTTCTAAGAACATCAGGAATCGGAACCACAGATACGATACGACCAAGCCAAATGAAGCATTTAGCCTGGTCCTTAACATCCTGCCCCTAGACCTGCACATCAAATAGGTCATTTTGTGTAGTGCAATGTGGGTTCTGGTCGGCGAAACCGTATGGTCATAGCAATCCTCTTGATCTACTGTCTTGCTCTCACTGAAAGGACGGAACACACTCCAATCGAAATACCAAGTATCGATCTTTACCGACGGCTCCAAGATGGAATACGGTGTCAGAACCGAACGTATCCAAATCGTACCACCTTCCAGACTCTTAAAGTGTATTCCAAGTTAAAATACTAGCGATTAGAGGAGTCTGCAACCTTTAATGGTTCACTTGCAGAGTTAGTCTCCTCACCAATGTCACTCTTTAAATGAAGAATTCTTCACCAATTCTCAAGTCTTGATGGAACAGTCTATAGAAAACTAACATATATGGCCCACTTACAATAAAAAAAAAAGGACGCATGACCAAATCAACAGAACCCGCACCGAGACAACAAGAATTGTAGGAATTAGCACAGCTACAGTCTTCTTTTACACTCACTGCCTTAGCTGCAACTAAACACAAGAGAAGAAAACCCTTTTTCACTTTCTCAGGACATGTGAGTTGTGTTTCTGGTAGGACTTGGCAGGCAGCCACTTCAATCTACCTCTACCTACCTTAAGTGTCACTATTTTGACAGTTCAACTTGAGCTAGACTTTCAGATTGATGTGATGCCAGGCCACAGAGATAAATTGGAAAACCGCAAAACTAACAAGCTCGCCCGAGAGAGCACCAAATTTATAACTCTGCCGGAAAGGGATTACTTTGGTATGCTTATCGCTACATGTTACCATTTACTCAGGCTGAACCAAAGCCAACCGCAGATGGGAGACTTCCTCACGTCTAGACCTCTTTTCCAATGCTTTGCATTAGCAGTAGAGACGAGGACGAAAATTAATCAACTCCTGTCCGAAAAAACGATCTGGGGAATACTAAAGGTGGCGATACTGTCCGGGGTGGACCTAGGCCTCAACCAACAAGCGTCTCCAGCCAGTTCGATTTTTAGGTAGCTGCCTCCAACTTCACACGCTAAGTTGGTTGAGGTCCTCTTCATTTGCGTGCGCCACCTGAGTCGCGGTCTTCCTCTGCGCTGTCCCTCGGGGATGATCTTGCGAATATTAACGTTTTATTAGAAGTTCCTTTGGTCTAAGTGTGCCTGTACACTAGTACAGATAGCTACCCCTAGGATCATGCCCAATTGAAGGGCTGTTTCTAGAACGATGGAAGAAGTAAAATCCGCCGGAGATCCCTCGTCTTTTCGCTCAAAAGCACATGTTGGAAGCCCTTGGAAATAGGACGGTACCAAAATACTAGTGGTGTTTTGAAAAAGGATTCCAGTATATGGCACAGGCGAACATTCCGAAAGAGTATACTGTCACAGGAGGGGTGCCGTAGGTCGCAATGTTGGGCCCATTTCTGTGGAACGTTATGTATGATCTAAGAAATAAAGACCCTAGGATTTGCAGACAATATTGCGATAGTCGTGGTCATCAAACTGTTAGAAGAAGTGGTCAAAATAAGCAACAACTCAATCGGGACTGTCCTAACAGTGGCTTGAATCAGCGGTCTTTAGCAGAGCGAAAGAGCAGAATAAAGAATCCATCACTCTTATGATAGAAGGACACAAGGCTCTCTTTCAATGAGCATCTGGAGTATGTAAGTTTCAAAATCTAACGAGTAAACAATCGCAGAAGACCGGGATACAGTCGAAGGAAGGTCTAAGCCAGAGTGGTTACATTGGTCGTGCTCTTCAGGTCATCTATACGGACTGAAGCTATAAATAGTAAGGCGTAAAGGCGTAAGATTGAACCAACATACAGACTCTGTGCAAAAGGAGGGTGCAGTGCATTTCGCATAATATTGCCATTGCCAGGTCAATCTGTGGAGTTCCAATTGATATACTGGCCGAGGAATTTCAAAAATTATATGAAATTGGGAATCAAGAAACTGGAAGCATTTTCGAAACTGGAAGACATGCACTAAGAATCAGCTTAAGGAAGCACCAATCCCCGATATCAATCGCAGAAGGCATGGAATGGTGTGAGCGATTGGGCGACGAAACAAATTATGAGGCGCGTTGAACGAAAAAGGCGACAGACTGAAAAAATCCTGACAGGGTGGTCATGGTGTAGTGGTTGCATCATCGCTTGTCACGCTGAAGGTTCCAGGTTCGAATCCCGATGTCACAGAAAAAAAAAGTCGGTCAATTGCGAAAAAAAAAAAAAAAAAGCTGACGTCAACTCTACTGTATAGGCATAACACTGGCAGTAGGGTAGGCAATGGCTTGAAAGTGTTGATCGTACTAATGACATTGGGATATTCGAAAGAAATACTGCGAATTATAAGCAATGGCAATAATTCTCCCCAGTCATTCTGGAAAACCACCCCCGGAGCAAAAACACTGAAAACCTAATACCACCTGAGATTCAGAAATCACTACACCAACACTAGCGCTGTGTTAATAGCATCATAAGGGTATTCATAACCCCTTTAGCGCTAGTGAATTATAAAAAAAAAAAAAAAAGGATTGTGACCAGATTATGAAAGGAACTTCTACCGACTTTTATGCACAGGATCTGATCGTGGCAACACTGAAAGGGATATTCGAAACAAGTTAGAATCAAGGATGAACAACTTGACTACCCTGCGTGCGCCGTGGGTCGTCGTCTTTGTCAATTTTTTTAAAGTGAAACTTCGTTATCAGCCTAAGGAGTAACGTTTCAAGGCCGAAATTAAAAAGCAATTTTACTAGGTTAGGTACGTACAAACATCAAATGGAATTTTAAAAACTTTCAAAAATTCGATTAATGTTTGGTGTCGTGACATTTTTGCACTACACTGTATTGGGACACCCTGTCAAACAAATAAAATGAAACAAAAAGCACATGCAGTTCAACTGCGAGTTGGTCAAACAAGAAAGAGGGCATTCATTTAAAAAAATCCTCATTCCAAAAATTTCAAAAAATTGGACGCTATCTGTGGGTTATTAAGTGGAGAACATCCAGTTGATGAGGACCTACTTCCTTTTTTTTTTCCATAATTTTTCCCAGACCATATGTGTGTGAAAAATATGACAAAGTACGATACGATAGAGAATTTAACATTAAAATTGAAAATCATATAGAAATTCAAATTACGCGCTCTTTTCATGCGAGTGAAACAGATGAGAGAAAAAAATTATATAAAATATAAATAATTCCACACACCACAGATGCGAATTAAATCGCAGGACTAATGTATTTTTTTTTTTTTTTGTTTGACAATCAGTTGTTTGTGTGTGTGGACTTTGTTGTTTTTCGATGGCTTCCGCAAGGATAATGGTCCAAACAATACGTCGTCAGTTGATTATGAATGAAGGATATGGTTATGTGTGATAAAATGTTTGCTGTTTTATTAATTTTTTTTTTTTTTTTAACTTTTGAAATAATTTTCAACAATTTTGTCGTTATAGCGAGTGAGCAAATGAGATAAAGGAACATCGTCCTATTTTTGTGATGAATTTAGTTAGATAGGTATGCCATATTGTATCCTCATAACGGGGATATGATGAAGAGCTATTTAAAATCATTATTGTAATGTTTGATAATTTGGGGAATTAATATTTAACAGTCAGCGACGGAGGAGTGAGTACAGTTCTATTGAATGTTGAGGCATTTCTGCTGCGATGAATACCTTCGTTTTTATTTGTAAGCAAGATTCATAAGAGCATAATGATTAAGGATAACATACAAATGTTTACAAAACAAGCAAGTTTAGGATACATTTTGTGGTAAAAATAAGCTATATTCGGCAAAAATCTTGCACATTCATCCTAAAGAGGCGGGCACTTATGCTTGCTTGAAAGTTGAAAGAGTCCCACATAGCCTACACAACATTCCAAAACAACATGCTACCCAAATACTGCCTCAACGAAAACTTCTCAATAGTTATCCTGTTGAGAGAGACCTGGAAGAAACACAGACCCCAACCATTATCTTCTGATCTCGTCTGATATATGATGGACGATGGACGGATCCAAAATGGAAAAAGGATCTTCAACTATTTGGCGCGACAACTCATGGAGAGCCAAGGCTTAGCTTCTCACAACCACTCATGTTGTGTGCGTTATATTTTCGAAGGAAAGGGACCTTCAGATTTAAGGCCGATTCCGAACGGCGG
This sequence comes from Criorhina ranunculi, assembly GCA_951813785.1. NCBI lineage: Eukaryota > Metazoa > Arthropoda > Insecta > Diptera > Syrphidae > Criorhina > Criorhina ranunculi. The sequence continues at coordinate 38,670,255 of OX638385.1, forward strand.
ATTGAGAAGCTTTTTCATGACATATCATACTCTTGTAGATTTGGCATGTCTGCGAAGAAATGGAACCGCGAAAAAAACGTTTGTTGGTTTAAAGGATCGAACCTGTGTCCTCTCGCTTAGCAGTCCAATGCACTAGGTTAGGTAGGAGGTTTGAGGGTTGACGGGGAAGGAAGTCTTTTCCCCGTTACACTTAGGTCAATGTAGATCCATTGTGGTGCGTCCAACGCACTAACCACTAAGCCACGGAGGCCATGAACAAAAAATCTGGGTTTAGAATTTTCGGAGTTAGCCTTTGATAAGTATTCGCCCGTCAACCAAGTCTCTTACGTCTTGAAGAAAACTTTTTTTATCTTCTAAGATAGACAGGCTGCCCTAAAAGCGCTTAACTCGCCTGTAATCAAATCCAAGTTAGTCCTGGAAATCTACAAGGTGATCTCTAACATAGCTAGAAATAACATGGTCATACTTTGCTGGATTCCTGTCCATATCGGGCAATGAAAAACCCGACTAACTGGCAAAAGATGGTGCATTAACAACATCCAGTGGATCCGAATCCTTCTGTGGGGTAAGCAAATCACTCGCCTTTGCCTGAAAGATTCCAGAAAAGCCTGGCTTAACACATCAAGACAAGCAAAGTTCCAATTCTCCATATATTTAGTTTCATTGTCAATCTCAATAGGAACAAGCTTAGAGTCTTACTAGGAATTTTTAGCGGACACTGCCGCCTGAACAAACATCTACATCGCATGAATCTTGCACTCTTGAGAGTGAAGCTCAGAAAGAGAATCTTTGGTGGCAAAGTTCTCCCAATGGAACTACTTGCTGCCAACCACACAGAGGAGTTTCTGAACTTTCTGACATCCTCTGGAGTGAAACAGTTTATATTCAACACTTAGGGGAAGGCATAATAGAGTTCTGAAGAGAAACTGCAAAGCAAAGGGCTGTAAACAACTCTCCCGAACACACATAAATTCAAAACAACTTCTCAAAGGTAAGCACATCAATGTTCGGAATGCTATACATAAAGACTCTATCCAGCTTCTAGGAGAAGCAGTTCCAAGTGCTGGTGAAAAGGCTGCTTATTGGTACCATAGTCGGTGTAGCCAGACACTTCACCATCGGTCGGCTCGCAAATGTGCTGGTTCTCCTCTATAATGATTTTTGTAGAAGCTGTTTGGACGACGAGAAGGAAGAGCCGATTCTCTATCTTTTTTGTACGTGTCCAGCTCGTTTCAGCTCGAAGAAGAGGCTACTTCCTTCCACAGTCCAACAAAGTGGCTGACACCACCACAGGCTTCATAGTAAGCTCCGACTGGTTCTGCGGGTAGTTTTTCTGGCAGAAATTACAGACCCATTTGCGATCACCAAAGGACTTTCTCTCGTCTAAGTGTTGTTGAATCAAATGCACTCAAACCAAACCTAACCTTACCTACAGTTTGTACCAATGATCTGCCAACGATGCTATTGTGAGCCATAGCTGCGGTGTAAGTATCAGCTTGTCATGACAGTCTTACAAAATAAAGAACACTAAACAAGCTTGCTTTTAAGCTCCTAATAGGCTAACTCACTGGACTACAACGTATCAAGCTGAGTATATGTTTCTGGAACGTGTACCGATTCTGTTTTATTTCGAAGATCAAGAGACGGCTTCTAGCTCGGAGCAAACAGAAATTCTTTGGCAGGAGGTTCATTTCCTCAGCCGTAGTCATCATTGCAGCATGTTCCTGAGGTTTCTCCATGACTTAAGGATCTAATTCGGGATCACAACATTCTTCGGTTCTAGGAGCACTTTGTTTGACATAAAAGATCTTCAAGGACGCAGTCCTCTCTTTTTTCGTCAAGATACGGAGAAAAGAGTCTTATTCTGGAATTTCATTGTTGACACAGTCCTTGTCAGCCCTATGCTTTTCTAGAACTATTTTCTGTTTTAAAAATTAAAAGGGAAATTAAAGAGCGCCGCCTGATAGGTAAACCAATGCCTATAATTCTACTGATTCGAACAAAAGTGCCGCTGTCTATACCCAAAGAAGCACACAACAAAAACAACAACAAGAAAAGCATTTACAACAAAACAAACAACAAAAAATGAGAAAAAATATTTAAATGTATGTAGGTAAGGTACCTCTACTTTATGATAAATATTTTCCGGGCTTTCGCACAAATGAATGAAACATGAAAACTCATCACGATTGTCAGTGGCTGGCACTCCACCAGGATGCCATCGGTTATCCCAATCCCAATCCCATTGTGGGTTAAAAATCACGGGAAAACTGTCAGTAATCGGCTATGGAAATGTGACTGTTGCAACAGCCGCTAGCACATGGTCAAATACCAATAACAACAACATAACAGAATGGATGATGAACAAAAGTAAAAAGAATGCAAAAAATGGAATGAAAAAAAAATAAAAAAATAACAGAACACGGAACGGTATGTGGTAAAGAACTACAATCGCCTGTGAAAACCGCACATATGGCCAAAATAACTTCAGGAAACAAACACACACAGACGTGCAAATCCGAGTGCAAACATCAAAATGATGTTTATTAAGAGCAAGTGGAAGTGGATAAATAAATTAAAAAAAAAGGAAAACCCCTCTCTGTGTTGACTGTGTTGCAGCCATTTAAATATATATTTGAGTTTAAGGACTATTAACTCAATCTGAATTGAGTAATCCAACTCCTAGAACAACAAAAGCCTCGGGTATGATACAAATAAGACAACGCAGGTCGATATAGACATAAAACGACTTTGGAAACGACGACGGACGTAAAAAGTAAAATACCCTAAGGATCGCTTGCTGTAACATCACTTTCCTCTTAAACAAGGACCGCGTCTCAGAAACAAAGAAGAAGAGAAAGAGGATCTTTGAGATTCAAGTCGCAGCTAGCAGATTCGAGACGAACCTCTGGTTTAAAGACCAAACATGTGGAGATGCCAGAGCGCTTGTCCGGGATCGACGAGGATGGACAGCTGCTCTGTCTCAGGGGATGATTCTAGACGGAAGCACGTTCATTAAGCAAATAAACTTTTTAATCAAATATGGATATGTATACAAGCCAAATGACTTCCAAGAGCAATATCATATGTAGGTCCCCATGTCGAAGCCTGCTTATAGATTTTGAGGTGACATTTCACAATATAAACAATGTAAAGGCGCTCGCTTTTTATTAAGTTAAGAATGATTCAAATATTTAAGGTTAAGAAGGACTTTAAACTTCAGAGAGTGGAGCAAAGCTATCTATTTCCTTGGTAAACCACAAAGGACTCAATGGTAGGCAAATGTACAACCGAGTGTAAGTGCTTAGCACATTTTTTATCATAATGCACATGTTTTTCAATCCTAGAATGAGAAGGACACTTTTTGGTGCACTAGACCAGATGTGAGCGTTGAATTCGAGCTTTGGGTGAATTTAGGTTATAGCCTGATTAGAAGGGGGCAACGTTTTTTTTTTTTTTTTTTATCGTTTAGGGAAACCAGGCAATCGTGGACACCAGAAACCTTGATCTGGAAGCAGCGGGCCCGGGAACGTGAAGGATGGAAAACGGCATTAGTTCAAACTCAGACCCTCCAAGGGTCGCTGGCCCGATAAGTAAGTAAGTTAGTAAAGAAACCTAGATATTTTGCAGCATTTTTAGTAACTTGGGCAAAGAAGATCGTTGTTCACACACATACCGAGGATGGAAAATCTTTCGACTTTAACAATGCAAGTACCATTCATGATAAAACGGTTCAAGCTTTGGGTTTCACATAAGAAACACAAGACAGCATTGGATTTTGGAAGCACTACAGTCGATGTCAGAATTTAACCCTCCGAAAGCCTGGTGGAGTCTCAGAGTCCCGAACCAAATTCAAAACCTTGTAATACTTGTAATAGGTACTAGTTAGCGATTTAAAATTCTCAGTAACTGTACAATTCCTTAGTGCAACGCTGCGAGTTTGCAAGAATAGAACATCTCCGCGTGAGCGTTGGATCTTACAGACCCCACTAGGCTATCGGAAGGTTAATGAGTTCAATATACGTGGCCGTTCCTCTACTACGCCCGAAGAGCAGAGACGTAAATTTGGAAACTAAGGGTTCTGTCATCACCGAAAGAATGAATTGGATTAGAATTTGCAGACAAGAAGTCAAGAAGAGAGTCGGATACAAAACAGAGCCTTGGTAAGCACCATCATTTATATGGTGAATTGCAGGCTAGAGATCGTCTAAAACGACTTGAATGGAACGACCTGAAATGTTGTTTCGAATCCATTTCGACCAAATTTTGCCTTTGAAATATCAGGCGCAACAATCTTACTTTCACCAAAATGCTGGAGAGATTCGTTCCACTTTTCGGTGAAATATGCTATTAAATCACTTAAGGAACTGTACATCAAGATATTTCATAAGCTGAGGATTTAACAGCGTTTCCATGACCTTTGAAAGAAGATACGAAAGTTCGGTAGTTGTAGGCAGAAAATGGTTCTTTTTTTTATGACCGACTTGACAGCTTGAAGTTTTCCATCTACTCGAAGAGAGACCAGAGCATGAAAGAACACCCCTTCAGATGGTATTCTATCTGAATTTCTGAATATTGAAACCTCTAAGTAGTCCTGAACGAGTGCGAAGAGGACTCGTCCCATGGAGAAATCGACGCTTTCGAATACAAGTGGAGACAGCACAATCTAGAGCAAGCAGATTGGTCTTGTCCAAGAGAAGCGGAAATTTGGTATGTCTTTGTAAATGAACATTGGAATGGATGATGAGGCAGGACTCACTACGAATGAACAAAAATGTTTGCTACCCTTGGGACAATGTTTAATTTTTTTCTTAAATTTTTGGTTATAGGGGATTTTCACACGTCGAATATGGACGTTGAAGCCATTTCTGGCTTCATTGGGCTTTCCTTTGGAAAGATTGGCTTTGTAAGACCGAAAACTTCTCTTTGGAGCTCCTTATTTGGTAAGAAATAAAGGAGCTCATACCAAGGAGGATGATATCGGTTATCACATCAACGTCGCTATCAAGGAAGCATAACGACCAGTTAAAACTTCTAACGAAGCTGTTAAGCCCATTCCTATTGTCTTTCTCGTATCGTCAGACTTTTCTTTTGGGAGTTCGTTCTGAACTTGTACATTTTTAGATATGGAACTTATTTTAATATTACTGTCCAAAAGATTCAATGCCATCTGTTGGCAGCAAATTGTAGTTTTTTTTTTTGAAAAACGCACAGTCCTTTAGAGTTTCTTTAAACTTATCTGCAGGTAGCCCATTCTTAGAAGAACCAAGTGTACGATCATTTTGAAAAGTGAATACACTTTTTAGAAAACTTTTTGGTGCAATCTTTCGTAAACCTTGGTAAGCCTTGCTAAAGCTTAAGGCAATTTCTTTCGCAACATTTATTGTAAAAATAAAATAGAAATTGACTAATGAGACTTAAATAAGCATTTGCCTAACAGGCTTTTTCGGTTTAAGTCTTTTTATTACTAGAATTGTTTCTTAGAGATTGATTTTTATGGAAGGTATCTAATTGTTAAGAAGGTTAGGTAAGACATAACTATTTTTTGTCTTTTGACGTTAAGATAACTTTCATTGGAATGTGTACGTGCCCTACATAGAATTGGGACTTCCTTCCCAACTTTTAAATTACACTTTAGATAGGTAGGTACTTCTTACAATAAAAGATAATCCGTTTTGTTTAAAATATCCAAGTTTTCGTTGTATTTTCTCACTTATTCCACCACAAACATTTGCAAGGATAATTTTTCCACTTAATTCACAATAATTACCACAAAAAGGATATCAAATGTTTATTTAGTAAAAGATAAATTATCCACAAAACAAAATTTTTATTTTTATTGAGATCCGACTCAAATTAGTAATCGAATTTGCGACGCGATATTTTATTCGCACAAAACCACCGAAAACCGATCGAATCGACCGACGCAACGATATTAAACTATTTTATTGCGGTAACCATGAACCCGACCACTACTCGTCATCATCATCGTCGTCGTCATCATCATCATCATCTCCGAGTCCTCTCCATCTCAATCTTCATCCCCATCCACATCCGCATGGTTGTGATAGTCTTCGTCGTCGTTGTCGTTTTCGTTACCGCGAGAACCAGTAGCAGTGGTTTATGTGGAAGGCCGTACTACCTACCAACCAACCGACCGACCAACAACCAACCCAACGATAACTGGTTCACCTATACTATGTACATATATTTCTTCTTCTTTTCCAAAGTTTCACTTACTCTTTTTTTTTTTTTTTCTTATCATTTCGACGTTGTTGTTGTGTGTGTCCTTTTGGCATCACGCAAAAATCGCTCCACATTTCCAACAAGAAATGGGAATTCTTTCCATCACCGTAGTAGATACCCCAACCCTTAGTGGTGAAAAAAACGAGCAGAAAAAACTCGCAGTTTCCAATATCTTGAGTTAGAAGAAATACATACACATAAACAACTTCAACCATCCAGCTCCAGCCACCCCTTCGAAGAGCGCCTCTTTTTCTACAACCACCCCCTAGAAGAGAGAAAAATATTCATAACAAAACAAAAAAAATTAGAAAAAAAAAGTTGTCGATGGAAAGACTTCGGAGAGCCGAGGTTGGAACCCTATTCCATTGTCGCCAAAATCATCCCGCATAGCTTTGCACTCGGTCGACGAAAATGAGTGACAAAAGCAAAGGAGAAAAGAAAAACGCCAACGCCATCGTCAAAGCACCCACCCCCCTTAAGTGAGACCATTTCTCTTTTTTCCCGCTCATTTTTCGCCTTCTTTCTCGAATTTTTCTTAAGCATAACACTCATCCCCAACCACCCTCTCATGATTAAAAGAAATTCCATGACAACGCATCCTCTCACTTACACACATAAGCGGACTGTTTCGTTCTTCTTGAATTTTGATTTTTTTTTTTTTTCGTTTTTCTTAAGAGATTTTTCCACAAACGGTAAATGGTCGCAGTTACATGTACATAAACCGTAGGTACACCATCAAATTGAGTCAAGAAAAAGGAGAGAAAAAAGAAAATAAGAGTGCCACCACCACCCCATATCCAAACAGTCTTCTAACCCCAAATGAATAACCACGAAGAGAGCACCAAAGGAGTTTGAGAAATCTTCGAAGACCAGGTTTTTGGCAGTGGTAGTGGTGGTGAATACCTCAAGTCACCATCTAACATCTGAGAATGCACAACCACTTGCAAGTTGCTCGATGGACGGGAATGGGAATGGGGGGAACGAAACAATGGGTGGTGGTGATTTTCTTGAGTTTTTTTTGTGGCACTCTTTCTCTCTGAAGTTTTTTTTTCCTGTGGGAAAATCGGTGGGCTCCATCGTGGTGATGTGGTAGTGGTTAAAACTTAAGGGTTGCAAAATTGCAGAAAGTATTACCCCGAAATCCGACCAATGTGTTGTGGCTAAATATTGTGGCTGTATTCGACCATAAATGTAGAAGAGGAGTTGACTTAGATATTTTCGGGAGAAGAAGATGAAGACGAAGAGAAATGAGAGAAAAACGAAAAAAAGAAAAAGAAAAAAAGAGTCTCGTGCCAGCCCACAATTGGTTTGTGAATTGGATGTGTGGGTATTTAAGGCGTTTGCCGACGGGAAAACGGACAAATTGAAATATGATTTGTGGTCGGGTCCTATAAAATTAATCGGGAGCTAAAGATTGTTCGTGGCCAACTCTGCCGACTGTTGGAAAGTTGTCACGGGACTGTTTAAGGGAAGTTCATTGTTTTTTTTTTTATTGGTTAATTCTTCGACTGACGCAAGAGTCATTGTGACAGGAGCCTGTTAGACTAGGAGATTCACGATCTTTCTTATTAAGTTGAGGATGTTCCTTGAGGAAAAAAGGGCTTCCTAATGCAACAGAAGGCCACACGCACTCACACAGCAGTACGTATTCCACTCAATCGTTTTCCTCTGTCTAGGTATCTAGACAAAGTCGACATTCAGTTTCCCTCTGATGATATAAGACCTTAATAACCCCAGCCTTGCTAGGTATACGGCGCAGAGGCATGGACTTTATCAAAAATGGATGAGGGTGCTCTTGGCTGCTTCGAGAGGAAAATTCTTCGGGTGATTTTCTGTCCCGTCTGCATAGACGGTGAGTGGAGGGGAAGATATAACAAAGTACCAGCGACATCGACTTACCCAGAAGAGTGAAGGCTCAACGACTGAGGTGGCTGGGTCATGTAGAGCGGATGGACACCAATGCTCCGGTCTGAAAAATCTTCGAATCCGCCCCCGAGGGACAGCGCAGTAGAGGAAGACCGCGACTCAGGTGGCGCACTTAGCGTGCGAAACTGGACGCAGCTAGCTAATGATCGAGCCAGCTGGAGACGCTTGTTGGTTAAGGCCCAGGTCCACCTCGGACTGCAGCGCCACCTTAAGTAAGTAAGTAAGTTTCCTTCTGATAACCATGTCCTTCCTTTTGTGATAGACGATGTTTTTAGTGATTTTGTTCAGAGATCGGATGACCCTTTTGGCCTGTCTTAGTAGTAGTTCCGTTTGATCTAAGCATGGAATTAGGGATAAAGCAGAAGTATTCGATACCTATGAACTTTTCGAAGGAACCTCAACATTTTGACCTGTGTAAGTCCCTGAATCTTGTCTCAATAGGACAAGTAGTTCCGTTTTTCCCATCTGTCTAGCCTTGTTCCAGACGCGGAATGAGGGATGCTGCAAAAAGGATTTGGTAACTGTCTACCTTTCAGGCCATTTCTAGCTACTTGGTCTACGATTTCATTGTCTTAAACGCCTCTATGTCTTGGTGCCCACCAGAGTTTTACTTTGTTTTGGTTTCAAAGGTCTTCGGGGTCATTGAAGCAGCTAGCAACGGCTTCTGAGTTCCGATAATAAGAAGGCAGTGCGCTGCTTGACTCTCGGTGAATATGTACATTGATGGTAACCCCCTTTGTGCCAGAATATGCAATGCAGCGCAGCCTGAAAGACACTGGTGAGGAAGGAACCTAGTACAACCCAATGAAGGAAGATCTTGGTACAAAGAATACAAAATGCTGTTCAGGTAGGTACCTACACAGTGGGTAAGATGGGAAAACTTTGGAATAAGCCCATCTCAATCCTCGATCTATCTATCGACGTCTGTAGATCTAACTCCAATCGTTTAGATTCCCAAGATGTCGGAGACCATTCCTAGAAAGACATTCATCGCCAGTAAAATCTGGATCACAGCTCTTGAAACGATTCATCAATAGAAAAGGGCATGACAGGGCATCCTTTAGGACTTTTTGACTTGCCTATGCTCTTGATAGATCTGGTAGTCAACAAATAGTCCCTTTTCAATCAATACGATTGCTGAGAACCACAAATTCAGGTCGCATTTCTTTGGTGCACGCTTCCATAGATGCCATTGCCCCATTGCCCTTCCATTGTATTGTAGACTGCAAGTCTTGAGATTAACTCATTCCATCTTACATTAACATGTTTCCTATTAGGATTTAGACTTAAATTCATGGACTTTCCGGTTCTGGAATCGGAGAAGTCCGACCATGAATGCAAAGACGCAACTTAAAGGATTATAGCTAACAGTCTACCAAAATACGATCCCAAACGGGACCTTTAAAGACTGGTCGCATCTCTTAAGGAGAATCTGAAGATTATTGTAAAGGGTGAGCGAACCTTACGTTGAAAGACTTACCAAGACTGGAATAGACGGGGAATGAGTAAAAATTCGATGCCAGGTCTGCATTGACATCAACAATGATGCAAGGCGAACCTGATGGAGATGATAAACAAGAAGTGGCACCCAAAAACAAGTGCCATCGCAACTCCTTGGCTTAGTCATTGGTTGTCTAAGTCTGGAAGCAAGACTCTTCCAATTCTTCGTTAAATCTGATACATGAACTCCTTTTGCGGAAGTAGTAGTGCTGCTAGATCCACTTTTACCCACGAGACCTCATTCATTCTTCATATTTTCCGTCGGAACTTAAGGCACCCTATGGCAGTTTTATTAAATTTCCATGCTAAACCTTTTGCAAAGACCCATCAAGTTGCTGTTTAACTAACAGCCCTGCATTCCCTATTTCATGACCACAAAATTCTAGAAAATTTTCCACCACATAACAACCCAAGGCGGAGCTTAAAAATCATTCCAATGTTAACCCACATAACAAAACCACAAAAAAAAAAGTATCAAACTGTCACACACAAGCGGGTGTATCTCAACCAAATCGACACCCCCTTGAAAATGATGTTGAAGCACATAACATAGCACCGACAAAATATCGCATTAGGTTCCTATCATATCCTTCGTACACCTATATACATATATAAACATTTAGTGGTTTCCAGCAAGAAGAAGAGAGAGTGAAACGAAGGAAAACAGAAAAAAAAATCGGAACATTGGTGGTTTCCCTCCAATGGTGGACCACGACGTCTCCGCACATAAGCCACTCGGAGAATTTCACTTTACCTCCCCGCACATAACATTCCATTTTTGGTGTCGCGTTATTCGTGTTTTCCTTGAGAATTTAGAATTCCTTAAATCTCTTCTCTCCTTCATCATCCCATTTCTACCCAAGGAAACGATGACGTAGGGCTATGGGAAAAAACAAAAACAAAAACTCTCTTAAACGCTCCAGAGAATCCATCTTTCCCCAACTGTCCTCTTATCACCGGTTGCTATGTTGTGTATCCTTACATTTTATATCTCCTCAACGTTGTCACTTTTTGAGAAGGAAAAAGGACCATGGAAAGAAGTCCTTAAGAAAAAATCAAAAAAAAAACTCAACAACTTCCCCTATTTCACCACCAATACCACGACCATCACTGGAAGAGATCACAGGACATAATATTCCAGTATCCATCATCAACGAAGGAAAAATTTTATTTTAGATATTTTTTACTAGACAGTCATCTGCTTCCACCACCACCACCACCACCTTCACACTTTTCTTTCGTGTGGGGAAAATGCGCGCTGTCAAGATTTTTCTCAATTCGCTTTCCTTTCTGTCCGCTGATTCTCTTTCCACAAACCAAACCAACCACCGCCCGGTGAGTTTACGATACAAACTCCCCCGCGTACTGGAATTTTTCTTGAAGACATTGGTTGGCCACATTTTGTCGTTGTGTGCAATTTCCTTTTAGCCATCATGGTGAGGTTGGATTTTTTTTTTATTTTTTATGGTCGGGTGTGGTGAGAAATTGTTGGTTTCATTTTTAACTTTAGATTGTCCTGTTGGATTGTGTTTAAAGTTCACACACACTTGAATAGGGGCATGCAATTTGTGGTCTTTTCCATGAAATAAGGGTTCTGTGTTGGAATCCTATATTGAGGTAGTTAAATGTCGAAGGTGTCCTAAAGACAGAAGCAAATTTAGACAAATCCTTCAACACTTATGTCCGAGACAAACAAAAACTTCCCTTGAAGGATTTTTACTGTCGCGGTGTTCCAACACTGGAGCACTCAGACACAAAAATAGGTCCATTGTACTACAAGCAGGCACAACTCTTTAACTGTGTTATCATCGTCTTTCTAAGGTGAATAAGAGCTTCAGTCATAAGGAGCATAAATCCGACACCTGACATTTGACAATCTGATGTATTTCACAGTGTGGTCACCCTCCACAACCGTCACAGATAGTTAAACCTGAGACGTTGAGATGTTTGGCAAAGGCGGAGTGTCCCGCTATAGTCCCAATAAGTTGTCTGCAGTCTTTTCTGTTTAGAGACACCAAAAATGCTTAAAGGCGTCGGAAAATATCCTTTGAATCTGCTTGAGTCCTGGAGAATCATGCCACCTATACAGTTGTGTTTGCTAGAAACCAAACCGTCGATGGAAGCCTGAAGCGAAGATTTAAACCCAACGTAGGTTCAAGTCCGGAAAACCCATTTCAGGTAACCAAGCTGTGTCTAGAGACCCAGACAAGACTTAGCACATTCGGTCTTCCAACCGAATTCAAACTAGTCTTGCATATTCTTTAACTCTTTTGGATCCAGTAAGAGGATAGGCCCTGCGCCTAAGTAAGTCCCAGTGGTGTAGATAGCTTTTTGCGGTGCGTGGACGGAGGTGATTTGACTAAGTAATCAGCTTTAAGGGTTTGATTTCTTCAGTTTTATTATCCCGTGAGATTCGACTTAGGGAAGTTCCACTGTGTTCCGTAAACTTATGGGAAAAGAGGGCGGCATTGATCCCCTCACGCCACTGAAGAGGAAAGAATAAGACCTTAAGCGGAGCCTGACTATCTTGCCGCCCCCTCCACTTGTATTGCATAAATCTTTGCATGGAAGACAGATGCATATATATACCTAGGGGAATGTGTAGGCTTATGTTCTCGCGTCCACAACGACTTCACCCATCGACTGGAGCCATCTATGATAATTCGACTAAATTCCTAATCCGGCTCAGATGGTGGCAAAAACCAATCCTGTGCAAAGGGTAAGTCGACCGTTAGGCTACACTTCGGAACCATTGCGTCAGATGGTATATCCATAAAATTTGAGTGAAAGGACATTCTTCATGTAAGGTCCTCAAAATTCCAGTGCATGTTACACCAGAAACTACTTCTTTTTAGACGGAAGATGGCTTTGATGGTTTCAAGAAGTAAATCAAGCATTGCATAGCGCCAGGCGTACTGGGAAAAGCTCCGGTGCAGCCGAGACAAACCATTCTTTGGAGTTCAGTGAAAATACCAGTCATCAAGTCAAGCTAAGGGCGGTCTTACAATCGCTTTATAGAGCCACAGAACTGTTTTTTGGTGATAAGCCACAGGTCTTGTCATAAGCGTCCTTACACAACCCGGAAGCACCAGTCACGATATAGATTCGACTTGTTTCGACCAAAGAAGTTTCCAATCCCAGATTATGCTCCGTTGGCGAGTGGGATTCTGATGGCTCTGAGCACTGGTAGAGTCCAGTCAGCTTCCTCTTCCTAGTGAAGGGAACAACTTCAGTTTTAAGAAAGAACACCATCGGTGAATCACATTCAGAGCCATCTGCACCTTAGAGCAGGCTGTTCATAGGGAAGGACTAACAGATAGTGCGGGAACGTCATCCGTATATGCCTAAGCGTAGATGCTAGAACTATTGAGACTTGTTAAGCAGGGAGTCGCTCAGCATGTACCACAGTAGATTGATGTAACGTTACGCCGAATTGTTAAACAGAACTCATTCACTTTTGTCACAGTAAAGGTGCCGTCAGACTTCCTAAGTTTTCTTGGCTTTCCCTTACCAAGAACCTTAACCAGCCGACTGGTCTCACCCAGTTTTCGATCTTTTTGCAAAAATCTCTTTCAAAAATACAATCTTAAAGTTCTTATGTCGAAGGACGAGTACAGAGCTGATTTCGAACCAAGTTTAGTCTAAATACTTGTGGAAGCCTACCCCTAAATCCATCTCTGGAAACTCTTATTCCATTTTCTAGAATCATTTAGCTAATCCCACATCGCAATATAAAATAGCTTTAAGGCACATTTTCTATGAGAAAAGAATCCAAACAAACCATTTAGTCATCTGACAATTTTATGGCCAATTAAAACGTAACCTGAAAACACGCATCGTCAAGAGTACTTATCCGTTCCCATTTGTCAAACACAGGGGCTCACCATTTTTGCCTCTTATCGCACAAAATAGCCGGAAGGTGTTGCAATGCAGCTTCTATTGCACCGTTTGCCTTTGACGATGACAATTATTATTCTCCTGTGTGTGGGTGTACTGTGTGGGATTCAAATCCTGACACTCTACACCGACCAAAGAGTTAACCCCTGACAAATGTGCTACTCTACAGTGACAAGACAACAATGTTTGTCCAAGTTCTTAAGTATTTCCTTTCTCTCATTTTGTTTATATGCTTTTCATACAATTTTATGTTAACACAGGTAGGTAACGGTCTCACATATCACACACACATACACACATGAATGGAAATTGTGTCAAAACCTTTGTCAACATAGCTGCTCAAGCTGTCAGACAATTTTCTTTAAGTGTCTAGCAAACAATGCAGATGAATGTGATGAAATCGGAAAAGGGGTTATGGGGTTGGAGGTGACAAAAAGGAAATCGGAAACCATGTTTTTTTTGAATTCGGCTCCTTAAAAGTGAATTGGTTTTGTGGAATAAACGGAAATTGAATGATGTCAAGGGAAGATCTTGAAAGGCTTCAATCTACATGCAAAAAATGAAGAAGGTTGCGGAATTTGGTGGTTTGTATGCATAAGTCTGTTAGTCAAGGGGTTTCATTGAAAGCAGTTATTAGATCCTTCAAAACTGAAGCATGAATCAACTTCTTCAAGTCTTGGAACAACTAGCAGAGACCCTTAACTGCTATATAATGTGGATATGACCGTCATTCAGCAAAAGGCAGCTCCATCAAGATCGGTAACGATCTCTCCGAGACCTTTGATGTCAAAAAGAAATTTAGACAAGGTGACAGGGCACAGTCATGCGACTTCTTTAACATCATCAAGCCAGCACCGGGAACACCATCTTTCAAGAGTCTGGGCACCTCCTCGGGTACGCTGACGAAATTGATAGATCGGCAGATCTTAGCGAGCGGTTACGTACTTACTTATGAGGCCAACGACCATTGAAGAGTCAGAGCCTAAACTAACGCCGGCTTCCATCCTTCATAGACCCGGGCACGCTGATTCCAGTTAACCAGCGTCTTTAAACTGGAGGTTCGGTCTCCCTTTTCTCCGTGAACCGCTGCTTCTAGTTTAGTAAACCAAGGTTTGTATGGTCTTGGAAGCAAGAAGACTGGGATTAAACACGGATGACCTATGCAGGGGATGCGATGACGAGGAAGTAGATGAGGACACTCCACACTTTCTCTGCCACTGTTCGGCGCTCTGCCATACAAGATTTAAGATCCTAGGAAGACACCATTTCCAGGATCTAGAAGAACTGTCCGGCAAGTCGGTGCTTGACATACATAGATTCATCAGCGCTGCGGGCTGGCCTGATAGAGCTTAGACTTATGGTTCCTAGTAAGGGGACTGCAACCCCTAGGGCATCATAATGGGTCTACATTGACCTAAGTGTGACGGAGAAAGGACTTCCTTCCCCGTCAACCCTCCTACCTAACCTAACCTATGGTCTTGGATTGCTTGATCCTTAAACAGGAGGTTCCGTCTCCCTTGACTTCTTGAACCATGGAGGATAAGATTCGAAGAACGATTTAGCTGGAGCACACTCGTACATTCGCTCGATGTGGCCGAGCCAGTACAGTCGACGGATTTTTGACTTTTCGGACTACACTCACATCTTTATACAGCTCGTAGAGATGGCATTGCATCCTTCTCCTTCATTCTCCCTCTTCGCAGACAGGACCAAATATTCGACAAGATCCGCTGCTTTACTCATTGTCCAGCATTCAACTCCATAAATCAAAACTAGCAAGATAGAGTGAGGAGTTTTGACCCCAGCTGTTCTGACAAACTGAAGTAGCAACGGGCCTTTACCGAATCTCCAGCAGAACTCAAGACCTGCTTAAGAGTTGATAAGAACTAGCTCAGCATTCTAATAGGCTTCCAAGGTGATCATAGCACACTTAAAGAATAGTTAAGGAAACTGGTGATGCCAATGATGAGATCCCAGCACATGTCCTGGTATTGTGCAGCACTGATACACAAAAGAAGGTTTTTCAGAAATTGAACTTCTGTAGCATTGATGTCAGAAGTGGGATTGTGCAACAAATATTTGGCGCGACAGCTCGTAGAGAGTCTAGCTTCTTCGAAACTATTCACAGTTTTTGTTAAGAAGCTGTTCGAAGTCGGTCAAGAAGCTCACCTAACAGACTGACGCGCTTACCATTGCGATCACATCAACATTTCTGAATGAAACGCTTGCAAAACATTCAAAAGAATTGAAGTCTTCCTGCCATTCTGAAACAATTTCGTACAAAAAAAAACCCCATAATCTCAACTCTCTAGTGCGACATAAACTTCGACTCGAAGTGTACAATTTCATCCTTTCAATCTCTCAGAACCAATCTTTCCACGCAATAAATTAAGTGTCCATAAAGTCAGTTTCCCAAGCAGAAACAGAAGACCAAGAAGTATGAATATTTCCAAAATAAAAATCACAAGGGTGCCACCAATACATCCCTCGTGCCACAAATTCACTTTCACATCGAAACATATTGTTTTTCCTTGTAATATTAGCCAAACCAAACGTGATTCTCAATTACATCGACAGGAGGGTTGAAAAAACGATGAAAAAAAATCGCGAGTTTTTCGTCCACATCACCTCCATTAAGTCCTTAAGTCACGGATCGAAGGATATTAGCTTCGTAAAAAGTAAACTTCTACTTCATACCAAGAAGCCATCTCCGGATTACTACACACATGGGAGCTGTAACCGCTGTACAAATGTTACCCTAGTTCCATAGCCGTCGCCGGAAATCTAATGGGCCGAGCAAATTATCCACCCCCCTCCCTCTCTCTCCCACTGACGATGATGTAGTAAATTTAAGTTGACTTTGAAAAAAAAGAATTGGGGGCCGTCAATATCCAGGATACAGATACTCTTTTGGTTTTGTACAACTTGTACCATTATGTCGCACATCCAGGAAAGAGAAATGTAGATACCCTACTCGAACTTGAACAGTTAAGTAATTTTTACATCCTCTCGCCAACGAAAAAAGAAAAAAAAAAATCGAAAAGGAAACCCATTTGATTCCGACACATGTGCAAAAAGGATAAATAACTAAAAAAAAATAAATCGAAGGGAAACCATTCCGAAACCCCGACAAGAAGGGCAAAATTAAAAAAGGACAAAGTGTGGTCGTGCGTTGAATACGATTTCGCTTTTCAACGAAACGGGGGTGACAAGGTGCTCCTGGGGTCAAGTTGGACACACACACAGCCATACAAAAGCACACGGATCATCATCATCGTCGTCATTACCATCATTGATACCAATAAAAAAGTTGACCGTTGTCATTCTTATCGTTTTCCGGTTCCATTTCAATGGCCTTCGGAACGTCCGTCGCTGTTTGAATTGAATGACCCATTCAATTAAGCGTACCAAAGGATATATGTATCTAGACGAGGGTGAGGATAATAAAAAAAAAAAAAAGGACATCGGATCACCACTTAAGCCAACCGAGCAACCAATGCCACTTTCGCTGCTTCAACTTTTCCTGTTTCCCTGCTCCATAGATACTTTTAAGGTGTAATACGATTTTGTGCTAACAAACAGTACTCCATCATGAATGTATGCGTGTGTTTCTAAACTTTGACACGAGAAACAAGAGTTCTCCACACAAAGTATGATACTTTTCGCCTGAAGGCGACAACGAGTGTTGGTTCGGTTCGTTAGGGTCCTTGAGCGTGACATAAAATTGCAATTGAGCCAATTTGTAACGGATCTATGTATGAAAGGACATTTTGCCAAAAGGGAACAAAAAAAAAAGAGGAAACACAAAGTAATACTGGACAACAAAATGGAACACTCCACTGATACACATGGTGGTGGTACATGATCCATTTGTGTGTTAACTTCGGTTGGCCGTTTAACACAAATTGGATTGTTTCACTTTATTGGAGTAATTAAAAGGTACAACGGTATCTGTTTTCGCGTAAAAGGATTCTTCAACACTTGATGGATGAGTTATAAAAAAATTATGGGTGACTCTGTGAAGTAATGTAAAGTTACTTGAGGAATTGAAGAAGAATGTGTAGACAGCTGTCAGAAAGTAAAACAGTAAAAGAGGACGAAAGAATGAAATCTATTGAAAACTCAAAGGATAAAGAAGAATTTCTTTAGCCACGGGTAGTGTTATTTATTTTTGTAAGGAATCGCAGCGTAACAAAAAGGGAAACATTTCTTTTTTTGTAACATACTCGTAGGCGCAAACGAGATTTTGGTGAAAATATTTAAGAAATTCCTTCGCAGGACCAAAAAGTGAACACATGTAGACGATAGAAACGAGCAAACGTGAAAAAGAAGTCTGCAATAGAACAGTAAGAGAGAGAGAGAGAAGGAGAGGATGGCTCACAAGTCGAAAGGTTAGGTTAAGTAAGTGGGAGTGTAGCGATTGAGATCGCAGCTCACGAAGACCAACATTTGGATCCATTTTGCTAATTGATTACTATTCCGAGAGCATAGGTAGGTAGTCGTAGTTGAAACTAGTAGAACCTGCCAAAATACACAAGGTAGCCCCGTTTTGTTACCACAACTCACGTGACTTAGATGTTGATGGGAGTGGTCAAGAACGTAGTTTTCAGATCCATCCTGTGGAGTTCAGAAAGTTGATAATGTTGCAGAATTTTATGTCAGAAATCTCTGATAATTCCTTTAAAAAGGGTTTGTCAAGTGTGCTCTGCTCTGTGGAATAGGGTTTCCTTTTCGTGTGAATTGTCGCAACTATGACAGTGGGGGTTGAATGGAATGCCTAACTTGGCAGGTTGTGGACCAATTGGCCAGAGGGCCCGTGCTAATTGCTGTCTCGGTACGGATTCAATTGATTATCATTCGTCTTGTTTTTATTATAGGCGGGCCATATCTGTCTGGGATATAGAGAGAAAGTGTTGGAAAATGTTACCCCTGATGAGTCCCTTCGGGGAGTAGACTGACTCCGTAAGAGACACGTCCAAGCTAGCGCGTTGGCTCTCGCATTCACCTCTATGTTGCTATGGCCGGGAAGCCAAAGAAGAGTGATGTTAAACCGAGAGTTTAATTTAGAGGCCGAAGTTGGTAAGGGGAGCACTTTGATGGCAACCTGGCTGTCAATAAAGATTTCTACGCTGTTTGTTGTATGCTGAGAGCCTACAAAGAGAAAACTTAGAGTTACAACAAACTGGATACAGACAGAAATCTCAGAAAGTCACACAGCTCCAGCTCTTAGTAGAAGTGGCTATCACAAGCCTTAATTCTTCCATTAGCCTCAGCAGGTACCGAGCAACATACATAAGTAGCAGTGATCCAATCTCTAGAGGAAACGCTAAAAGCACCTTTGGCTGTTTTAAATCGAGAACTTGTCAAAGCATTCATCTTACTAGGCACGGCTCTATCTGAGGCTTCATCGTCAATTTTAGAACGACTATTGCTTCACGACATGCACGTTGTGTTGAAAATGAAGAAAAAGGACGATAAGCTTTGATGTAATTGTGATGTGATGTGATTAAGGGCACCGCATTCAGGCTTATTGCAGAATCTACAGACATTGTTGTCCTTTAGGTCTATTTTCGTAAGATGTCTTCTGAGCTTACAGTGTCGTGTATTCTTAGCCTGTTCTTAGTAAGTTTGATGCATTACTTCGATCCTTTCTGGTGGCAGTTCCCAATAAGTATCTTGGACTGCCTTAGCTGAGGAGACTCCCTCCAATGGTTATTCCTTTCGATTTCCTCCCCTATCCTTAATTCCCTCCAGATTGTGTGTTCTTCCAATCTGCCAAAGGATTCTAGACCTATAAAGAGGGTTTCTGCTCCTGTTCTTGTCGGTTAATCGGCTTCTAAGTAGCCCGGGATATCTACGGGACCTGGTACCCAATAAAATGTGTATTTGTCAAGTTTTTTGACTTCGTAAAGGCATTTCAAAGCCCAGCTTTGAACTGATTGCGTAACTGTCAAAGAATATAGTAATGTTGTCTGCGATAGTTCCGGTCTAAGTTTATTTAGACGCATGTATTTCCACTACTGCTCCGCTTCTGTCAACTGTGCTTGAGCCATCCCTAAACCATTTTAGTGTATGTCCAGTTGTCCGTACCTTCTAGCTTAGTGTCTAGGTGTCTCTTAAAAAGTCGATAAACTCTCTAAGGTTAGGTTAGGTTAGGTTAGGCGGCTGTCCCCAATAAGCAGGGACTCACTTAGGCCAGAACGAAGGCCCATTATGATACCACTTGTAGAAAACCGGAAACCAGCCTGCGAAACCTCACATGCGGGAATCCCCAATAGAATAAAAGGAGTATAAGCTCTGGGTAATCGTATCGGTGTAAACCCTATACTGTGCCACACTAAGTGCAGAACCAATTAGACCCACATACAAAACTCTTAATCCTAAAGATGTCGAGTCTGGCTAGGTCGTTTAGGTCGTTGTAGAAGTACTCTCCTAGTATTTTCCTCCTCAACCTTGATAGAGCAGAGCATGTGCCAAGAAGGTGTGCAGTCGTTTCTTTTTCCTCCTCTTCTCTGCAGCTTAAATCGTTAAAAGGGTACACCCATTCTGATGGCATGCCTCCCAAGCGGTTCCCCTCCATTTTCAGAAAAGATCCGATCGGTGCCTTCCTTAGCTAGTTCGTCCGCTCTGCAGTTGCCCGGAACGTCCTTGTGTCCTGGAACCCAGCACGTCGTCGCATCTGTCAGCGATTTTATTCAGAGACCTGCGGCATTGCTTTACCAACTTCGATCGTACTGTCGGTGATTCTAAGGCTTTAATCGCTGCTTGACTAGCTATATATACCTAGTACAATAGCGCTAGCATCTACCGCGTTAATCAAAAACCAAGCCGAAGCTTCTTAGACTAGCGTAAATTCCGCTTGAAATACACTACAGTGATCCGGCAGTCGCTTGGCAATACTTAAGTCAGGTGCATTGGAGAAGACCCCTGCTTCCGTGCCATACGCTGTTTTAGATCCATCTGTGTATATCTCTTTCGCAGATTCATCTAAGACCTCACCAGATTCCCAAACACTTCTGCTAGGAATTCTTGTCTTGAATTTGACGTTGAAGGGACAATATAGTCCTTAGTGCTAGGAATGGTTATGTTGCTGTAAAGGATCTCCCCGTGACCCGTATTATCACTGGCCAACTGGGAGGATTCTTTCAGCCTTAAAGCTGCTTTAGCTACCATTTGCTATCCATAAATATCAAGAATAAGTAAATGGAGCATTGTTTTCAGTGCAGCAGTAGGTGTTGTTCTTAGGGCACCCGTTATACAGATGCATGATTGTCTCTGGATATGCTCCCTTAGCCCGATGCATTTATTTTTTCCTATTCCACCTTTGGCCCATTGGTAACCTGCTCTATTATTATCCATAGGGACGTGAGGTGTAAGATAACTTCCAAGGTCCCTATTTGTCATCTCATTGTGCTCTTGTTACAGGATACTCGTTGTTTGGCATTCTTTGGCTTATAAAAAACAAATTAAATTTATTCCTGATCCTTCTTCTGTAAAATATTTTCATTATTTAACCAAAAAAAAATATCCTTTGTCTGTTCCTTTATTATATTCTTAATTAAGGCGTATTATTTTCCTTTAAAAAAAGAAATTGTATCCTTTTTCCAACTGAAATGGGGTATGCCATCGTGCATACTGTTAAATTTTAAACAAATTACAGGTAATGGTACATCCATTATAATATGTAAGATCTTACATTACAGCACATTATCCTGGTGGCATCAAACGAATTTTTTATTCTCTTCCTTTGGGTTGTTTACTCTCAATGCTAAGAGGAAGGATATGAAAAGGTGAAATCGTTTTATTTTTTTTGGAATAAAAAAGGTCGACATAGATACATAAAAAGGTTTGGTATGCATACACATACATGAATATAATTATGCACGTACCCAAGGACCTAAGGAAGGAGTTAAATTGTTTGCCTACGTATACGTCAAAGTTTACCCAAATGGAAGAGAGTGATTGCGATTGAATCTGACGGGATACGAGTGTTACGAGAGTGATACCGCCTTGCCACAATACAACGCAAGTGGGAGTGATTTCTCGACATATCCTGCGCGTACGTACATATATTAATTATTGTAATTTATTTTTTTAAGTGGATCCATTCTGTACTAGGGAAGAGTTTTTGCAATTAAATTGCTTAAAGTGTTTAGCATGCATAATGAGAGGTGAGTGAGAGCACTTTCAGAAATTACTTGCTTACCTTGACATGTTCAGTTTTGTTTTGTAAAAAGTTTGATGACAGATCGTCTGAGAAGAGTCACAAGTCAGTCGGCCTTCGGAAACATCGAATTAGAAGTCTTGTTGCTAAAATGAGTCTTGTTGCTGTGAACGAACACGGAGATACAACACCGATGTCTTGGACGGAACATTTAGATGAAAGAAGTCGTCTATCTAGGCTTCGATAAGCAAGCTTTCTGAAAATAGAGGGGAACCGCCTACTTCTCTGGAACTTACCAAATCTCGCCTTGATGCTGAAGCAAAAAGAATGGTTAATAACTGGTGTCAGATCTGGCTTAACCTAGATCGAGAACTATAGTAGGAGCCCTCACAGGGTACTACTTGATAGGCACGTACGCCACTCGAATGGGTGTTCCTTCCAACGATTTCTGCAAAAGCTGTAGAGATGAGGAAGAGGAAGGATACGGTTACTCATGTTCCTTGCACCTGCCCTGCTTTAACAAGACTGAGAAACCAAACTCTGGGATAGTTGTTCTATTAAGACCTCAGAGACTTAGCCAAGCTTGATAGGAACCCTCACAGGGTATTGTTTGATAGGCACGCACGCCACTAGAATGGGTGTTCCTTCCAACGATTTCTGCAAAAATTCCAGAGACAGGGAAAAGGAAGAAACGGTTAGGTACTCTACTTACCTTTTTGTACCTGCCCTGCCCTGTGGAGCTGAGAAGGCAAACCCAAGAAGAGTTTTTCTATGAAGACCTCGAAACAGGAAAGGTTCTGCACCGACAAGGCTTCTAAGTATCTTCCTTGATGAAACAAGGACATCCATTCATGCACGGTTATTGATGCTGGTATTCCGTAGTAGTATTACAGTAGACCTACATTCTGGCCTAAGCAGGGACAACAATTTAACCTAACCTAAGTTTTGGTTATAATTCTGCCATCAAAGCTCGCGATTTGCGGCTACTTTTCCCTTAGAAGACAGTTATGCAGTAAGGCCCCAAAAGGAGTCAAAGAAGACGCCGTTCTAGACCTTCATCATCCCTTTCCTGCTGCATGGTGCCGAGGTATGGACTTCTGCAAAAGCGATTGAATCTTCGAGGGAAAAGTCAAATTTATGGTCCTAACTGCCTTGACAAGCTATACAGGGACATCAATCCAGGGACAGTCCGGGGTGGATCTGGGCCTCAACCAACAAGCGTCTTCAGCCACCTCGATCTTTAGCCAGCTGCCTCCAGTTTCGCACTCTAAGTTGATTGAGGTCCCATTCAACGTGCGTGCGCCACCTGATTCGCGGTCTTCCTCTACTACGTTGTCCCTTGGAGGCGGAATCGAAGATTTTTCGGACCGGAGCATTGGTTTCCATTCGCTCTACACGACCCAGCCACTTCAGTCGTTGGACCTTCATTCTTCTGGCTAAGTCGATGTCGCTGTACAGCCCGTACAGTTTGTCGGCGAAGGGACCAAAAATCACCCGGAGCAGCCAAGAGTACCCTCATCCATACTCATGTCTTAGACATTCTTTTCAATCAAGTTCTTCTTGACTGATAGACTGATAGCAGCCAGTGGCTTCTAAAGGGTTCCTATAGTCACTGCATTACTCTAAACTTAACAGAATTCATTTCAGAAAATATTGACTGAAGTCGGCCTTAATTGTGCCTCATGAATAACTTGCAGGACACCACCGCATAGGATCTTACGGCATAAGTTACTGATCACAATACTCGGAATGTAGTTGGTAACTGTCAACGAAATTAGAATCTTCACTTTATAGACAAGCAAGTCCTTGAAATCCATGTTTTGTATACAAAACCCTATCTAGACTTCCGGTCATGTCTTAAGGAACCCTATGCATTCACCTATAGACTTGATGAACGCGCCAGATGTGTCACAACTTGTCGATTTCCCAAAATTGGTCGTCTTAGTAGTCGAAGACCATCAAATCTGGAAAATGTTGTCAACTCCAAACGGCGGATTGAGTACCAAGCTACACTCTCGAAAGTTTGTCATTTCCTACCGAGAGACTGTGCTGTATAGAATGTCGAGACTTCTTTAGCACTTTTTCGACTTCAGAAAGGCTATTTAGTCTTTGGAGTGTCTTACACAGGAAAAGTATGTATTACTGAAAAATGCACCTAAGATAAGCGTCTTCTAAGTCTTCTCTAAAGTTTTGGACGATCTTGAAGTCCAGGACAAAGAATGGCATGGTTTTCTAAAGATGCAACAGAGATGCATTGAGCACAGGAGTTGTCAACAATGTATAAGTTCCAAGGACTAGTAAGCGGCTTAATATTTATTTTAAGACTTTATAGAGCTGCCACAAGGTGGACTATACTAACCACTCTTGTCTTCGATGTTAACAGACCCGGTAAGGATTTGAATTGGATGTTGAAATCTGGGTGATGAACTTTCAGCTATAAAGCCTTGTTAAATCAAAGGCAGTCTCAAGACTCTTTCGCGAAGTCTTAGACGTCATGATTTTCCTTTTAATTTGCACAAATCTAGACCTTCTTCCATTTAATCCAAATTCAAATAAAAAAACAATCCTTCAAATGACATTCCCATCTCTCACCCACTTTCTAAAACTAAAACTTTCTTCATTTCCACACATGACTACACCATGTGCCAGAGTTCTCATTCGAAAAAACCATCTAGCTAGAGAGAGGAGATCCTTTTCACAACTATCAACCATTCCTTTGCATATCCATCTTATGCCTTAACTCTAGAGAAATCAGGTGGTGTCTCATAAAATGTAATGTTAAGTGATACAATACAACATCTATACAACATGAGTTTTAAGTGTATAAAAATCCCATCAGGACTCCCTTGTCCATTTCGGTTCTGTCCATCCTTAACGTACATTTGCATTTAACCCCTTTTCTACTTTTTTTTTTTTTTGTTTTGTGCGCCACCAAACTCAACACAAAGTGCTGAAAAGTATAATCTCCTCTCGGAAAAATCCATACATATGTATACGCTTAGAGATATTTCTCATGCAGGACCGACGAAAGTCCTTTTCATCACAAAGAAGTTTTTGGAAATTTTCTAAATAAATCCTTTGAATACTGGGTTACAAAAGTAGCAAGCAAGCAGCATCAGGCTGGGACACGAAAGCAAAAAAAAAAAAAAAACCTAAAAGAAAAAACTTTTACTCCATCCTTTCATCAGTCGTCCTCCGTTTGGGTCTAAGGATGAAACCCATGGCGACGACCCACATTATCGTTATACAATAAATATGCAAACTACAAGCAGGGGTATGGCGATCCTTTTTTACTTCTTCTGAATTTCCATGGAATAAAATGGTAACGGAAGAGTTCAAAAGGATATCCTTAAGCGAAATGCAACACACACAGAGAGAGATGTGTTTGATTTGGCCACCTCCCTTTTGGGTTACCCTGCGCGTCTTCCCACGGATTGCATATGGAGATGACGTTAAAAGCATCCTGAAACTTTTGTTTTGTCTCCACCATCAACATCTGGCAATGGAAACAGTATAGCAGCTGGAAAGTCCTTATGGGTGGCCAAATTGAAGTCTTAACCCTGGATACTCTGGAGCTGGCCAGGAAAGAAAAAATTGAAATAAAATAAATCTCCAACAACGAAGTTGTAAAGTTTTTCAAACAACAAAACACATGAAGAGAGAAAGGACGAGAGTTCAATTTTGTATATAGTGGTACAAGGAACGCAAATAACGGGACATTAAATATGCATTTACATTGGAAAGATGGTAGAACCAATGGTTTTGGCAAAGGATGACGGGACATAAGGGTGCGGAGAGGATAACATTTTTTACCCAACGAATCGCATTCACCAGATGGAACTCTGAAGGAGATAATGAGACGAAAATGAGGAGAGAGAGTTGGGACAAGGACAGTGAAAAGTTTGAAGTCCTTTTGAAAATAGTACTGAATAGTAGAACTTATTTAAATACAAATGCTGCGGGTGTTTCGGAGAATCGTCAATAACGAGAGCAAAGCAAAAAAGTAGTGAGATCCGACCAAGGAGGTTGGATTGGATATAATGGATGCGTGTGTAGTGCTGTATCAAGGACAAATGAATAAGTGTTGGTCGTAAGGAGCGTGCACCAGATCATTTGCAAAGTTTTGGAGGACGAAAGCATGCTCTGTTCCAATTAACTTGGCGTGTCAATCTGGCTACTGATCGAGTTGGCTAGAGACGCTTGTTAGTTGAGGTCCAGGTTCAGCCCGGTCTGAAGCGTCATTATAACTAAGCATCTGCCTAATCTTCAAGAAAAGCGATTCTTTGTCTTACAAGATATATCTCTGCTTAATGTAGAGCCCACAAGATCCTATTCAGTGTATACTGTGTGGCTGGTTCTGCGGGTAGTATTTCTGATGAAATACAGATCCTGGCGGTAACACGAAGGACCTTATCTGGTCTAAGTGAGGTTGCACCAGCAGCCTGCCACTCCTTTCTAACCTAACCATACTGTACAAACGACTAAAGCCGTTTTGCACCACACTCATCACCACCTACCAGTGTGGCTTCCGGCCCCGGCAAATTCAAATCTTAATATTGGATACTGGTCCAACGAGTTCCAAATCGATACTCACCATTCGGGATCCTGAGAAAACTGATCCGGTTGTGTCACACCAAGCTTGAGAAACAGAACCTCCGACTTATTCCAAACATGCACGGGGTTTCGGAAACAAAACTTGCTGTCCTGTGATTTCTTCAACCTTGTGTTGGAGCAGATAGTGCGTTCGTCTTAATCTAGACATGTTTGTATACAGACTGAAGCTGGATAGCGTGCGATGCATCAATGCCTGGAAGAATTAACATCATCGTTTTACTGGTGGAACAAGGGAATAAAGACAGTTTCATCAAGAAGAGCTAAGCCGCGTGCTTCAAATGTGTCTTTCAAGAAGCCGACATTAATCTTTGGGGCTCGACAGACAGAATGGTGAGAATAAAAGTGAAGGACCCCCCCAGTAACATGTCCAATAATGCTGTGACCGAAAGAAAAGCACCTTTACCCCCAAAAGACCAACTACTATGTGCAACATCATAAGAGAGGTCAATCCCGAGAATATACAATGAAATGCTATGGAGCTTCCAATGGCATGCAGCTAGATAGGGGACAACAAGGCGCCCGGACCCCGAATAGGGCAGTAAAGGCGGCTATAAAAAAGACATCTGACTTTTCCTGAAACCTGAAGAACACAGCATCTGGTTCTGCTACGAAAAAAGAAGAAGCCTCATCGCTCAATTGGACACCATGGGAAAGATCCTCGAGAATGTAATCTCAATCTCTCTCTCAGATCACCAATTTCGCTTCAGAAGAACGCGATCTACTGTCGATATCGCAAAATGAACCATCGAAGGAGAAAGGTAGATCTAAGCGCTGAAAAAGCCTTTAACTCTGCGAACTGAGCGTTCATTAGAAGTTCACTTGCCAGAATAGATACGCCATATTACTTGCTTATAGTGACCAACTGTTTCAACAACAGGAAGCTGAGGTACAATGCCGATGAAGGGGTAAAAATCTACAACGTCACTGCGGGAGTCCCACGGGGATCGGTCTGAGGGCTGCTATTGTGGATTGCCGATGACAGTAGCTTAACAAACTCGTGCAGTAGAATCACCTACAGATGAAGCATCGCATATGCAAGGAGTTCTCTCGTGCACATTGCCTAGTCTGGGAGTAGCAAACAAAAAGGAAACTATCGTCAACAATCAGCGGCTTTCGCCAATATACAACAGAAGAGCCCTAAAGCAAAAGGCAAATGGACATACAAATTGATACCGTCAATCCAGGACTGGATAAATCGAAAGCATGAAGACTGCAACTACCATCTTATGCAGATCCTGTTTTGTCACTGCGAACCAACACTGACTGCGATTATCGCAAGTATCTCCACCAATTTTGACACGACAGCTTACCATCCTGCCAGCAATGCCCAGATGAAGACAAAGATACGGAGCACGTAGTATTTTATGGCACGGCATGGTGAATCACTCTGCGCAGTCCGTCGTCACTCTTCGACCGTAATGTTGAGGGTTGAAGGAAGAAAGTCGTAGCCACTCTTCAAAAGCTAAAATGAGCAACAGGAGCATCAAAAGCAACTGACTCAAAATGGATCCCGCGGGGGAATGGTTGAAGTCTGCGTGTGGGGGTAAAGTTTAGTACATAGACCGATATCGGCTGCTGCCCGGACCTACAGATTCACTGGTAACTAGACTAAAACTCATTTATAGATGTCATGCCAAATTGTTAACGAGCTAAACGTCTTTCTTTTCTTAGCAAAGAGCAGGATGTTGCTTTATGACGGTGAAGGAATCGCAATCTAAAAACACATCCTGATAATGGTAACAAGCACCCGGTAAAACCATAATAAAGACGCTTGCTTGCAGTGAAAACTGAGCACGACTTGAAGGTATCCATCTCCTACTGCCTCTAGATCTATTCAAATCCGTATACAATAGTCCGCATTAATTTTACAAAGTTAAATATGAAAAATATATTATTTAGTCAAAATTATTAAAAAATGATTTTTTATTGAACAAAATTTCATATAAAAAAACATTTTTGTTTTAAAGTGTACTTTTCCTCATTCTTACTATCGCCCTCTGCCGTTTCATACAGCAAACAACATAATTTATGCACAAACTAATCATTTTTCTTTCCCCCATTTTGGTATACCTTGCTGTCAAAACAAATTCAGAAAATGACATTTATCTGACAGCTATTCGACACCGTCGATTTTTATCACTAAAGAATTTCTTTATCAATTTAATTTTTTTTTTTTAATTTCGCATTGTCGCACGAGAATTATTGCAAAATTCTCCGTAATTACCACGTGAATGGCCAAAGATGCCCTGTACCCATCGATAAAACTTATCGTGCGACTAGGAGAATCCAAATAAATCCAATGGCGGAGTGCAGACAACCGCTGGGCAATGTTCCGCAAATTGACTTTGGCGATATTCACAATCGTGAGGTTCGTAGAGTGAAATCGAAAAAAAAAAAATAAATTTCCTAGTTTGTTGAT
This sequence comes from Criorhina ranunculi, assembly GCA_951813785.1. NCBI lineage: Eukaryota > Metazoa > Arthropoda > Insecta > Diptera > Syrphidae > Criorhina > Criorhina ranunculi. The sequence goes on from OX638385.1 coordinate 38,699,021, forward strand.
AAGTTGCGAGGTTTCATACCAAATTACGCATTTTGTGATTATCAGGTGGGGGAGGGGTGGCATGTAGCGTCGCGCATGCAACATCAACCAGAAACCCAGAACCTGGTGTGTTTACTTTGACACTGTGGCGACCTAGACACTCAAAACAAAAGACCAAAGCGAAAGAAAATGGTTTGTTTATTGTTATATAAACAGCGAAACGAAATTAGGTTACCCCATTTTGTGTGTGTGTTGTTGGGGGTGGGAAACTGGGAAGCCGACGACGACGCGCGATGTGATTAGTATAGTTCACATACTATAGATAGTGTTATTATTTTTTTCTTTTTCTTTGTGTTTCTCGGCAGATTATTGGCAGAGGATCCTTTGGAACGGTGTTCAAGGCCTTGTGGCAGAACCAATATGTGGCAATGAAAGAATTTCATGTGACTGCCGATCAAAGAGCGATCCAAACGGAGGTGGGTTTTGTATTTTTTTTTTTTTTTGCATTTTTTCTTGTTCAATTAAATGGATTTGGTTTTATTTTGCAGGTGAGACAATTGTCACGAGTTGAACATCCAAATATAATCGCATTCTATGGAGTTTCAGCAAGAGAAAAATGGTTCTACATCATCATGGAATTTGCGGAGGGAGGATCGCTGTACAATTTCTTACATGGAAATGCGAAGCCGTACTATTCAGCTGCCCATGCCATGAACTGGGCATTGCAATGTGCAGAGGTAATTGATTTTTAAGTAGCCATCGACTGAGGTATGTTTCTGTTAAAAGTATGCTTGTCGCTCTGTGTCTGCAGCCATTTGTCGGAGGTACAAATAGAAACAAAATTGTCAACAAGCAGATAAGTGTTCTTTGTGTGTGAATGTGTGTGAAGCGTTAATTGCTATCGTATCAGAGAATTGAACTACTTTCCTTCGGACACTGCGTGGTTAACAATGTCGGTGAGTTGGAGAAACCTTGCAAGAGACTCGTCAAAGCTTACCAAATTTAGTAAAGAAAAAACATTTATGACTCCATGAAATCCATCTCCTAGTCTCAGAAAAAGCAAGATACCTAGGGTGCGTTCTCGACCGTAAACTGGCGTGGAAAGGTAACACGTCATAAAGGATAAAGAAAGCGATAATCGTCTTTTACGCGTAATGGGGACTTAAACTCGCAATCATTCACTGGATGTATACAGCCACTGTCAGACACATCCTGACATACATAGCTGCCTAGTCTGATGGCCAGCGGCAGAAAACACGATCGACATTTACATTGACAGTCAAACTGCTAATAAAATCAAAACTTGTAAAACGTTGACGTAGTGAGCTCAAAATACCGCTTTGGTCGATACCGGGACACAATAGTACCTACGCGAACGAGTTAGGAAGTGATCAGAACAGGACTTATCATTCAGTACTGCCCCCCCCCCCTAGCACTCGTTTAATCCAACATAGCACTAGACTTCCAAAGACAAACTCGGAAGTTACCGTATCTCCAGAGAAATCTGGACAAATACCAATAAAATTCTTGCGCTAAACAGACCAAACTTAACGCTCTTCAAAGGGATTATGAGAGGCTACAATCTACTGGCGGGTTCACCTTAGAAAAATATGTTTAAGTACAGACGATTCATGTAGAGGCTGTGGCGATACAGACTTCGAAGAGAGCATAATCAACATTTTATGCGCATGTCCCAGCCTATGCGCAACCAAAATCAGCCAAGCGGCTATAAAAAGCAATAGCTGCTGCGCAGATAACATCGAAACTCGCAAATTGTTATCGCAAAGTGGGTCGCCACTTAGTTTAGAATAGTTCAAAACACATCTATTGATATTATTTTTAGCGGACAACAACAAATTCAAGCTGAAGACTCCGTCATGAGAGTGAAGAAACTTCTCAACACATGCCCCGTCTTCTTTGAACTCAGAAAGATAATTCTTGGTGACGAAGTTGTCCAAATGGAGCACCTTGCTACCATCCACCCAAAGAAGTTCTTTAACTTCCTGAAATCCTCTGTACAACAGGATTCTGAAGAGAAACCGCAGTACCAAGAGCTGTAAACAATCTTCCCGAAGACATAACATAATTTATTTTGACTACTTCACAACCCTCACTTATTCTTTCGTTTTTTTTTTTAATTACAGGGTGTCGCATATCTTCATGCGATGAAACCAAATCCTCTCATTCATCGAGATCTAAAGCCACCGAATTTATTGCTTGTCAATCAAGGACGAAACTTAAAGATTTGTGATTTTGGAACAGTGGCTGATAAATCAACGTGGATGACAAATAACAAGGGCAGTGCCGCTTGGATGGCACCAGAGGTAAATAATCAAATACATATGCGTTAACAATTTTACAATCTGTAATGTTTTCGATTTTAAATTCGCTCAGGTATTTGAAGGATCTAAATACACGGAAAAATGTGATGTGTTCAGTTGGGGAATTATTCTGTGGGAATTGATGGCACGTGAGCAGCCATTTAAGGAAGTCGAGCATACTCTAACGATTCTGTGGGGTGTTCATAAGGGTAAGAATCGTCCTAAATAATTTTTTTCAATGTAAGCCAAGCGACGGGGTTTTTGCTATACCTTAACCATTCCGTTGAAAGAACAAAAAGAAAAACTACGAATCTGTATAGTACCGACACCCCAGATGAATGTAGTTGGGGTTGAAGATCTTTGATCAAAGTGGTGGAGTTGTTCTGGTGCCCAGAACCAATCGTCGTGACATTAAAAATCATGTGACCGGACAGTTGCCGTCGCCTTAGACCTTTCGAAAGCATGCCATCTCGCTCCAATGTATTTTGAAGTCACCGCTGTCAAATACCAACAAACGGTGGTTGGCTTACAACCTATCCGACCGCCAATCGTATGTAGAGTTACCACGGCGACAATCATGGGACATTGGCCAAACTAGGTATTCCGTACAACCCCCATTGCCGTAGTTGCGGTAACGAAAATAAGAAGGAAACTCTCCCATTTCCTCTGCAAATGGCCGGCACTAACAAGAGCCATTCTGCGTGCACTAAATCAACCATTCTTCGATGACCTAAATGACATCTAGGGTAATACCACAGGCTAGATCTAGGCACCGACTGTCTCACATTCTCAACAACACACATCACCAATCAGGTCACTTAGGTTCATGTTGAACCGCCACCTCTACCTACCTACCGGATGTAGAGTTCAGTAACTCAAGATCACGGCACGGGAGATAAAACAGGGTGTTCTATCCTCTACTCTCTTCAATTACTACATCGCCAAACTGCCGCCGAAGTAAGTATTGTGTCGTATGCAGACGACTGCACAGTCTTTGCCTTCGGCCCAAACAGAAGAAGGCAAAATATGTCCATAGATCTACGGAGTTGAAATCACAATCGTTCGTGACAAGTCCTCACAAAACTTTTCTATTTGTTAACCCAACGATTAAAGAATAAAGGATTTTGTTTTACCTACGTCTTAACACTTCACGCTACCGTTCCTCAAATTTGAATAGTGGAGCTCAAAACTAAAAAGGAAAATGGCAAAAATACTCTTCCGCACTTTTTTACTTTTCATACTTTTCATACATAAAGCGGAAGTAATGCTTGTTAATTAATTTTGTATACCTTATCTCATTTATTTCTAGGCAATCGTCCGCCTATAATAGAAGGTTGTCCTAAACCAATAGAAGATCTTTACACTTCATGTTGGAGTCGTGATCCCACCACACGTCCATCGATGCGACATGTAGTCAAAATTATGACATCACTCTGTGAATTATTTCCTGGCGCTGATCAACCATTAGATTATAAAAATTCACAAAATGTAAGTTAAAATATAAATTTTTTCTTAAATATAAGTAACATACCAATTTTCCTATTTTCAGCAACAACCGTCTATAGAACCTCCTGAAACGGAAGCTACCATTGATAATAACAGAGCTAGTTTCAGTCCTTGGTCTTCCTTACATTCATCACAGAAAACACCAACGAATTCCGAGTCGGTCCGTCATTTAGCGAATATGTTTAATAATCTTAGCCAAGCAAATAATGCAAATAGTGCAGGAAAACGTTCACCACGTTTTAGTCCTAGTGTGTCCATGTCTACTTTAAATCATGATCCGATTCCTGAAGAAAATGAAATCAATCATTCAAAGGTTGATGCATCCTACAGTCCGGTGCACATGAACGATCCTTTTCGTTTGAAACCATCACCAGAGGCTGCTAAAAGAAGTGAAACAATCAGAAATGGACTTTTAAAAAGAGGCAACCTACCAATGGTGGGTCTTTCTGTGGACATTGATCATGTAAGAAATTGAATTTTTTCAAAATAAATAGATTAACATGTAAATTTTCCAATAGAATGCGTGGGAATTGAGAAATGAAGGAATGACTGATCTTTTCGCTGACATATGTAAGTACTAAATAATTTAAGAATAAAACAAAAGATGCGTAGAGTTTATATTAAACTGTGCATACGAACGTAACCCTCTAAAATGTTTTTGATTTAATAAGTGAAAATCGCTCGCGTTTTAAATAACACAATTGACTAACACCTTTTCGTATCAAAAGATAGAGAAAACAATAAATACGAATTCGAATAATAAACCGCTTTTTTTTTTTTATTTCCATTTGCTTTGGAATTTAACAGAGAAAAACAAAACAAACTTTGATCTTTGTTAAAGTAGTTTCGTCAAGTAGGTACTCGTACATACATATTTCAGATTTGTTGATCGAAAGACTGTTTGACATAACCAAACTGCGTTTGCTTGTAGGTTAGGTTAGGAAGATAGGTGTTCCGTGGGACCCACTTAGGCTCATAGCCCATTGCAATGCCTATTGAATTTCTCTAAGAGAGAATGCTACCTTCTTAATGAGAGGATTCTGCGTATGGGTATTTGACTGAGGTCACTATTATCATTGAAATGATAGTGCCCAAGAAATCTTCTTCTGCTGTGGGAGAGCGCTGGACAATGGCAGAGGAGATGAGTTGTGCTTTCCTCCTCCTCCTCATCCCTACAGCTTCTGCAAAAATCATTGAAGAGGGCCTCTAATCTTTTGGTGTGTTGTCCTAGTAGGCAGTTGCCTGTGATGGCACCAATATACAAGGTGGCGCAAAATTAATCATCCAATTTTGTTTTTGAATTACTTTTTTACAATTTTTTCTGTTAAGTGGAAAAGATGATATCCGTCAAGTGGCTGCCGCCAGTGTTGATACACATTTGTGGCCGTTTTATCGCATTTTCCATGACTTTCCGCAAGATTTCCTGTGATAACTGTTCGCATTCCTGTCGAATATTTTCCTTAAGGGCTGCGATTATCTGAGGCTTGTTGGCATAAACCCGCGACTTCAAGTAGCCCCAAAGAAAGAAGTCTGGGATGGTTAAATCGGGCGATCTTGCTGGCCACGCGACCAGGAAACGCTTCCTTCACAATGACCATTGTGGCTCGTGTTGTGTGTGGGGTTGCACCGTCTTGTTGAAACCACATGTTCACCGAGCTCCGCTCATCCAATCCCGGCAGTAAGAAGTCGTTTATCATGGCCCTGTAGCGTGGCCCGTCGTCTGGTTGATGTTTCTTCGTTCTCAGCGACATCGGCAGCCACAGCCGCGATATTCTCCGCTGAACGAACAGTCCGGTGGCGGCCACGTCCTGCATGGTCTCTTGTGGTTCCAGTCTGTTCGAGTCGAGTAGCTAAGCGCCGGAATGTTTGCCCAGTTGGCGCGACACGATTAGGAAATCGACGTCGAAACACCACCGACCGATTATTGGTCAAAAAAATCGACACAATTATTCCACGCTCTTGCGGAGTATAGTGCTCCATTGCTTGTCTTTTTGTATACTGCAGCTGTCTAGTTCACAAATGTCAAATATAATTGACGTACGACGCCATTTGCATAAATTATAACATCTTCCGATAGGGTGATTAATTTTGCGCCACCTTGTATATTTTAAATAATTGGCACGACAGCTCATGGAGATCCAAGGCCTAGCTTCTCTCAACCATTCATGTTGTGCATGTTATATTCTCCGCACGAATGGAAGGGACCTACAGTTTAATGACGACTCCGAACGGCGAATTGAGAAGCTTTTCATGACAGATTGTACTCTTGAAAGTTTGGCATGCCTGCGAAGAGGTGGTGCCGCGAAAAAATTTTTGTTGGTGGTCTCTCGCTTAGCAGTCCAACGCACTAACCACTTAGCCACGGTGGATTAAATGGCGGCTTGGCTATCTATGTAAATGTCGCTAGTTTTCCTAGAGACTAGCTTCGTTCATAGTTAACGGGCTGCCTCGGCAATGGCTAGGACTTCCGCTTGGAACATGCTCCCGTGATTCGGAAGTCGTATTGACCTCTTTATGTTTTAGTGAGTATATCCCAGAACCTTCGGCTTTTGACCCGTCTGTGAAAATCGAAATTTTCGTCGGGTTTGTGGGCCTCCCGCTGGCCCACTTGTCTCTTGAGGGGAAGATCGTTTTTATATTTAGGTTTTACCCAACTTGTTATCTTTCGATGGCCCTTGTAGCCCGCTTTCCAGAGATTAGATTGTTTTAAACGCAGGGCATACTATAAGTATCTCCTGACAGAAAAAGTAGCATGGTTTGAAGCGCGGCTGCTGGAGAAGTTCTCATCGCACCTGTAGTGCTGAGGCAATCAAAAAGTTGGACTTTCTTGAGAACTTTTATGACGGTTTATTTTTCTAAAACAACTTTCTAGTGGAATACACGTTTCAGCTGCTTGACTTGCAACGTTAAGTGGCCTGTAAAAGTGTTCTATTCGATGTCACACTTCTTTTTGCGCGCAACAACAACTTTACGACATGAAATCCAAATGGATTTTCCAAAACAGAATACGGGTGGTATTACGCATTGGGAAGTGGTACTCCATTTTTGGCCAATTCCAAAGAAAAAATCATTTTTTTTTTTGCACAAGAATCGAAAAGAATATTAACTTACCGGTCTCCCACGATGTTTGTTGATGGAAGTTCAAGGTGCTTTCCAAATGTTATGTCGCTTTATTTTCTCCGAAACCATGACTGCTCCCGATGATTAATTAAGAAAATATTTACTGTTTTCGAATTTCCTCACACGTTAACACTAACCGGGAGTGATTCACTTCACGTTAAACGAAAACATTTCAATACAAAATCATTGAAGCGTATACACAACGCAAATGTCATTTTTGATTTGAATGCCCCCGATACGCATTAGAGAGGCGGCCGTTCCCGAAAATAAGCATCAAAATTAAGTGAGTCATGCAGTTTTCTTTGGGGGTGGTTGGGAGGGTGGAGAATTACAGAAATCGCACCCACAAATTTTTATTAAAAAAAAAAAAAACGCCAATACTAGACTGCTTGTCTTTCCACGAATTGTCGCTGCTGCGTTCAAAACACCCGCCCATATTCTCGGAACACCAACGAAACTCTATATTTAAAGTGTCGTGGTGTAAGAAAAAGAAGATGGTCGGAGGGAAGACCAAAGAAATTATTGTCTTCGAAAGCCCACGGTATTTTTGTCTTTATAATTTATTTTATATTTTTTGTAATTATTTTCTTTAACTAGAATGATTTATGTTTATTTTTACAATAGCTTTGTTAAGATGTGACACTTACCTCCTGCGGACGATTAGTTCACGCGTTCACGCATTGAATCACTGGGGAACGCATGAATTTTGAATTCAATGAACTCTTTGTTGAAAATTATCATAGGGTAACAGCTTGAAGATTTATTTGTCATCAACTAATTGAAGTTGTCGTGAACTTTTTAAGGATCGGGATAGTCAGGATGGGAATCTATCGACCAAACATTGACAGATTTGCATGTCTGATGTAGGGTGAACATTTCAAAAAGAAAACACGGACCAGACCAGAGAAGATCCTTTGTCATACCACATGTATCTTTAATTTCCTTCAAAAAAGTACTCGCATTGCCAGAGCTTCCTATGATGAAGCGCTGGAGACTGCCTATTCATTGAGATCGTGAAAGAAGCTGGCTCCTATGTAGGCTCTTATTCAAACTGGACACGTACAGAGAATTTAAAGACTCGTTTCTTCCTCCTCCTTGTCTATGGAGCTTCTACAAAAATCATTATAGAGGAGGCCTAGCCTATATACGTGTCTGTTACAAGGCTGGACTACCCACTATGGTACCTTTTCCGTCTGATTAGACAGTGAGAGCGTTTGTGGCTTAAGCCAAATATTGAAACCATACATATTTCCACCTGCGGTTGGTGATGTCGATCGCATTTCTTTTAAATAACAACCTGCAAGTGGTGAGAGGCATAATGAGATTCTCCCTTTCCACTCGAATCGATAGAGTTGAGCCATACTTAGCATGTTCATCGGCCATGGGATCGCCACCCAGATAAAATGAATTTTTTGTTTAGGCATGTCGTTGAAGAGAGAAGCGGCAATTTAGAGCTCTTTTTGAGTTCAAGGTGACTGATTGCAGGGACTTGAGCGCGGTTTGACTATGATGATATTCCGTGTTGGTATCACATTATACCTCAGCCACGATAGGACCTCTTTGATTGCCATTATCTTGGTTAAGAAGATGCTACAATAGTCAGATAAACGGAAGGAGATACTTATGATCACATCTCGATCCACTCCCGATTAAGAACCATTGGTGTAGAGCTGAGGATAAGACGTAACTTTTTAGACTGTTCCACTCTTTTTCCGCATTTGACAGATACATAGTGTGCCATTATCTCATTCACAGCCTCAAGTGGAAATATTGATTCTCCGAGGGGTACACTGTGATAGGAATTTAGGCCCGTGGTACCACGTTGAGTACCAGAAACCTTGAATGATTGATGTGATTGCTTTGTCAAGGAAAATTCTATGTGTAGCCTTTTCATATTTTGTAAATATCGAGCTTGGTTAAGTCGCTAAGGTATTTATAGAAATACTCTCCTAGGCTTTGCCTTCTCAGCTTTCATATAGAGCAGGGCAGGTGTCTACAATAACGGCTGAAATCGTTGGAAGAGACACCCATTTTAGTGACGTACCTGCCGATTAATAAATGCCCTGTGAGAGCTCCTTCTATAGTTCTTATAGTTTTTCTCTTCAGGTCCAGGTTAGAAAAGATCTGTCTCGACGAAAGGCAAGTGTTGATATTATTCCACCTGTTAATAGCCATTCTTCTGGTGTTAGTATCAAGGCGAGATTTTATCAATTTCAAAGAAGCAGGTGGTTCCCCTCTATTTGCAAGAGCGTTCCAAGAGCTCTTTCTTTTGCCAGCTCGTCCACTCTGCAGTTGCTCGGAATGCATCTGTCAACAATCTCATTTGGAGACCTGCGGCATTGCTTTATCAATTTGGATCGTATTGTCGATGATTTCAAGGCTTTGAACGCTGCCTAACTATCCATGTGTAGTACAATAGTACTACCTTCTACCGCGTTAATTGAAATCCAAGCCGCAGCGCCTCAGACTGCTATAGTTTCCGCTTGAAATGCACTATACTGATCCGGCAGTCGTCCGGTGATCTAAACATCAGGTGCACTGGAGAAGACTCCTACCCCCGTACCAAACGCTGTCTTATAACCATCTATATATATGTATCTCTGTCGCAGAATCATTCGGACCCAAAGCTCTATGACAGGAATAAAGAGCAACAGAAGCCATCTTGGCATGAGTATATTAAGCTTGCAGCGAAGTCTTTTCTCAAGAATGCCCCTCAAGTTCCGTGCCATTTAGTTTTAGAGCGGCGATATATGGAACTTTATAACTTCATGTGAACAAGACCAGTTTGGTCGCTGCAGCCTTAACCGAAAAACCACCCTTGTCCGTCCACTTAACTAGTTTATTTTTATTTCGCTCATAATCTCATGTCACTTTACCTAGATGGCGTTGTAGTCTGGTAAAGTGGTAAAGCTTCGAAATGAACGTTTGCACACACGATAAATGATTCATCGGGTTGCATAAGTCTAGTAGATTATACAATTATTTTTAACTTGTTTTTTTCGATTACAAAAATAACGCAATCTTTTTGCAAATAGCAAATGTTTACTTGAACGTCTACAAGACTCAACATATCTTTTCTAAATCTATACAAACCACAAAAAAGCACACACATTTAAATGATTGTTTCGCAGTAACAATTCAATAAACAAAACCAAATTTAGTTAAGTTAAACTAAACATTTTGAATCCAAAATTGCCTCTAACGCACGCCTCTTTTTTCATTTCGGTTTTTGGATAGTTTAAGGTAAAAATAAACATTCCCCATCGAATCATCGGACTTTGATTAATAGTTCGCACACACCGCACACTATGACTAATCATTTCCCTAATAAAAATAAACAATTACCCGGCTATTTAATGCAAATAAAACCCGACAATGGTGGTGAACTGCTCGGCACTAATTGCACGATTAGAAAAAATGCTCCCAAATCTGTCATTCGGTTATACTCTTGAGTTTATTTTTACTCGCATTTCCTAAACAAAAAATGTAATAGCGCACCCATCGCATCACCCTCTCTGCGGCCGCACACACCAGGGATGCAACAAATCAAACGGTGAATCATCGTTGTTCATCCCTCAATAGATTGCGCGCTTTATTGTCGTCAACAAAAGTCGATCTAGATAATTGTACGATCGGTACAGCACAGCAGGTGATGAGCTATGGGGATGGGAAGACATCATCAAGCAATTTTTGGGGTGAAATCTTATAGAAAAGCATCATCATTCCCACCACCCACCTATTAATTATGTTAATTTGGAATAATTGATGCGTTGAGTGGTAATGAATGAATCAGTCCCGAGGGGCTTAATTACAACGTCAACACTTGGGTTGCACAGCACACACACATTTTGTAGACGACTCACCGGTGGGCAATTTTAATAATCTCACGAAATCAAGGTGAGTGATCGTTGATGTGTCTTTTTGGGGGTTGGATCGAGGTATCAGTGATGTCAGATCGTATCTTTCTGAAAATCCCAAAAGTTCGGTACAAAAATCCCATGAAATACTGGTTTTGAAGGATTTTTTAAGTTTCCATGGAAGAGTCGTTGTTAAACTGTAAGAAATGCATTACAGAGCTTGGCCCTTTGTAAGGACAAGTTCTTCACTCTCAAAATTGTCTTTGAAAAGGCCTATCTGTGTAGGTAGGTAGGTAGGTAGAGGTGGCGGTTCAGCATGAACCCAAGTAGCACTAGATGTGCCTTTTTGTTACCACGACTCGTGTGACCTGGTTGTTGATGTGGGTTGTTGAGGATGTGAGACAGTCGGTGCCTAGATCCAGCCTGATTAAGTCTCTTATCCCTTTACCCGAGATGTCATTAAGGTCGTCGAAGAATGGTTGGTTTAGTGCACGCAGTCTGGCTCTTGCTAGTGCTTGACATTTCCAGAGGTAGGAGGGTTTCCATCTCATTTTCGTTCCCGCAACTACGGCAGTGGGGGCTGTATGGGATACCCAGTGGATGGCTAATGTCCCGTGATTGTCGCCGTGCATCTGGCGATATCTGGGCGGATTCTGTTTATTAGGTCTTTTGTTCTATTCTTATCATGGGTAGGCCATATCTTCCTTGATATGGCGCAGCTGGTTAACCCTCTCCATTGGAGGTTTGCCTTCAGCAGGAAGTGTGAGTGGATTTGTCCATTAACCGCTCCTAGCGGGATATGGACCGTTGCCGCGAGAGAACCGTGTAGAGCTGAGCCCTGCCTGGCCAGTTCATCTGCACGCTTGTTTCCTTGCTGTCAGGTCCTTTAGGGTAGAAGGAATGGCTGTGGCTTATTATGTACGGCCTCACTCGGATTTCATTGTTGACTGGCCTCCCTTAACCAACCCGAGTTCCGTAGGAATTTTAGGATGGTTTTCGGTGGCTCGTTTGACGTTTCGCACAGATCATTGAAGAAGTATCCCAAGGGTTGACTTTCTATTTCTGCTAAAGCTACGGCGTGTCCTCATCGTCACCACATCCTCTGCAATGATTCGTTGTACTCCACCTAACCTGTAACCTGTCATAATGCCTATAAGAACTGATAGGTGACTGCTATTGAGTGCGATGATTTCTTTCGTGTGGTCCAGAGCGTCCTTGAGGTGCGGCATATCATAATTTCACGGTGATGCTAGACTTGAGTCCATCTAAGAACCCATTCTAACGAGGTCATCCTCCTTCTAATTCCCATGGACGTCCTTAAGTCTCGAGACCCGAATGTGTGCAAAGTTATGGTTAGAACTTGCGATAGTCCTGGCTTTGATAACTGTTTGACTGTATATGTAGATGTCGATGTATCTTCTTGGGATTGTCTGCTGTGATAGTTCTCGCAAGGCTCTGGCGATTGCTAGAACCTCCACCTGGAACACACTGCTCTGATTTGGAAGTCTTATTGACCGTGCAATGCTCAGTTCTGATGGATATATGTTTGGGATTCATAACCTCTCCTTTTGTTCAGCTTTCTCTGGAGGCAGGTTTGGGCTGTATTCAGGGATTGGTGTTAAGTAGTCAGTCAGCTTGATCAACAGAACCTTTCTCCAAAGATTGAAAAGCAGAGCGCACATTTCGCAGCCACTTTCTTGTGAAAAGGATCTCGAGGCCTGCAGTCGGTATTGTTCTAATTGCACTTGTGGTTCCAACGCAAGCCCATCGTTGCTCTTTGGAACAAACTCTGAGCTGTTTTGCAGGAGTATGGGAGTGATGATTCCCTGTTAAAGGCCATTCGGTCTTTATGTACAATTTCCAGGAGTTTTGTTTGGGTAACAGGTGTTCGGCCTCCACCAGGGCTGCATTCTTTCACCTCTCCGTTTCATAATATATGAAAGCAGCTTAAAGATCCATCAACTACTTTTTATAGATGATTTGGTCATCCTTGGTTCCTTACAGACCGAACCAGCGCACAATTGAAAGGTTTTGTAACCGTCTGTAGTGATGCTACAACTGGAAGTGATAATTGTTTCCAAATGGCCTGTTGAATGCACTCTGCATGTCAGTGGAGAACCATTGAAACAGCTGGACAAGTTCAAATATCTCGGGGGTATTATTCACAGGCAATGGAAGGAGCAATGCAAAGTTATCTTGTACGATTGGTCATGTCGTTCTGTTATAAGGACGGCCAAGCTATGTGTCGATATTTTTTTACAGCTCTCATCTATGGTCATGAAATCTGTGAAGTGAATGAAAGGATAACATAAAGTTCCTTCGAGTTGTTGTTAAAATCACTCGTATGCATCGAAGGAAAGATTGAGTTGTCCAAATGAAACGATCTATACTCCGGTGGTTTGCCATGATGACAGCAACTTCCTGAAAGGCCTAGAATGCAATTGTTAGATCAAATTCTGCATAACTCCTAAACTCGTCTGAGGATTTCTCCTGATGGTTCAGAGTCAATGGCGAAAAATCGAAAAGGATTGCGAACTCATCTGAGCACCTTAATCCCACGAGAAAGTGTCTTGCAAATTGGTCGATGACGCGAAAAACCCTTAAGGGTCGAAAATCCCGTAAAATATGGGATAAATTACACAATCTGTCATCACTGGCCGTGATACCTACATATTTATACAAAAAAAAAAAACTATCTAAATTAAATGCATCTTTGATGACTATCTGTGTCAGTTGAACAATGTACTCGTACACTGTCGGATTATAAATGAAAAATTCCGGTGAATGCTATTAGGCAAGGGGATGTCGTCGCACAATGCGACATCACTTTAATATATAGAATGACATAGATACTTGTACAATAGACATACTCACATACCCCAGGTGCTATTACAATTCAATTCAAATTAATGTGGGGTGATGTTTTCCCGCTCAACTCTCAGTTGAAAGCAATAAGCTGTCGGGTTAATATGCATTTTGCATTTCATTCTATAGTCAGGTTATAGTTTTTTTTTTCTCTGTAAACACTTCGTTATAAGCTGCGTAAATACTCAAGTGAAGTTTAAGTGCTAGTGGATAATCACCCTAACAAATATGGGTAATTAAAAGTGAATTTTCAATGACTATCTACTCATCAAAGTCATTTTGAAATTGTGTTTACAACAATAATTCCAAGAATAATAATTGTGGACTGCAGTAGCTATCAATTTTTTGTCAGAAAATGCAAAATCTTCATGGTGTAGCGCATGAACAGGGGAAGAGTATCTAAATTGCCTTTAAAAACGAACATATTGTTTGGTTTTCGAAACACTTTTCTTTGGTTATTCATGTTTCATAAATTTTTCCACCCATGATGGCCGATAAGACTTTCTTTAGGTCATAGACAGTAAAAGAAGGGAGATGAGTTCTCTGCCCGCTTTCGACACTTTACTTACCCCGATCGGTGAAAGACCTCTAGCCACCGATGGAAGAATATGTCCAATTGCAAAACTATCGGGCTACTACAGGCGGAATGAGGCAAGAAAAAGTTCACTAGTCCTTTGAAGCCTATAGAGACATCATCTTTTAAACTGACCGACAGACACTTGATAAACTTGCCAAGGAATGGTCAACAGGAACATGCATCACACTTATTGATACATTTTTTGAAACGACAAATCCTAGAGTAAATTGTTTCAAAAATATGCTGAGTTTACCATCCCTTATTCCACCTACTGAACGAGGCATCGATTAATCACCCATCAGTTGAGGTATCCAATGGATCTCGCAGGAAGCTAGATATATGTTTAAACAAAACGTGGATTCCACAGCTTTAATCTTCATGTGTCGATCTGGAGTATCCATAATTCTGCTTTCGGCCGTGCTGCCAAATATAGGAACGCTTTCCGAAGCTGTGCAACACGGATGTGATCTACTAAACTCTGTGTTTCCTCGTTACTACAACTCGCGAGCATTTAAAACCAATGTGGATCGGTATCTCTTTTGTCTCTCCTATGCCCATGAGCTTGTTCAAGGGTAGCTAAAAATGTTCATGATATCTGTGAAAAGAAGTTTGGCCTTTCCTGTCTTCTTAAACAAAATTTACACTAGGATTCGAAGATTATGCAGTCATTGTCTTGGAGCAGAGCATAGAGATCATGGTCCTGCTCTATGGCGATGTAGATACCCTTGGTTACTTAGAGCGGAAAATTATTTGCAAGATATTCAGTCCCGTTTACGTTGATGGGCTTTAAAGGACGAGATTCAATGTGAAGCTATACGAGCTGTACAGTGACATCGATCTAGTCGGAAAAAAATCAGAGCGTTGGTCGTTAGAGATGGCTAGGACATGTAGGTAGATGTTAGGTTAGCTACGCTCATACTAACAAACACTACAGGGGAAGTTGTAAATCAAGAAAAAGTGTCCAATTCCATGTCAAGCAGGGTGATGCACCATCAATAATCAGCTTCAAGCGTATGCTCAAGGACTACAAGAATGTAGGAAACATCTTAAGTAGCTCGGGATATTGCATTGCATATGCAAATGGAGGAACAAGTGGCAAAGTCGGTTTGTCTTATGTTTAACGAAAATCTCCAGTTTAGGTGTTACAAATGTCCTCTGGTGTTAGGACTTCCTTGCAGAGAAAACGTTTCCCTACTTTGCAGCCAGCTACGCACTCAAATAGTACGTGTTTCGCTGATTCGTCTTCCTCCAAGCAAGAGTCATTTTATGCAAGTGATATCTGAGGCTGCAGTGATCAGCAAGCTCTCTGATATTGTCCCTTTTGGGATTGAGGATGTTTTTTTGTTGTTTTGTTCAGTGGTCGGATGACCCTTTTAAGCGTTTCTGAGTCCCTAAATGTTGTCCCTGTCCGTTTTTCCCAGCTGACCAAACTTGTCCTGAATGCGGAAGTAGAGATGTAACAGAAGGGTTTCGCACCTATGTATCCATCAGAAGAACCTTTCCTGGCAAGTTTGTCTGCAATTTCATTGCCTTCAATGCCTTGGTGTCCTGGTACCCACTAGAGTTTGATTTTATTTTGTAGATAGAACTAAGAATAAGACACCCACTGACGAACAGAATCTGAGAATATTCTAGAGAAAAGGGTGGACGAAAACGGAGAGAAATGTCAAAAATATAAGAATTAACTGATCAAACAATGCGGAGGTGAAGGCTTCGTCAAATTTTCGAAAGTACAACGACTCCACTGGATGTCCGCAAAGACCACACCTTTGCACAACAGATA
Organism: Criorhina ranunculi; assembly: GCA_951813785.1. Taxonomy (NCBI): domain Eukaryota; kingdom Metazoa; phylum Arthropoda; class Insecta; order Diptera; family Syrphidae; genus Criorhina; species Criorhina ranunculi. Next base: position 38,715,029 of record OX638385.1, read on the forward strand.
CTCAGACCGATCACGAACTCGCTGGATGAATTGTGTATATGAAGATACTAGGAAACCGGATCTTTAAACCGGAGGTTCGGTCTTCCTCTTCTTCGTGAATTAGATGGCAGGAATTCAAAGATCCTCTTAGCTGGAGCATTTTCGTTGTGTCAGTCCACGGATTTTTGCCTTCCGGACTACATCCACATCTTAGTAGAGTTCGCGGTTATATTTTCTCCTCCATTCGCCCTCCTCGCAGACTGTACCAAAATTTCGACGTAGGATTTTTCCTTCGAAGGATCCCAAGATCTGATCCGCTGTCTTACTTATCGTCCAGCATTCAGCTTCATAAAGCCGGACTGGCAAGATCAGGATTTTGTAGAGCATGATTTTGGACCTTCGAGTTAGGAGTTTGGACCCTAGTTGTTTGGACAAACCGAAGTAGCGGCGGGTTCCACTAGGGTGTCATTTGTGGAGTTTATGTTTGCCCCGAGGTAGATAAACTCCTTCTTTACCTCAAAATTATAGCTGTCAATTGTTAGGTTTAGAATTAGACGGTGTTCGACGGATCGGTTTTTGGTAGACACCATGTACTTTGTTTTATCCTCGTTTATTGTGAGACCAACTCGTTGGGCTTGTTTTTTTATTGCCGTAAAAGCCCCAATAATGGCACGATGGGGCCGAATCTGAATCCCAGAAACTCGGCATAAGCAACTATAAAGCCGTGGTCTTAAATAGAGAGCACTCAAACTCGTTTCGGTCCACTGTACTCCCAGGCATAAACCCCTTTTTGGTGTAGTGGTTTGAGAAACTCAGATTTTGTTCGATTCTCTCTTTGTTTTCGGTGGCTGTTGCTATTCCCCGACCGGGCTCGAACCTGCACAGGTCGGAACACACTACCCACTACATCATCGCCAAATCGAAGCTTACTGTAGTGCTATAATGTGATGATGATGAGGATGAGAAGAGCGTCCTGGATACCAACACTTCAACCTGGAGAGTCTTCAAATCTAACATGAAGGGACAACACTACGAGTAAACCCATGCATTTGCATTCGAAAACATTAGTAAGATCCTTTGTCACAATAGCTTCCTGTAAAGACAACGATTAGTAACTTCTCGTTTCCTCTTCTTTTCTTTTGTTTTTAATGTCCTTTTTTGTTATAAATAGAACTCGTGTAATATCCTCATTCATTTCGAATGCATTAAAAGGTCAAAAAAAGATTTTTCAATGAAGTTCACCAACCTCACCTCTAATTGGATATTTTCCATACCAACCAACGATTTTTTTTTTTTTTTAATTTCGTCTCTGCTTTCGTTCCGAAACAATTTCAATACTCGGCTGTACAAAAACAAAAATAAAGAAAAAATTAAAAAATAAAATCAGTTTTGAAAATAGCATCTTGTGTCCTCTGAATGGCTGGCTGGCACCCCGATCGCGTAAAATCCGAACGCGCTCTGCGACACGATAGATGACTCATCTCACGGCCAGTATTACGCACTTTTCAGCGCAGGCCGTCCCCCACAGAGTTTTCTTGCTGCGAATTATTGTATTTTAATCGCATCGGACCGTGGAGTGAACAGATGCACGCTTAAGTGTATAAATAATATTTCGTTTTGCTTTACGAGCGCGGCTATAAAAATCTAAAAACCGCCTCAAGGAAGAATATTTTTAAAAAAAAAAAAAAAAACATAGTCACTTCTTTCTTTTTTTTTTCAAATTTTATGTTTGTACGCTTTGCTTTTGTTATTTTAGATGAGATTTTTAGAAATAGAATGGTAACACAGGGTGACATGTCAATGACAATGTTCATTGTGACGTTTGAAGAGGAAACCGGTACAACTTTTTATTAACGAGGAACATTCGATAATTCCGTACAAAAATATAGAAAAGATGGTTTTTTTTTCCGGCAAAAATCATTTTTATTTTTCAACATAATCTTCTTCTAACTTGATATACTAAGCCCGGCGATGTTCCAACTTTTTAGAGCCGTCCAAGTATCTAAAAGGATTTGTCTAACTCTGCGAAAAAGGCCTCTGTTGCAGCGACAATCTCTTCATTTGATGCGAAGCAGTTTCTTCATGTTTCGCAAGGGACTACATCGGGAGAATATGGTGGATGGGGAAGTACCTAAGTAATTTTTTATTTTTTTTTATAATTCACTAGCGCTAAAGGGGTTATGAATACCCTTATGATGCTATTCGCACAGCGCTAGTGCTGGTGTAGTGATTTGGAAACTCGGTAGTATCAGGTTTCAGTCTTTTTGCTCCGAGGTTGGTGTCCAGAATGATTGGGGAGAATTATTGGTACTGTTGCCATTTCTTATAATTCACAGTATTTCTTTCGAACATCCCGATGTCATTAGTACGATCAACACTTTCAGCCCATATGACCACCCTACTGTCAGTGTTATGCCTAAGCAGTAGAGTTGATGTCAGCTTTTTTCGCAGTTGATCGACTTTTTTTTTTTTGACATCAGGATTCGAATCTGGAACCTTCAGCCTGACAAGTGGTGATGCAACCACTACACCATAGCCACCTGTAGCCATTCGTAGCACAATTCGTTCAGTTTCACTGTTGCGATGGTGTAAGTGAGAGCCGGGGCATTCTCGTGGTAAAAAGAGAACGTCAATTCTTCATTGAATCTGTCCAAGAACTCTTCTTTCCAAATAGTTCATGTGTATTATTCCGTCCGAATCCCAAAAAAAAAAAACGGTGCCCATGAGCTTTCCGGTCGATGGAACTGTCTTTGCCACGTTCGCCAGCAGAAATCCATTGTTTCGTCGACCGTTCTTTCATTTCTAGCGTGTAGTAATGGATCCAAGTTTCATCAACAGTAACGAAACGACGAAGAAACTCGTTCGGATTGCTCTCGAACATCACCAAACATTACTTCGAAGTGGTCCAAATCACTTTTCAAAATGTTCTTCATCCGATCATTTGAGATGCCTACAGTCTTAGCAATCTCACGCATTTAAATCTTCTGATCATCCATCACCGTACCATGAATTTTGTCGACCATTTCTGGTGTAGAGATTTCTATTGAACGGCCAGGACGCTCGGCAATTTGTGAACCACTTGTGGGACAATTGCAAACCGGCCACCACCACCATCGGCCTTACGACTACAGTGTGCAGCCAGTGTATGATTTTCAGCTGCAAAGGGTTACCAGGCAAGGCATTTTCTGGGGCGTTCATCAATATTATCCACCACACTCACATTTTGTTCTCAGGAAGCTGAATATTCATCAAAAAAATGGCGTGAATGTTGACTCTCATTATCAGGCACGAATGAAGGAAGATAGGCATCTCATATAAAGCAGCCTTCACTCGGATCTCCAAGGATCCATTGTGTTTCCCTAGCGCAGACTGTTCAATCTGAAAGAGAAGACAAAGAAGACGCATCTACGTTAATTTGTTGGTGATCAGTCGGCCTTCCCGAATTTATTAGACAGATCGCTCAAGTTGTTGAAATAGTATTCACCAAGTACCGTCTTTCTGGTTCTGTTCTGATTCCTACATAGCAAGCTCATCCGTCATTTCGTTCTCAGTTGTTCCAGAACCAACCAGAGTGGGGCGTTTTGATTTGCGGTGAGAGTAATGACCTCGTCACGGTTACGTTTTACAAGTTTCACCTTTTTATTGTGGTAAAACGCAGTGATTTTCCTGACAATTCTCCCTGCAACATGCTACTGTGACCCGAAAGTCTTATCGACTAGATAATCTTGTGTTCTAACGACTAAACTCCGGAACCCAATCCTTTTTCAGTTTTTTACCCATCTGTGCAAATCGATGTGATTGATGTGAACCACAACCACTTTACCACTCGAAGACAGCATTCGGGTTGCCACAGCTCGAATAGGGCAGACAAAGTACCTAATCTGCGGTCGAGTTGTTACACCGACCAATGCCATGTAGGTATGTCACCGTGTGTACAATAGAGCCTGGGGTTTACAGTCGGGGTGTACACTTTGATAGTTTGAACGCTGGATAGGAAACCTGCCATCGGGTCACCTGGCGATTTCTTTAGACTTTCCCGAGCTTGAAATTATCAGCACGATGTCAGATTCCGTGCCCAAATCGATCCATTTTGGGAGTAGATTTCAAGTTGAGATCTTGAATCGTTCAGGTTGGCAAACTGATGATCTCATGCTGAATATCAAAGGACTAGTGTGGCTTTTTTGTTTGAAAAGCTCAGATCTTGTTCGTTTTTCTCTTAATTTTCGGTGGCTGTTGCTATTCCCCGACCCGGCTCGAACCTGCACAGATCGGGTCACAAGCAAACACACTTTCTACTACACCATCGCAACCACTAGTGTGCCTTACTGCTGGTTCAAAGATGGCTTCTGGTGTTGGAGCTGTTGTCTTTGGACTGGGTCAAACCATAAAACCTTGAACGTACTTGAAATGAGTCCTAGAGTCTTCCAAGTCGAACTGTATGCAACAGAACTATCAATCTTGATATTGGTGCAACCATTTTTGTACTCACTTATAATCCAGCAGGGCTTAAAGCGCTCAGTTCTCACTATCTTAACGCAAAAGTCGTTGAAGGCTGCTTCAATGCTCCCCAAGACTAAACGAAATAAAACAGTCAATCTCTGGTGGGTACCGGGACACAGACTTACTTACTAACTTAAGGTGGCACTACAGTCCGGGGTGGACCTCGGCCTCAACCAACAAGCGTCTCCAGCCAGCTCGATCTTTAGCAAGCTGCCTCCAGTTTCGCACGTTAAGTTGATTGAGATCCCCTTCAACTTGCGTGCGCCACCCAAGTCGCGGTATTCCTCTACTATCCGCGCTGTCTTTCGGGGCGGATTCGAAGATTTTTCGGACCGGAGCATTGGTGTCTATCTGCTCTACATGACCCAGTCACCTCAGTCGTTGGACCTTCACTCTTCTGGCTAAGTCGATGTCGCTGTACAGCCCGTACAGTTCGTCGTTGTATCTTCTCGTCCACTCACCGTCTATGCAGACGGGACTGAAAATCACCCGAAGAACTTTCCTCTCGAAGCAGCCAAGAGCACCCTTATCCGGGACACAGAGGCATTGAAGACAATGAAATCGCTGACCTTATTGAAACACGAAACAGCAGAACATACACACATTGTGTGAGTGTGTGACTCTCTGTTACATCCTCAATTTCATTAGGAAAATTGAGGACCTCCTGGTCTAACTGCCTCATGATACAAATGGTCCTATAAGTCGCCGTGCCTCCTGCTTTAGAAGGAAAGCAAGGAACAAATCTAAATTTCATCTTTCAGCTCTCTGTTCACCACCACCCTGTAGAAAAAAAGAAGAAGAAAAATCCCATGCATGAGAAATGAAAAATGCTAAACTTAGAATATTGTTGACGTTACAATTTTACAATCTTTATCGTATAAAATTTTACGAGTTCACTTTGCCTCGACTCTTGTTAAGGCTGCTCTTGTTGTTGATATTACGTGCCACAATTTGTCATCCAATTGTAACAAATGTTAGCTCCGTCTTAATATTTCTGTTCGTTAAAATAAACATATCTGTTCATTATATAAACATCTGTCAGCAGATTTTCTAATAAATAGGTCAAATGAATCTTAATGTATACCATCACCATCACCATTAGCGAAGGTCAATATACTTGTACCTACATACATATACATTCATTCATTTCTTCCTGATTCCATTTTTTCTGTCTCGAAATTTTCTTAATTTTTCATAATTTGTTTTGAAACGTTTCCGACATATGTACATATGTACAATTTATGTTGCTATACACGTATTATAAAAGAAAAGTCACAATATAAATTCGATACACGAGCAGTCCCGTGTCCTGATTTACGCCATCCGACCATACGGATGCCATTCATTGTGATCATTGCTTACGTTTGAAAAACTACTTTTGTATCTTTGAGAGATCATATCTGTTCATGGTGAAACAAATTGAATTACTCATAGATCTTTTGGTTAATAAAGAGTTATTTTTATTTAAAATGTTTTTTTTTTTTAATTTTTTTAAAATTTATTTCATTTTTTATCACCATTTGGTGACACATTTAACGCAACACTAAATATCGTATGCATAATTCAAAGGCTGGTTCACCATAATGATGGTGGTGAGTCTTTGATCTTTCAGATTTTTTATGAACCATAAAAGAATTACATAGCTCTTAAAATAAATAACACAATATACTTAAGATTTGTCAAGGAAAAGGGCTGAAGTTTGTAATACACCCTTAGCGCGTTGAGCCTTTTTTTTAAAGATTCTTTACCAATTTGATCTCTTATAGTCACCTTTCTTATATTCACCTTTGTTGGGTGCCGGGATATGGAGATATTCCAGGGAACTGCAAGACCAGATATGGAACAACCGCACCCGTCTTTCAAGCCACGAAGGAATTAGGTAGAGATATTGTGATCGACCGTCAGGCTGCAATCAAATCTCTTGTATTCAGCACAATCAAGTCTAGGGCGCCACATGTCTTTGAACGAAATCCCTAACCAGGATAATGTCACCCTCTGGTGGGTTCCAGGGAATTGTGCGGCTGACGAATTACCCAGACAAGGCTCTCATTGTACAGACAATAGGAAGCTCGATCATGTCAAGGCGAAAGCAAATCATAGATGGCAGTGCTAGGCTAATCTGGTCTGTCCTCGATCCTAGAATCAGATCAAAAGCGTTAATTCAACTAAAAAGGGACCAACTTATCAAACTTCTTTTCTGAACTTATAATTGAGCCAGAATATTCCATTCAAGAGCACCTTCTCTGGGCCAGTTACTCTTAGGAATTGTAGGATGAGAAGTGGGTACATATATCCTTAACTGATATTTAGAACTTTCATTCTTTTGTGGGTCAATGCTCTTTTGGAGTCTCACTGGTCACAGCAGATTCGTCGTAGGTCTTCTTTCACTATCCCCAGTTTCTTCAGGTATCCTTTGAGTCTGCAGTGCCCCTGTTCTTATTTAGGTTGCTCTATACTTTGAATCTTTCCAGTTATAGTTCTAGACGGTTACAAAGAAGGTGGGGAATAATTTTCCTCCTCCTCTTCATCCATGCAGTTTCGACAGAAATCGTTTGAATGGACGCCTTGTTGCATGCTTGCCTATTAGACAGTGTCCCGTGATGACACCTATTACGGATCTTATGTGCGATCTGTTGAGAGAAATGTAATTCTTAGAGCGTTTCAGATCTAGCCGTGTGGCTAAATCCGCTTTGTCGCTAGACATGTTATACCATTTGTCCACCTAGAATTAGTTTTATCGATAGCATCCAGCTTGAGCTTAAGTTTACATGTAGCGATCGGTGTCTCTTTCTGTAAGCACGAATACGGTTGTTCCATATCCGACGAGCTCATCAGTCTCGAATATCTCTTTGCCCCGGCACCCAACAAAGGTGAATATTGAACTGCAGAGATGATCGGCAATCTAGAGCTTCTAACGAATTTGACTGAAGATACATAGGTATATCTGTGGAAGATATCACGTTTTTCTTCAGCCAAGATAAGATCGCCAGTATTTCCGCCTGGAACACGCTACAATGATTTGGAAGACGAAAAGAGAGGCTGAGATTAAGTCTATCGAAGAAAACACCACCACCTACACCGTCATTGGTTTTAGATCCGTCGGTGTAAAAGTGGATCGAATTGTCCTAAAGAAATGTCTGATTCTCCCAGAGTAACCCGGAGTGAATGGTAGCAAGGAAGTTTTTGCTGTTCCTAGCTATATATAAAAAAAAATTCATAAAACACTCCAAAACTTAAAATAAGAATTGCATCACACAAAGTTTAACAAAAAAAAAAAACAATCCTAACAAGCAGTCTAGACATACAACATTCGTTTCCTTACTCATTTATAGTATTTTCCTCTATTCAATAATAACTTGAGCAATTAAACGTTTATATCATTTTAATTATAAAAAAAAAAAAAAAAAAAAAATTTATTTTGATCAAGAAAATAAAAACATTAAAAGTCCATTAAAGTCGGCTGACTAAATTTTTTCCTCCATTTTATCTTAAAAAAAAAAATAAATAGAAGCATCTACTTGTTGGTACCTATCTCATATGTAGGACATATGTATGCATGTGCACATATGCACCGGAATATTTCCTTAATCGCATGTGTCACAGTAAAAGATTAACCATTTATTAATTGTGTAATAAAATTAATTTGACTTTTATAACAATAATAAGTGATAGACAGCAGCTGACATACAAGAAATTGTATATTTCACTAGGCGGGTATACATTTTGTATAAAAAAAAAACCATCAAGCTGGGATGGTGGAGTAGATAATTTTAAAAATAATTTCTTATTACGCTGCAGGAAGTATTATTATTATTTTTGGGGAACCGCCCATTTGTATAGAATTGCACTTGAGAAGATTTTTGTTTTTTTTGAACTTTTGATGGATGGAATCACTGACCATTTGAGTGCTCTTCATTACTCATCATAGTAGATCGATTTTTAAGCAACCCTTTGTGGCCTTCACAAACAAAAATACTGTTACTATGCTTCAGCAGTTCATCCATTTGTTGAGAAAGGCAGCGTTTAAAGCTTTCTAGAGATTCCTACCATTAGTAGTCTCACTACGCTTGGCTGAAATTATATAAACGCTCTAAGCACCCATCTACCCAGAATAAAATTGCTTTAGGTTAGGTAAGGTTACGTTAAAGTGGCTTGCCGGCTGTTGTCAGCACACTTAGACCAGTAATAGGTACAATTGTGATAGCACATAGATCTGGAGAGATTTCCTTACTTACTCGTTGAACCAATTAGAGCGAAGTATGTTTCTGACATCTGTGTTTATCAGATCGCCTAAGTCGTTAAAGAAGAATTCTTCTAGGTAGAGCCTTCTTTTGCGGGAGAGAGCTGGGCAACTACAGAGAAAAATGACTTTAAAATATTGTAAAACTGAGCCTACATCACCAACTGTCTCTTGCCAGCTCAATTGTTAACCAGTTTATCAAACCAAGTTAGTTGAGGTCGTCCTTTTCCACTATCTGAGTCGTGATATTCCTCTACTGCGTCTGGAGCGCTGGTGTTCATCCACTCTACATGTCCCAGCCATCAGAATCGTTGTATTTGGACTGACTAGGTCAATATAGCTATATTCGTCGTTGTATCTTAATCTCCACTTCCCATCTATGCAGATGGAACCATAGATCACCCTATGGACTTTTCTTAAAAAAACAAAAACCCGCTGCAATGCCTCTGTTCCATAGAGCATAGAGGCACAGACTGGGGTGATTCAAGTCTTATATAGAATCCTTTTACTTGTTCTAGAAAGGGCTTTGCTACTTAATTGCCTTCTTCCCAAAGAAGCAGCGATTTGCAAGAGTTATTCGTTATCTGAGTTCATAGCAGAGCCTAGGTCCCTAATTACCTCAAAGTTATATCTGTCTATAGTAACGTTCTGTTCGAGACTTCGGTATTAGGTGTCCTTTCTCGTTGACAGCATAAGCTTGGTCTTGCCCCCATTTAGCGTAAAACCCATCTTGGCGGCTTCCGTCTCAATACTCTTACGATCGTCAGCGTATGGGAGCAATTGCACGGACTTTTGAAGGATAGCGCCTCCTGCTGTTGGCGTGTGCATTTTTCAAGCACGCCTTATGTAAATCCCTTCTTTGACATCAAACCTTGATGGAGCAGCGTGCATTCTCCATTGCACAATCGGACGAGTTTGACAGGGAAGTCAGCACTAGAAATTGGTCTGCTCGTCTCTATAAATGCTATCCCACGCGGCCTTGAACTCGATACACGCGGTGGATATCAATTTGGAATACCTGGGCCCCTACTCTGTATTGCGATTCTAAAGTTTGGATTGTTCGAAGGGGCCCTGGATGTTCTTCAAGATCTGTCGAAGTGTGGAAATTTGATCGGTGGTGGACTTTCGTGGCCTAAAAACACTCTGATTTGGACCAATCAGGTTGTTGACGAACGGCTTGTAGGCAATGTTGCGGAGACTTTCTTATACCTCTTTAGTTGGCGTTTAGTTTAGATTGTCTCTTTTCTTGAGGATCGTACAAACAATGTGTCAATCGTAGTGTTTCTGCCATTTAATGAGATTATTACCGACCGAACTCTACGAGCTGTACAAAAATGTGAATGTAGTCCGGAAGCCAAAAATCCGTCGACTGCACTGGCTCGGCCACATCGATCGAATGGAAGAGAGCGCTTCAGCTAAGAGGATCTTTGAATCCCAGCCACCTGGTTCACGAAGAAATGGATGACCGAACCTTTGGTTTAAAGATCAGGCAATCGCGGGCGCCAGAAACCTTGGTCTAGCAAACTGGAAGCAGCGTGCCCGGGACCGTGAAGGATGGAAAGCGACATTTGTTCAGGCTCAGACCCTCCCGATTCATTCGTATATAAAACCTTTTCGCAAAAAAGGTGATGCACATTCGAAATATATGTAATCCGAATCAAAGGAGACTTCGAATTTGAGGGTATGATTGGTGTAGTTGCTCAGTCCATTGTCATACTTTTTCCAAATGCCAATTGCATGACAACATTCAATGACTCCCTTCCCGATTTAGGAACAAAGCTGTCTTTATGTATGAGTACCTACGTAATCCTTAAACGTTTACTTCTTTAAATTCTTTGACAATAAAAAGGCATTCATCCAAAACCATCCCCTTAAACTGAACAACATACGTAAAGATATTGGTTGACAGATTTTATGTTGGCACATCACGTGCATGCGTCACCAATGATCTACGTCAAACCAGGTAATACTTGTCATTGCCTTCACAAACGAGTATAGGGTTATACACCGTCGACCACACTTATTCTCTTATTTTGGGAATTTTCTTTCAGCCCATTTAAATAAATCCAAGTTAGCGCAAATGTTCCGAATTTATTTTGGCCAAAATCCAATACAATGTCCCACTTTACGGTGGCATGTGGAATATAAAATAAATATATGTGTGTGTTCATATGCCGGGTATTAGCGCAGCACTTCAAAGACAGGAAAATATGCAAACCTATCTGTAAATCGAAAGAAATTTCGATGACGATTGATATTGCTTAGACAAGTTATCGTATATCGGCGTTAATATTTCTAAAGAAATTCAAATTCTATCTAACCATTGACTCATTGAAAATTTTGAAGCTTTTCATCATCTCTGTCAAGCACACGTCTTTTTAGTTGAAACACACCGCAGGTCATTAATCGCATCATTTTTAGTTTCAAAAACGCCTTGCGATTGCAAGGTGTATGCGTCGAGTTTTTGAAAGATTTGTCGCTTACTCCCTTCGTCAATTGATGATGATGTTGTGAGCTGTTAGCGTGCCACAAAAGATACGAAATCTTGTTAATTGGAAAATACTTGTTGTCGTGGCTCCGAGTGATCGTCCGCGTGCCAAGAATTTTCCGTTTTCAACATACATACCCCCTTATACTTGTTGTGGTTTTCGATTTTTTTTTTAAATTTCTTTGGGAAGAAAATGTGCGCTGCTCCCATTATACGGGTGAGTCATCCGGGGGACCATACAGAGAATCAGTGATTTTTTTTTCTTTTTTTTTTTTACTGATCGTTAATTTATTTTCCTTTTCGCGAAAATTTCTTCTACTAATGTTTACTAAACACACATACAATCAGAAACTAGGTGTAAACGGGTATTCTGCGATCAAAGATCATAATTGCGAAGCTGAGGTGATCCGCTTTATTTCAGATCGCACGCAATCAATGAGCAGTTTCTTGAGATGCTAATTGTTTTCTTTTCTTTTTTTCTATTCGTTGATAAAATAGACTTTTCCTGATGTTTTCTTTAAAAGTTTTGTTTAGTTTAGTTTTTTGTTTTTAGTATGAATATTGTTTGGAATAAAACTTGAGACTTCAAACTGTACCTACTACAAGTGTGAAATTGGAAACCCGGGTTGGGGGAATTTGTTGTTAATGAAGTAATTTTTAACAGAAACCAGACAGGAAATACTGTTGAAATTAATTGATGATACAAGAGCACTTAAAGTTTGATAGTTAACGAAGTCTGTAAACAGTTTAAGAAATATAGGGTGACCAGATCAGAACGATAGGAAAACAAATTTAAATAAAATAACGGCTTTATTTTGAAGCTACATTCATGCCATTATAAGTGGAATAGCACATCATTCAAATGGCCGCCTCGGCTTCGCTGGCAGTGCTTCAAGCGGTCGGTCCAATATGTACGGCGTTATTCCGGCAATAGCGTCTCGAATGTTGGCCTCGAGCTCCTCCAAAGTGGTTGGCTTGTCAGCGTAGACTAAGGACTTGACATAGCTCCAGAGAAAATAATCGCATGGTGTCAAGTCGCATGATCGCGACGGCCAATTGATAAACGCTCGCCGTGAGATGACCCAGTCGCCAAAATTCTCCTTCACAACTTCGAGCTTGTATGGCATGTAGCGCCGTCTTGTTGGAACCACAGCTCAGATATATCGATGTTTTCGAGCTCTGGCCACAGAAAGTCGGTTGACATCGCTCTATACCTGAGACCATTGACGATAGCGGTGTCTCCTTCTTCATTTCGAAAGAAATAAGATCCGATGATGCCGCCATCCCATAAACCGCACCAAACAGTCAATCCTTGTGGAACCATTGATGTTTGGTCGAACACTTGTGGATTGTGTTCGCTCCAATAATGGCAATTTTGCTTGTTGACATAGTTGCTGAGCCAAAAATTGTCCTCGTCCGAGAAGATGATTTTCTGGCCAAAATTCGGATCTCCGGCCAACATTTCCAGCACCCAATTAGCGAACGCACGGCGTCGTCTATGGTCGTCCGGTTTCAATTCTTGCGTCATCACGGATTTAGGCCCAAATCCAACCGAAAAATAAGCCGGGTTGACTCTGGCGATGCCCAATTCAGCTGATCGGCGCCGAATAGGTATTTCTGGGTCTTCTTCGATACTGGCAGCTACGGCGGCTATGTTTTCTTAATTTCGCACCAATCTCTGTCTGGTTGGTGGCTTAAGGTGCAAAAGAGTGTACTGATGCTCAAACTTTTCCTCGGTACGACGAATTGCCTGCACACTAAAGCCATGACGACCGACCTTATGACGAAATTCACGTTGCGTATTTACGTAATAATTTCAGCACGTTCGGCAAGCGTGAAACGATGCATGATAAAATGGCGAACCTTACTGAATATTTTGACAGTTGGATGTCATTGGCCGCGTTCAGAATGTTAGGCACTAATATGTTAGTCAAAACCTAACTTATTGAACGGCAAATGACTGCAAATGCAGTTGACATAATTTAGACATTTACTTTCTGTTTTCACTTAAGATTTGTTTGCGAATTGCGTTTGTTTGTAAAATTTATTTGGAATAAATTGTATCGCTACAAAACAAATGAAATATATTAAAAAAAAGGTTGAAGGCGACATAGAAGGTGAAATTTTATATAAGTAAAATAATATGCAGACATGTGCTACAAAAGTGACCTATTAACATTATAGGCGAAATTGCGCTGTTTGTTGTTAATGATTTGCAGAATCAATCGCAAGAATAAATAGGAATAAAATGAAATAATAAAAAAGAAAAAAAGAAAAACACATAAAATTACCACAGAAAAACTTTAAAGTTGAACTTTTTGCTAAAGATCTTCCAGGCAAATCAGCTGATTTTTGACATTCCTTCTACTGACTGGAATTTGAGGGAGAATTTTTTGACTAAGAATCCAGTCCACTACCTCATGAAAAGTCAACTTGTTTTCTAGTCACTTTTCAGCCTCTCGACCAATCAGAGCAGATTGACTAGCTAGTGCCTAACATTCTGAACGCGGCCATTGGTAACTTTGACAGCTGCTGAAACATAACAATTGGAAAAAGTATCATTGCTATCTGGTCGCCCTTTACTTAGCACTTTTTGATCGACAAAATAGACATTGGCAACACAGTTTGAAATGTATTAAACGCATTTGTTGCATCTGTCAAAGTCAAAGTGCATGTAATGACATTTCGATTGTCTTTAAATGTCGTTTTTTATTTTCATACCATACGATGATATTTACAGCCGTTACATGGGAACACTCCGCACTTACTTTACCACTGTCTAGGACTCTGTGAACTAAGTAAAATCCTAGGAAGACATTTCTTTTAGGATCTAAAAGAATGCTAGAGCAAATCTGTGAATATTTTGAGTAAATTCATCAATGCATCAGAAGGATTAATTGATATCCATTTACGCAGCAGTATTGTTGCGTACACAACTTCTGTCACCGGCTCTACATGCATATTGCAATGGCAAATCAGTGGTCAATGGAGTCCCTATATCGTAAGGAGTACAAAATGGTAGTGTTCCTGGATATAGAAGGAGCCTTCAACAACGTCAACTAATAGTAGATAGCTCCCTAGACGCATTGATCCATCTTCAGCTTACTTAAAGCATTATCAACTCAAAGCTGGGCGGGATATCTGCTAAAAGATCTGTCCGTAGAGGCACCGCACAGGGTGACAATCTATCCCCTCTTCTTTGGAATTGAGTAACTAACGAACCACCGACAGAAGCTGAGGGATGCATGGTGATCACTAATGCAAATGACGTGGCTCTAGCAGTCTTAGGAAAGCACTTTTACACCTTGAAAGAGCTCTAAATAAGCTAACAAGATGGACAATTTGGTGTTGTATGGGTGTAAATTCCCACAAAACTGAACTGAAAATATAAAATTCTAGTCATTCCAGCTCTTGCCCTAGATCCTAGAAGATGAGGTGATTATGCCGGCCAGATCATGTTCTCCAAGACTTCGTTCTGTTCTAGAAACTCTCTGCATAATTTTGAGGTGTGTTTGAGGTTATCGTCTTGCTGCATTACGAATTCTTCTCCAACCAACCTCAGGTCAATTGTCAAAGCATGGTCTTTTAAGGCCAGCGAAAGATTTCGCAACAATGTATTAGTTCTGGCTTTGTTGTACATTAGCCATAGCTTCGTTGTTATTTTACAGGGGTCCAAGGAGCTTCATCTTCTATTCATTTCCTCATGATGTGTCCCAAGAACACTAAACTTTTCCCGTCAGTACTTCCCAAGCTTCGATTTCACTTCTTTAGCAGAAATCGCTTTAAGTACTGCCTGACTCTCAATGAAAAAGTCTCACGGGCAGCAATTGTCACTGCTAAGACCTCTGCCTGGAAAACGCTGCTACGGTCACTTCCTACTCCATTTGCAGAGAAACATTCCCAAACCATTAAAGAGCCACCATCATGCTTGAGCACTTCACAATCTGGCAGCATTTGTTCTCGGGCAAAAGTTCACCTTTTTGAAAATCTCAACTCAACTCAACACTCTTCTGAAGTCTTCTTCTGTCCGGTTCCGATGCCTTAGAGCGCATTCAAAACGATTTTCTTTTCCCACTTTTCTCAATCTTCTTTGCATTGTAGATACTGACAGATACAGATTGCAACCTCTGAACGGAACTCCTGTGGCGTTTTTCCTCTGTTACGTCACCACTTGTCTGACTTATATAACTTGGTCCTCTCATTTCTCACAACATTAATACCGCAATTATCTAAGTAAATTAATAGCCGCTTTACTAGACTAGGTACGCACTCTTTCAGCACGTGACGGACCTAATCTCTTCTACCCGTAGAATTACAATTTTGATCGTGTGCCATCAAAACAATTTTTTTTTTTTTTTTACAAAAATCTACTTAAAAGTGAAAAGTCATCCCTCCAACGGGTCTCTCCACCATGTTGTCCCTCTCAACACAAGCTCGAACTCTAAATTTATTTATGTCGATACATTTGCGCGAACTAAAAGATTTGTGCTTTTCTTTTTGTATCTCATTATTTTGGGAAAACAAAATAAACAGATGGTGTACGCTCTCAGAAAATCAAAAACGATGACTCACCATGAAATCATTTTGTTAGCGGCTGCTGCCACTTTAGTTTCCCGGTTGTTTCATGCGGCCCTATTTTTTTTTCTGTCGTAGATGAGTATGCGCAATCCAATTCAACCAGACAAAGGATGATTCAATCGAGATGTGGTACACTATCCACGAACACATTCGATGATGTGAAACAAACATGAAATGTGCTAACATGTGCGCTAGCGCTTAGCATGTGACATAATTTGAATTCCAGAAATAACACTCGTAAGAAGATGTCGACAAAATAAGCAAACACCTCTTTAGTAGCAAACACAAGATGAGCAATTTCGTCTCGGAAGTTAAGTTCTCCAAAATTGGGAAAGACCAGGGTATCCCCAGAGTTTAGTCATCTTTTTTTGAAGTGTGAATATGAGATTCATTTACAACTCCATAACCATATTCATATGAGAGACAAGATGAGATGATTTCTACTCTACAGTATGGAATGCAAGTAGGCATGTAGAAAGCACCCCCTACGACGACTATCTGACTCATCCAAGAACTATCGAGGGATATCTCTGCTTAATGTAGCCTACACTATCCTATCCAGTGTACTGTGTGAACGACTAAAGGCGTTTTTCACCACACTCATCGGCATATACCAATGTGGTCAATCCTGGAAAAGACCAACGAGTTCCAAGTCGATACTCACCATCGATTCATCGAATTCAAAGCTGCATACAATGGTCGGAGTCGGGATTCTGCTTAAACTGATCCGATTGTGTCGTGCCACCGTCAAGAATTTGCAATGCAACGTGCAACTTGGAAACAGAACCTCCAAATTATTCCAAACATACACCGGATTTCAGCAGGAAGACGCAGTGTCTTCGGATTTCTTCAATTCGTTGCTAGAGCAGATAGTGCTTAGAAAATGTCTGACCACGGAAGAATATATCGACATCATCACCCGTTCTCAGCATGTCATTACTGAAGCTTTTACGACGATTGAAGAACTAGCCTCATAGAATAAGGAGTAGACAAAGTACATGTTATCGACCAAAAACCGATCCATCGAACAGATCCTCTAATACAGCAAGGTAGGGGGTAGCAGGTTGTAGGTGCAACCTCACGTAGACCAAATAAAGTCCTTTGTGTTACCACATGGATCTGTACTTCATCAGAAATACTACAGCACAGCACGTAACAATCGACGGCTCTAATTTGTATACAAATAGTGAAGGAGTTCCCTGCTGTGACTGTAAATGTCCAAGAAGACCCTCCAACATCAAGCAGATGACGAGCCATCCATTAATAGACAATCTTACAGCAAATTTTGGTGAAAGACTTGAAGATGTTCCCATACAAAGTACAAACAGTGCATGAGCTATTACCTGCAAACCACCAAACGCGTTCAAATTACACCCCAGCCCTTCAAAACCTCAACGGCGATGCCAATGACAATGAGCGACGAGGCGCATCTCCACCTATGGGGATACGTAAGTAAGCAAATCAGAAAATCCGCGTGTGATGCACGAACCGCCATTACATTCACTTAAAGTCTTTGCTTGGTGTGCGACGGAAAAGTTATTGCCCTATATATTGCCGAGAACGGCTTCGACGTAAACCGTAATCAACGACTTCTTGGTGCTACAATTTGTTGAATTGGATTTAGGGAACATGTGGTGCAACCGCACACGCAACACGAAGCGACAGTAGACATTTACACTGACCAGCAAGATCGCCGGATTTGACCATTCCAAACTTGTTCCTTTATCGTGTTTTTTGAAGTCTTTTCGAACAAGTCGCAGACTTAGGCGGCCATAAAGAAAACATCCGATAAGAAGTGGAGAATTTATCGCCAAAAGTTTAGATGAAAGTCATGGAAAATGCTGTGGAACGAGCCCGACGGCCTCGTGATCGACATTATCTTCGCGAATTAATGAAAACAAACGTAATAGATGGAGAGAGAGAACCAATAGAAAACCATTTGAGGACTTTCGCGCCATCTTGTCTGATGCTGTCGATTGTAGCTCAGATGCACCTACTTGCTACTGATCACGAAACATCCTACTTGTAAGGTAGGTAGGTTGGTTAAAAAGCCTTCACTCGAATCTCTACGGATACATTGTGTTCCTCTAACGTGGTCCAATGTCCAATCTGAAAGAGAAGACAAAGAAAAAGGATCTATTTGAGTTTGGTTGATGATTGTGTGGCCTCCCTGTCACAATTTTTATGATTTCCTCAAACTTATAACGAGGGAATAGTTTGGTTTCATTTCCGTGATGCCAAATAGGACTTTTTCTGAAGATTCTTTTATATCTCCAGCGTTGCTCAACGCAGTTCGAATAAATTCGTCTTTCTGAACTTTATATCCAGCCGCTCTATGAATTAATCCATTCCCAGACTTTTCATACATACTGTGTTAGTATCTAGAGAACAGATCCAATAGAATTGGTTATTGGCCGACAAGACAACAAATGTGCTGTGGTTTGTGTCTGCCTCTTTCTATACTATAGTATTAGCCGCCAGTAAAAGCATATTTCCATTCGTTTCACATTCTGACGATGTGAGTTTATTTCTGGCCACAAAATGCCAAATGTTTCGGAACACAGTTTTCGAAAAATTGCGGAGGCGCGCACAGCTGCTAGTTAGTTCGCATTGGAGTGCTGCCGAGTCTCAACCAAACGAACTAAAGCCGGGATAGTCTTTTCTTCTTATTTTTCTTCTGTTTTTTTGTTTTCTTCTTTTAATCTGTAATTTTGCTTCGCTTTTTGTAAATTATCTTATGAAGATCGATTGAAGGAGACACGCATCGGGGTTTCATTTATAAATATTTGCTGATCAGCGAGATCTAAATAAAAAAAAATAAGAAAATATAATTATCATTGTTCATTTTGATTTAAATAATAAAAAAAATAAAATAAAATGTCAACATTTAGACTCTGTGTGAGACATGAACTATAACCGCCCAGCGAATGTTGAACTCTTTTCATCGTGTGCAAAAGAATCATGTTTGTGTAGTTCCAGTTCCGTTTAGCTATAGTTCAGTGTGTCGTCCTTCCATTTGACCAACAATTGTTACATGTTTCTGTTTTTGTTGTTTCTTGACAAATATCACTGTTTACACTATATAATTGAAGGTGACATAATAATATTGATGTTCGCCATTGAATAATGAAAGCAATTCTTCTCAAGGATATCAACAAACAGTGATCTAATTAAATTGAAAACAGTATGTGTGTGTATTATTCAATTTGAATGGCATTGAGTTTATTATACGTACTTACATCATCATGTCAGAATCAGAACACTGGTTCTTATTTGATGCAACAGATGACAGCGATATCAGTCGGTTAATTTTGATGTTTACACAATTGAGACATAACGCTGGCAGCACTTTTACATGTCACTTCAGATCATCTAAGGATGTGACGTAAAAGGTATTCTGACGCAAAGGTTTGTGTTTTACTAAATGCGATGGCATAAGAAGATCTCGAACCTAATCAGGTCGAACTACAATTCGATTGCTGAAATCTTGTGATTCAACCTTAACCGACATTTTAAAAAAAACGGGTGTGTCTGTGTTGCGGGTACGAACAGATAACGTTCGTTTTATTGTCATTGGTATCGCGTGTCTTAAAGCATTAATCACTTTTGAGACAGGGGCAAATTTAGTCCTCTTAACTCATTCACGATTCTGATGTTTTATACACAAAATCGATAGATCTCCATGGGAGCTGTCAATTGAGACTACAAACATCATTCTAGCTTCATCGAATAAGCAGTTATACTTCGCGGAAGTTTTCAGTGACCAACTGTTTTACTTTCCGACTAGGAACGGCGGATAGAGGAACCACTCGAAGGCTTACCATTGCCTTGCAAGAGGTGGTGCCATGAAAACTGTTTGGATATTTGCTGACTCGAACTTGTGTCTACTCACTTAGTAGTCGAACGCACTATCCACTGAGGCAGACGTTTCCAAAACCAAAGACGTTGTGGGAGGAGGTGCTTTCTCTGATGATGTAAACCTCATTCTCTCTTTTTGCTTTCCAGAGCACTGTAGGGATTTCCAGGCGAAGATTGTGGCGGTAAAAGAAACCCTTACTAGGGATATAAGCATTTTCAGAGATAGCCAGGCCGCTATAAAGTCTCTGGAATCAGTCTTTGCAACATCAAAAACAATGTTCTTGTTTGCCGCACGTCTCTCGTGGAGATGGTAGAGCAATTCAACATACTCCTCCACTGGGTACCGGGAAACAGATACATTTCAGGGGACTGAAAGACCGATAAACTCACCGAGCTCGGTACTAAAATACAGATTCTTACTGACAAAGATTCTAGCAGACAAATCTGGTCTTTAAAAGACCAAAAGCGTTTCAAGCGATTGATTTCGCTAATAGAAGACTTCTTATATATGCAGACATGCTACTCGACTGGGCCTCCCAGCCAATGAAATCGAACAAACTTTCCTCCCCATCTCCTCTGTTACTGTCCAGTGCTCCCTGTCGAAAGGCTGAACCATCTCGGGCTCAAAACTAGCCATCTATAGAATTGAACTTGGTACAAAGCCCTAATCGGCTTTAGTTAATTTGTCATTTGCGAACATGGTTTCCATGCTCGCATAGAAGAGGACCTCATCAAGGAAGTCCACTATGGTGTGGAGCCGCTCTGAGAAAAAGGTAAACGGGTGGTCGTGAAGGTTTCTGACAGGGAGCATGTCATAGAGAACGTCGTGGAGCCGCTGAAGTTTCTTGCTTAGTAAATTTTTCTCGTCAACTTCGAGTGTGTAACTGGAAGCGGTTAGCTAAGGACCGGGCGAGAGGTTTGTTGGTTGAGGCCCAGGCCCGAACTGTAGCGCCACCTTAGAGCACGGTTTCAGCAGCACAATGCCTGATGATTACCTCGGCGAGTGCCCACACAATCTATCCAAAATCAGAAGACACGTTGTTGATCTCGTTTTTCACAACGTTGTGGATCATACTCTTCAATTTCCCAACTGATAGCAGCGTCAAAGTGTTTCCTTCACTGATACTCATATCCGAACTCAGTTTCGTTTCCACCACTACGCTTCCTTTGTGATCACTCAGTAAAGTTACATTTTGTCTTGACTGATGGCATTTAGTGAATTTTTACAAACAAAAGGCCGCCTTAGAACTCAAATCCAACAATAAGTTCATTTTCCAGCCTCTCTTTCTCTTAATTAATCTTTTCCTGGTCAAATGGAAGTAACACTAACTGTCTTTTACGCACGTTCAACATACTTTAACCGTCTTATTTTACTTTAGAAATATTTAAATTCAAATTAACAACCAAACATGTGTGACACCACTGCCCTTTTGCCAAAGCAGAGCGATCTACACAGCTGCTGGATCATCTATAGTACGACTTGCGTTCCTCTTAAAAGACTTTTCATATATTTTTTATTTGTTTAACGACATCTTATTAACATCACTTGTATCTTTATGTAATTTCAGCAAAAAGTGATGGTAAAGAACGGCTAACAGTTACAGAAACAAAACCAGTGATACCAGACGATGATGATGATTTGGAAAATGCCTGTTCTGTTGAGGAAGCAGATCAATCACTACATCAAATGCTTGATCCATCACTGCAACCAGAGCCACCAATAGCAAATAATAGACTATCACAAAAGATCTATCAAGATCATACAAGACTTGCCAAAGAGTATTTTCGTGTAGACACTGAACTGTACTATGCAACAGACCGCCGGGATAAATATTTGGCTGCTCTAAATCCTGACGAACGTCAACAAAAACTAATCCTAATGAAAAAACTCGAAAGAAAGGTAAGCTTCATTGGTCAATGGAAACATTTTTTTTTTAACCAAATTCATTTTAGGAGGAACTACTTGAGTTGTACAATGATTTGAAACAACAACTGGAACGAGTTCGTGCCACTCAACAGAATCAAAATGTTACTTCCGATCCACAAACATCACGATCATTGAACCACTTACAGTCACATAGGAGCACTGATAGCCTTACCACAGATCCTGCCGATGATGGTTGGGTGGTCATTCCTCCAAAGGAAAACAATACGTAGCGCTGGCCTGCTAAGCAATCATTGATCCTAAGTCATTTATTTTGGTAGAATAAGTTTTATTAGCTTTATAAGTACTTAAAATGTAAAGAGTGTGTGATTTGTGTGCGTGTAGAATTGAATGTTGTATATAATTATTGTTATTTAAAAGTAAATAAATAAAACAAAAGTGTTGCCATATATGTAAGGATATGTATACGCTTAAAACGTAATTTGGAATTTCATTTTTACTGTACGAAACTGGTAAAATTCAGCAGCAATCTCTCGTAAAACAACTAGAAAACAACTTAAGCTTGATGCGCGATGTGATCTTCTAAAAGCTGCTTAACGAATTGAACACCGAATCTTTTGTGGTTATAGTTCCCTAGGAGTTTCTTAGCTTGCCACAGACCTTGAAGGTTTTTCTATGCTCTGGTCCTGCACTTCTCCGTTTTCCTAAAATCTTCCTTTAAGATATGATCTATTCCGCTGAAAAGCAAACAAATAGCTGCCACGTCTGGCTAGGCTTTCTGGTCCTTCGTTCCACAATTCCGATGTGCCCGGATGTCCAGTAGAGGGTGATTCTGTTGTTTCTGCCTAGTTCATTGAATCTGTGAAGGCATTCCCATGGAAGTCTAGACTGAATTACATGCGCCTTAAGTGCTTTGATAGCTGTTTGACTGTCTAAAATCATTACCATGTCACAGTTCCATTTCCTTTCAAGATTGATCTGAACGCGTCTGTTCAAAGCATATATCTCAGCTTGAAAGAAACTGGTGTACTTCCCCTTGGATTCGCAGTGCTTTGTTCTTGTTCCAAATGTCCCTGCTCCAGTCCTTGATCCGTCGTGTGATTGCTCATTCTAAAGGTTGTAGATTCATTGCTCCAGTGTTTCTTCCTGCTGAGCTGCGAAGCAAACTTCTTTACACTCTTGTTCTCGAGCGATAAACGCAGATATGTATGCTCTTTCATATAGAACACGAGTTAAACAGACAAAATAACCTCATTTGCTAACTATGGAATTTTTTAATACAAAAATATAAATTAAAAGTTAACATTGCTAGTTTTTCTCTTATCCTAATCACTGAGACAAATTTTCTAAATTCTCATGTCAAAGATGAGGTAAATATTTGCTTTAAAATTTGTGGCAATGTCGATAGGTCCATGCACACATAACCGTGTCCCGCTGGCATTTGTGCGTTGATACTGAAAAGAAAAAAGATAAGTTAAACATTCACGAATCGATTTAGAAATAAACTTACAAATCGGTTTCATCTTCCAAACCGCCAATGAATATGACATGTCCGCGCACCTTTGGATCTCCTTTCTTCAATGCATTTGCTAAATCCTTTGGATGAATGCCGTATCTCGAAAGATTTGCATCACTCAATACAATTACTATTGAATTGTCATAGTCCTCCTGTGCTAGGGTTTCGACTGCTTCTTTGGTTGCTTTCACTGTATTATCACCGGACCAGCAATATTGTGAATGTGCGTGCATCATACGAAGTGTTTCTAATCGTTCTTTATCGGTTGCAGGAGGTTTACCCTCACGAATGAATGGTATCTCATATCCCTCGCCACTGTGACCGACAATATCGTAAACGATCTTTTTTTCATATCCTTCAAAAGCCTCCATTACCATCACGACAGCTTCAAGTTCTCGGTCCAGTCGTTGATCGTAGCCATTGAATCTGTAAAAGAAATTCTTGTATCAAGTGGAGTTTGCATAAATGAGTAAGGAGCTCACCTATACATCGAACCTGATACATCGACAACCAATTTCAATCGATTTGGCTTCTCTTGCACATGATCAGCCCATGGATTCGTCTCTGCACGACGTCGGTAGATGTTCTTCTCTCCGGTTATACCTTCAATCAATCGGGTATCGTCCAACTCCCCGTGTGTTTGATATTTTTGCCACTGGCGTTCTTTGCTTTTCGTCTGTAGGGCGTCCATAATCGCCTTCAATTGTTGAACCTGCCTTCGAATCGGTGCACTAAACTGTGCATACAGATTGTAGTCATGCTCTGACATCTTTATCTCCCTCAGTTTTTCCGAGAAAGCCTTACGATTCATCTCCCTGGCAGCATTTTTTACTACTTCGGGAATGGCATCCTTTTCCTCATCGGACAACTGATGTACCTTATGACCCTTGTCTAAGCGAAATGGACCACCTTTTCCACCCAAACCAGCTGTATCTCGACCACCAGTGCCACCAGCCCACGTGTTACCACCAACATGAGGTTCGTTCTTGGGATCGTCTTTGCCATATTTTGGGCCAGAGACGCCCAAACCACTCGTCCGATTCACAGACAGCTGTAGCTGCGCTTTCTTACGAAGCGCAAACAGCTCGTCCTTGGCATAGTGATCGATTTGCAGCCCATGTTTGGCTAGAACTAATGTTACCTGCCCCAATGCCTCAGGGGAATATTTGTCAAAATCGAGGACATTGCCAACTAATTCCGACATCGATTCATCGGGGTATTTCTCTAAATGCTTTACAATATTCACAACCTCACGGGTGGAGTAGGGATAGTTAAGTAGTCCCTCATCAGCCATGCTTCGCAGTTCACCGAATGCATTCACCAGGGTTGCCAACGTCCTCTTCGAAACCGATGGGCCATACTGCTGAAGAAGGAAGATCTCAGAGTCCGGCGAGGGATTATCAACCGCATGACAACTGAACACGTCCCCAAGTGATGCGAAAAAGTCATTGCCCAAGAAGGGAAAGCCTGGTCTATTAGCCAGAACAATCACCCTAAAGTTCGGATGAGTTTCTATGATTCCCACTTCATTGACACCCTCTCCCGGGGGCACAATTTTCCTTCCATCAGACAGTATCATCTCTCCATTCTCCACCAGGGTTCTCAATATACACGTCACATTAACCGGCGCTTTATCCGCTTCATCAATAACCAAGATATGTCCCTTCTTCACGGCCTTCACGAGAGGACTATCCTCGTAAACAACTTGCCCATCTCGCAAAGTCGATTGAACCGTCAAACTATGAACAGTAGTGTCCCGATGCAACTGCAGATATTCCCGTGGCTTGTTCATAAGTTGAAGGAGCTTGTCAATCAGCTTATTCTTGCCAACACCTTGATTACCCACCAGCAAGAGATGATCCCCAATCAGAAAGTCCTGCAACAATCTCTCAAGCAACTCGACATGCTGTGGAACATCATAGAACAGTGTACTTGGAACTTTACTCTCCTCTTCTGCCGCGGTAAGTTTCATTTCTGTCTTTCCAATGCGAAGGATGTCACCTTCTACATTAATTTTTCGTTTTCCTCCTGAGCTGGTACGTCTGGATTTTTGAATTCCAGCTTCTTTGATGGCATTCTCCAGAGCTGCGCGTGGTAAAGCTGGCAGGAACTTTGCCAAAAACGTATTCTGAATGATATCGTAGACTGAATTCAGCGGATTCGACTCATTATCGTCGGCCGGATAGATAGCCATTCGACGAGCAATCTTTAAAAGCTGTCGTGTGGACAATGTCCCCGAAATGTCTTTCAAAATCGGATCAGTAGCCTCGCGGAGGATATGAGAGAGTTTTATGATTTTCTGAATGTTAGCATCAATGTTTCCATAAAGCTTGTTGATGATTGCAAACTCTTCGCTTTGTTGCAAGGGACGAACTTCGAGGAACAGGAATAGACTAAGCATTTCGGGTGTCAACCAGTTTTGAGAGGTGGAACTTGGATTTGGAGGTTCGGCTAAAGCAATTAATCGGAATGAATCATGAATTTTGATAATATTTTTCGCGCTTAGATCAGCTTCGGTGAGGCCTTGTGATAAAAGAGAATCGTAACGATCACTTCGTAACATTGTTGTTCCATCGCACAGCTGGAGTTCACGATCGTGTATGAGTCTGAATGTAAATTAAACCTTGACAGTTGGAAGAAGTCTCACTAATCAACAATAAACCTACCTTTGCAACACTGAAGCAGTACTCTTGTGCAGTCTATGAATTCCATTTAAAATGGCCACAGATCCATTCTTGGCAGCTCTTACAAGCGGCGAATCACGCCACACAGTATCACCCTCAATGGTTGTTATCCTCTGTTGCACTAAATCCCTTGAGGTCATATCCTCATAGAGTACCATCGGTTCGATTGATTGATTCAGCAAGTGCATTAAATGATTCGTCAGTATAGCTTTCCCAACGCCCTTTTGTCCTTTAACGAAACAAGTCTTGCTTGTGTTCTCAATCATAGAAAAAATACAATTAACCTACCAATCAAACAAATATCCCCAATTGCATATTTTTGAATCATCGATGCAAGTATTCCTCGCTGATGGTCCAAATCGACGAAACCCTTAAATTCGTGTGGCTTCTTACCACCAGGTACCGAGAGCGTAACATCGTCGATTTTTAATTGAACAGCATAGTTTGGACCCTTCGTGGCTACAATAGCTTTCACAGCCTTTGTCGGTTTATGAGCGATCTTAAGTGAATCGAGGAGGTTCTTCACACGATCAATGTGCTCTTTTTTCAATGAGGTATTGTATGGATACAAAGCACAAATGCCATCGTGGACACTGATCGATGGATTGCTATTCTGTTAGATCGGAAGTAGTCAGTTTATATTATGGCGCAGATATATTTGAAACTTACCAACATCCTAGCAACTAGTTTTAGATTGTCTAAAGGAAAATCGGGTAAACCGACGGATGAATCAGAAGAATGCACTGCCAAGCCAAATGCAATCAGGCTACGTAGTTTGCTTTCGTCAACGTCTGGCGCTTGCAGCTTCAATGTGGCCAGAATTTCCTATTAGAAGATATGTAATTGAGTTCGGTACTCTCCATTATTGCTGATTACTTACCTCAAAAGAGAAATGCGTCACATTTCTGGATTGGAATCGTGATCTGAATGGTGGATCGAGTGGTGTACCTTTGTACTTTTGCGTCGGTAAACCTAGTGCTACAACTCGAAAGTTCTCCGACACTCGAAGCAAACCCCATTCATCTAATTGCTCCTTCGTGTACGTCTGCAAAGAAATGCAGAAATCCTGTAAGTAAACAAAATCGAATGAAAACGATTGAATTACCTGCAACAAGGTGTCATATCGTTCAGGGGCCATCAAAAATTTCCCATTCTCTAAATGCATTTCTCTGTTCTCTAGCAAATTATTCAAAATCGGAAGAACATTTCGCTCGGTATGCTCCACCCCGTCTAGGATAAGCAGACGACCATTTAAAGCTGCACGTACAGCGCACTGAAATAAATCCGTATAATTCATAACTCAACTTGAGACGTAATGATTTCAGTATACCTGATCAAAGTACACAGCACCTTTGCTTTTGATCTCTCTCCGTTGCTTCAAATCACTTTCCGTGGTGTCCCTACTCAAGGCGATATATTCCAATTCCCTTTGGGTTAACTCTGAAAATTGCATAGCTATATTCCGACGAAGTGGTCCTGGATAGCCAAGTAAAAACATATCCTGTTTCAAAGAATCTTTTTGCAACATCCATCGTAGATGATGCAGTGCAGATTGCGTCAGCTCTATGGTTCCATCCTTGGAATATTGCACTAAAAATACATTGAATTCCGATTAGGAACATTCAAAATCATCATCTAAATTGAATATCATACCATATTTCTGTGGAACCAATTCTGGATTCACCGGAGTTTGAATATCTTTTGTTACATCACCAATTGTTATCTGACCTTCGACCGTCTGTGATTTTGTGGAAAATAACTGCGATCGGATGGGATTAAATTTTTGTCTATAGATACTAGAAAGAACACGTCCACTGTGGGACAACACGCGGGAAGGGATTAACATAATTTGACTACTTAAAACTAAAACTTAATCGAGACGATTAAATATAAAAAAAAAAGTGACAAACGACGAAGAAGAACTGAGAGACGTCACACAGCTACAAGTGACAACCAACAGCTGATTGAATTGACAGCAGTGTGACGAAATTTTCGCAACATGTGTGATGTCTATTTCTGTTTCCCATATGAAAGGGGAATATCAACAAATCGAACATGTTCAACGAGAAAGAATGAGATGTAAAACAAAACAAAGTGTAGGTGGTTTCTGATTGTAACAGATTTCTGATTGAAATTGTACAAAATTGATAAGATTTCGAGAAATGGACAGTCCGAAACGAAATTTATTGCTTTAAAGTTTTAAGAAAACTTGATGAAGTGGTTATAAATGTTTTTAAACAGAATAGATTAAGACACCCCTAGCAACTGAAAAAACAGTGCCTTCTATGGAATCATGGATGTTTTCTTTGACAAGGAGTGTTCTCAGATAACTCAGCTCAATGTTCTATTAATCGACAGCAGGTATGTGGCTCTAGAAAAGTTATTTTCTCCTAAATAACCACCGAATGATAGTAAAAATTCCAGAGTTGATCCAAAACTTGGCCTATTCTCTTTGTAAATCTTACAATATTGATTCATTATCGCTGTAGAAAGCCTAGCTTAACTAATCTTTATTAGATTGTCGTAGAAATGCTGCCTGATTGTGTGATTGTGGTGACTTCACCTTGCAAACATTGTTAATTCTAAGGAAACGCTATCAATTATTATGGTTTCTCTACATGTCGAAACACTCCTCGTAGAAGATCAATGCCAATTCCTCCTCCTTACACCTTTCAATTAGCTATCCAATGTCTCTATCTACATACACACTCAATTGCCAAATACAAAAACAAAAGCCTTCTCTCGGGGTGGGATCGTGGGATAATAAATCTAAACTGATTTCATTCTAAGCATGCAAAATCAGGAAACCTTAACTTAAGCTACTTTTCTAATTGATAACAATTTTTTCCCACAATCATTCATATAATTTTAATTTTTTTTTTTTTTTTGTGTGTAGTGCCTCAAACCACTCATGCGGTGCTCCAAGGAACGTCTGTTGATAAGCGAAGTAAACCTTAATCTGGGAAATACTAATTTTAGTAGCCGGCGAATCGGCGAATATCAGTGTAATTAAAAAAAATAAATAAAATAAATAATGAAACCATTAGAAGTTCTCACGCTTTGTTTAATGTGAATCTACAGGATTGTGTTGGAAACCATACTTTATCAGAAATCGTGGATAACTATACTTGTCGGATGGTGGTTTGGTTTGGTCTTTAATTAAAGAATAACATTCTGGATGTTTTCCTTTAGATAAGTGATAAGTAAGATAATAGTTCAGGATGTCTTGTGGTTGTTTAGTTGGTTTTGACTGTGTTTTGGCAACTTTTTCTGGAATTCAATAGGAATAACGTCCGATCAGCTTGGGAGATTGTGGACAGAAGTGTGTTTTTGTTTTTATGTGTTGCAATGTTTTTTTCTTTCGACTTAAAACTTATCTTGCTGTTCCTTTGTGCGTGAATGAACAAATTGAACTTGATCCTGAAGTTAGCGTGGCCAAAGGGGCTGAGCACGTGCGTGATTCGGTGACATATACCGCCGTGAACTATGTGAATTCTGTCCATTTCACTTCTGGCGTCACGTAAGGCAAAGCCTAAAATGACTACATCGTTCCTTCGGAGTATAGTTAGGTCAGGTACGTGGGTAAGATTTCCTAATATGGGTATCGCAATGGATCTATAGAGATCTGAGTGTAGCGCGCAGAGGTAGATCCTTCAGAGTATGCTTCCAGACATTTCGTCACTCGATATTTTTCACTAGATAGATGCCATTTTGTAATGGTGACCGAAAGTCACCTTAAGAACTTTCTTTCGAAGCCCCCAAGGGCTTTTTTTTTTTGTATAGTCTCAGTCTCCTTAGTTATTTCTGAGAAAGATTTACTACTTAACTGTCTTCTTACGTTAAAGGAACAACGATTGGCAAGAGTTTTTCTTCGTTTGATACGCACGTTGGTGTCGTTCTTTTCAAGCCTCAGGTAGACAAAGTTTAGTGAAGTTGGTAGGTATCTATAAATTCTGACATTCTGTCAGATTCACTTCAAAGTCGGGGAGGTACCATGCTGTCTCTTCGAGTTCCTTAAAGATCTTGCTGTCTCCGGAAGGCAAAGCCGTCAGAGGGTCTATCATTTCTCCACAGCGCCGTTTGGATGTTTCATCACTTTCTGGGTCATAGTCTAGCGGATAGGATCAAGCGTGATATAACGTCTGTGAAAATTATTATTTAGGAGGTTATGGCCGGTGCAATGCCAGCAATGATTTGAAAGGTAAGCTTTCCTGTCCAAACTAACCAGAAACTTGGATTTTTTTTAAAGAGAGAACAGGAAGGGGTTTCGTCACATTTCTTGGCGATTAAAGCGGAAAGAATGGAACCTTTTAAAATTTAAAGAGAGAAACAAAGCCTACTACAGCGTTATATGTTTCGTTTGTA
The DNA here is from genome assembly GCA_951813785.1 of Criorhina ranunculi. NCBI lineage: Eukaryota > Metazoa > Arthropoda > Insecta > Diptera > Syrphidae > Criorhina > Criorhina ranunculi. The sequence goes on from OX638385.1 coordinate 38,745,122, forward strand.
GGTATTTACCATAAAGTCGGAGCTGGAAGAAAGTTGTGAATGATGTCATCTGTAAAGGAAATGATTTTATTGCGAGCATGGGCTGAGTCCAAATATTCACATACAAGATTGCTAATGCCGCCTTCTATTCTTGTAGTGGATTCTTCGGGTAAAACCGCGGATCTAGATCCAGAATAACCTTATAGATGTCCTCCCCGATCCGCAGACCCGTACTCACATAAGGAGGATTGGTCTGGTAGCACGTTGCCACCAAAATGCAGAGTGTTCCATGCACTGAAAGGAGCAGCCAGTGCACTAAGAACAACACCAACAGCCAACAGCGGGGATAGAAGCAATTTTTAAAGTTCTGCCTCTAGAACTAGAAAAAGCCGCAATGTCAAAACACTGGACATCCCAAGATCCTAAGCAACTATCTAGACACCAATGTCAACTCAGACTACACTGCCCTACACTTAGACTCCGAGAGACACTTCTCATTGGTCTTTCCAAGCAGAGAACTGTGGGTGAACAACAAAGTCTCTAAGGAGTTCAAATCCATCTACACCGACGACTCAAAAATGGATGTACGCATAGGAGCTGGTATTTTCTCCGAGAAGATAGAACTAACCAATTCCATACGACTCCCAGATTACATCAGTGTTTTCCGTCCAAATAGTGTCAATGTTAACGATATCATGGGAGGTTATCAGGATTTACGTTGACAGCCAAGCGGCTATAAAAACAAATTGCTGCTCGCGAAAAGCTTTAGGGTTCTTGACACGGGGCACAATATATATATGTAAGTCTGCTGGGTCCCTGGTCACAGCGGGGAACCATTGTCATGAAACACTTGATGAATTAGCTAGAAAGGGTTCAGTCTTTCATAGATAATTTAGCTTGGTCCTTCGAAAATGTGTCTCCCTTTTGGGAAAGTGTCTTAAATCTCATCGTTCACAAGACCTCAGGTTGTTCAAGGCTTCAGCTTAACAAATTATCCTTTATACGTCTTCACTCACATTAAGTTGACTAAAGAAGTAGAAACCTAAAAACATTTTTAGGGAACTTTGGTCGATCACAATCCACAAGAGACCCAACAGCGTCCTCCATATTCCAAGAAACTCCTTGGTTGGTAGTCTGCACTTACTTTCAACGGCAAAGGACTTTCCTGGCCTAAAGACACAATGGCATTGACCAATCAGGTTGTAGACGACATTAGGCTTTAGCCGTTCACACAATACCTCAGACATATAGGATCTTGTAAGCGATTCCTCACACATAGCTCGTTTAATTGAAGTCGAAAGTTTATTCCAAAAAAGCGTCCATGTTATCTGACAAAAGCAACCAATAAGCCCGGACCTAGGGTAGGTATGCATGGAATTCATAAAAACAGCGGGTGACTCAAAATCCCTACACATATTCATAAATTTCATTTTTATATTTCTGTGGAATTGCTTAATTTATTCAAAAAAAAAAAAAGCAAGAAAACTGGTACAAGTTTCTGGTTGGGAAAAGTATGTAAACATTAGGCAGGTACCTACTGAAGACTTGAAAATCAGCTTTAGGTGAGATGGAGGTCAGAGGCGGAGTTAACAAATCTTAATGACAAAAGTGAACTTTAAAAAAAAAGAAGAAGAATGCTATGTATTGTGTGAGGTTACTTTCTTACTTATCAGGGCAGCGACCCCTAAAGCGGACGCCGATCCTTCACCAGTTTTCTAGCGTTTCCGCGATTAATTGGTCTTCAAACCGAAGGTTCGGTCTCCCTTTTCTTCGTGAATCAGGTGAATGTGATTCGAAGACACTCTAAGCTGGAGAATTCTCGTCCATTCGCTCGATGTGGCAGTGCAATCGACGGTCTTTTGCTTTCCGGACTTAATCCACATGTTTACACAACTCGTAGAATTCGCGATGATATCTTCTCCTCCATTCGCCCTCCTCACAGGATTCGACGTAGAATTCTTCTTTCGAATGGATCCCAAGACGTGCTCCGCTGTCTTTACCTATTGTCGAGCATTGAGCTCGATAAAGCAAGTCTGGCAAATTTGTTGACAAGTTGGACAAACCGAAGTAGCAACGTCATATTATTGGCGTTTATGGTTAGCAATGGCATATTGCAGAGTCTTTCGCTCAGTTGTCTCTCTGTAGTCTCTGCCTACTTCCGGTGTGCTCAGGTTCTCCATTCATTTCGTTGATTGAAGCAGCTTTCTATCATTGGATAGCCAGTCAGCCTATGAGTCGGGCTGCGACTAAATGACAGTCAGAGTCGACAGTAATCCCTTTTGAATGTTTGCACGTTTAGAATGTTTAACGTTAATCAGCACGTGGTCGATTTGATTCGCTGTTCCAACATTGCAACCTCCAACGCTGTATAGGAATCCGGCCAAAGTAGGCCTATGACTCGCCTGGCTATTCTCTCTGACTTTTCCGAACTATAAATCATCATCACGGTAAATGGCTTGATGCCCAAACCGACCTGCTTACGCAGACAATTCGAGATCGACATCAAAATCCCGAATCGGACTTCTTGGGAAAATGGCAGTCCGTTTCTGAATATAAGAGGACTAGAGTGTGGCATTCTGATAGATCAAAAATGGACTCCGGTGTTGGAGACAGTATCTATTTGTTGGTGTTCTTCGTTTAGAACAAGACTAGGCCGATGGGAAAACGGACAATGCAAAAGGGTCATCCGACCGTAGAACCAAACCACTTAAAACATCTTACCTCTCCAGCCCAGGCCTCCTCAGATATCACTTACATTACCTAACTCAAAAGCTATTGCATCACAACGGGCTCTGAGCCTAAGTCAGTCCCATGGGACGCCTATCTACCTAACTCAAAAGCTAGGTATAGCCCAGGAAGCTGAATGTCGACTTTGTCTACAGAAAGACGATTCAGCGGAGTTCCTACTGTGTGAGTGCGTTTCGTGGATCGCTGTTAGATACATCAGCTGGCGTTTTTTCTCAAGAATATCTTGGTGCCGGAGGACCTAAAAAACTCCTCGATTGGAGACAACCTCAATTTTATTAGGAAGATGGAGGATTTCCGTGTCGAACAGGCTTCTGGGACAATAAATCATATACCTACCTAGGTCGCAGTGGCTCATGCGTCAGTCGCAGAGCGAATTAATTGGTTCATATTCGTGTGGTTTTGGGCCAGGAAAGTCCACCAAATCGTTCCAAATCTGAAAGCTCCAAATCGGTACTAACCTTTACCTCCCTTCTATCTTTTTATCGATTTCAAAGCCACACTTGGCAGCATTTATAACGACGAGCTATCTATCTTGTTTCGACATCCCTGTCATACACGTACATACATCTGTACAAGATAACAGACAGTTAAAAGACAGACAGACAGACTGACACCTAGGCTCTGCTAAAACTCGTAAAATGACATCAACGAGGAAATCAGATATCGATCTTTTGGACTTGACTGTCTGGCTAGTGATTAACAAGGCAATTGAGTACAATTAAGGCTACACTGTACAGAATTTCATCATACTAGTCTTGCACTACAACACGAAAACATGTGAAGCATCTCTAAAGCCGATGAAGGAGTCCTTGCAGGACTGATTGTCTTTATACATATGTACATCTAAAACAGCTGCGGTATCCGAAAGCCGATCGATAGAGCATTTATTGACTTAATAACTTCATCGAACTCATAGATAGGTAGGTACCTACATATATGTACCCGACAATCTTGCCTTAATGCTAAAAAAAAACTCGTTTACCGATGACTTGATCTTCCTTGACTCACACCCTAGTAAATTATCAGTCAGTTAGTCTTACTAAAAAAATTTAACGTCTGAAGATTGCATTACGAAATACAATTCTAATTACTGCACGCGCTATGTGCCTCTATTATGTACACGTATAAATAGGAAGGTAATTCGAAACTGTAAAAAGTCCCTATTCGTTGCCTGACCTTGCCAACGTAACGTACATAACTTTGTTTGTTCCAATCCCATCGTACCTAGCAACGATTTCCTCCTTCGCCTTCATTTTCTCCGCACATATAAAAGTATCTATACCGCATAAGCAACGAAACGAAATTATCTTTATTTATCGCTTCCTAAAATCCATTCACTTGTTCCCCTCTTAAACGCATTTACACGTTCCCGCCTACTGAACGCTGTGCAACAAAAGAAAAAACCCGTTTGACGTCTTCTACCAATCACTGCGCATGCAATCTTCTTCGGATACAAAAAGTGGAACCACCACTTCCACCACCACTGGCATACATCATTCATTCGTTTTCCGAATTGTAAAGAAAAACCGAAGAAAAAAGAAACTCACATCTCCAGCGAACCCACAAAACGAACCACAAGTACTGCGGTAAGAGGCCAACCCTCCGTCTTTTATGGTGACCAACCCTCGTCGCGCTGGAAGACATCTCACAACAACCAGCTACAGTTAAACAGGCGGAGAAACTCTGACAAACTGACAGACACTCAACCGCTGAATTGAAAATAGAATCTCTCGCTCGCTCGCTCTCCTGGCTTAGGGAATTCATCCGAGATAGGCGTTCTCACGCAATCATACACTTCTCCAGAGGTTCCGAAGCCACTTGTGGCCACATTACAGTCCAGTTTGCACTGTGAATCGAACGTATAAGCAACGGTAAAAGCTTTAAGCCCGGTCGCGGTTAAACTTTGTTTTACACCATCTTTTACTACGAATTTCAGATGACGTTACAATAAAAAAAAATCAGAATCTGACAGCTGCTGCTTCACAAAAGTGCGGGAATTTGAAGCTTTTGACGTTTACGTGACTGTATTTCCGTATCGGAAGTGTTTTTTAAATGCAATCAGCTGCTGGACATTCTGTGAATGAATGAGTGGTTACTGGTCACAATGGTGATGAATTGAAGATCAACGAGAACCCCAAAAGTTACATACGCGCAATACCGGTTAAATGTCAGCGCGGTTCCTCGAAATCCATGTGAATCAGTGACAAGATTGAGTGGTTCCCAAAAAAATAAAAATCTGTGTCTCGTTTTTTGTTGACGTTTTCATCTTCTTCTGTGGAGAAAACTGTGTTGGTTGACAGCTCTTAAGCTTTTGTCCAAAAGGAAAACTTAATTAATTGGAAAATAATAATTTAAATTTAAATATGATAATTTGTTTGATTTGTCAAAGACGTGTGTGCGGAGAAAACAAGAAAATAAAAAGCTCCCTAACAGTGTAATTACAAGCAGCGACAGTGGTGTTTATTAGTGACTAATCGGTTTTGTGCTTGACGATCAAACGGTGTCAAGCAATAAAAAACGAGAAACAGATACAAATCTGTGAAGGGAGTTTCAAGTTGTTTTCTTTTTTTTTTGCAAATCAGTGACGTGCGGTGGTAATTTTTTGTTTTATTTACAACAGTCAAAGAGAAAACCGTCAAAATAGCGCCCAAAAATTCTTTTCATCGAATGCATCTGCCAAGCGGTACAACGACGGCAGTTTACACTGGATCCACCGCCGGACCGGTAACATCAACGTCGTCTGTGTCATCGGCGGCAGATTGGGGTCAATCCAGTGGCGGTGGCATTTATAATAAGGGGGGAATGATCGACCCCCCAAGTATTAATAGTGGCAGTAGTTCACCGCCAACGTCACAGGATCTATGGTGGACGGAAAGATTAATTTTGGATGCACAACAGGAGTACCCCGGAGAGTTAGGTGAGTTAGATGTAGAATATGAAAATGTTTATGATCCTGCTCGTGCTTCCTTGTTGACGTCTTCAATTTAGAAAAATACTTAGTAAGAGGGTTCATCTAGCCACGATTGTTGACGCAAAATACCTTGCTAGGTGTCTTGCGATAAGGTCAGATTCATGCTTAAAAATATTTCGTTCACCAAGATTAGCCGATCCCTTCGACTTATCAAAGGACAAGCGAGCTGGTAGATTCAACGTTCAATCAATTCAGTTTTTAACCACCTTTGTGTGTCCTTAGTAAGCCCAATCAATGGTTAACGAACGGTTCATTTTGATTTTCAATCTTTGCCAGCAACTATCTGTGAAGAGAAAAAGGTGAGCAAAGTATCCTTTTAAATACTTTGGTCTGTCTTTGAAAATTCCTTTCAATTTTGACATTTTGACGTCAAGTTTTTGACGAATAAGTTCGCGAATGGAACTAACCTTCCTACGATCTATTACATTGACATCCTTTGACAGTCGTTAGTCGTAGATAAGCTTGGCTACACTTTTGATGTTGAAAAAAACTATCACGTATGCGTCCAACAAATGTAGTCCCTCTTCGACTGAGTTCAGCGTTTATTACACCAAAACTGACAAAAGTAGTAGATTCCAGCGAAAATGGATGCCTGTGCCCGTCAAGAATATATCAAGCAATGTAGTCGCCTTAGCTCAGTGGTTAAGTTCGTTAGCTGACACAGATTAAATCATCAACGAAACTTACAAAACTTGACCCTTCGGTAGTCAATAATAAACCAATGGGAGCATGCCGTTCGGAGTCGGCAATAAAACCGTAGGTCCCATCCATTCGTGCGAAAAATATAACACGCATAACATTAAGGCATAGACCTTGCTCCTATACGGTCTGTCGCGGCTGTGTTTCTTTTTGAAATCTGTGTTTGTTTTTGTGACAGAGTTTCCCATGTGTATGAATACGATGTAATCTACGCTACGGATGTCCTTTGAGTCTAACTTTGTACCAAAAAGTGTGCCTTTTTCGAACAAAACCAGAATGCTGATCATTACTTCAAGGCTACAAAACCGGAGCTGAAAGACGGTGTTTCCGGTTCTACATAGCCTATAGGGCATTTGCTGCGGCATCGGCGGTGGTTAAGGTGGAGTTCCTTAAATTTCAAACGAAACGTATCCTAGGGCATTCCCATTCGCATAGAAAGTAGACTGTGGTCGATTCTGCGTCTGTATAGCCGCAGCCTCTACGTAAATCGTCTGTAAGCTGAATATAAGTGCCGACTGCACACATCCTCAACAACACACATCATCAACCAGCTCACACGATTCGTGGTAATAAAAAGGTACACTCTAGCGCTACTTGGGTTCATGTTGAACCACCACCTCTACCTTAACGCATTCTTCTAGGATATTTCCCATGAAGAGCGGTAAGTTTAATCTATTTAACGCAAGAATATGCCTTCTGCCTCTGGAGTCACGGCATGGGTGCGTTGCTGACGAGAGATGTCTTTGGAAGTCTAGTACTTTGTTGAATTCAACGAATGTAGAGCAGGTCCTGTTTTGATCACTTCCTAGTTAGTCCATCCGCCATTTTTTACCCGTGGATACTCAGAGTGTTACGTTGTGATTCGCGGTGAGTGTTTTGAGCAGCTTGACTGTCCATGTCTATGTACATGTCAATAACTATCTTAGAAACCGGTTTCACTGATTCACACAATTCTCGGGCCACCTCTGCTAGGACTTTCACTTGGAATATGCTACTGTGGTTCGGAAGTATCCTCCTCCTCGGATTTTGACGAGTCTGTGACCCTTTCCACTTGCGCGCGCCTCCGTTCGAAACGGATTAAAAGACTCTTCGAGCTCCACTTCGAGCTGATGTGCATTCGCTTTACATATGCCAGCCAGCTTAGTTGTTGTGTCTAGACTAGAAATTTTTTTAAGAATCGTCGTTTTGGCGGCCGCCGGAGATACTAATGTCGTCCCGTCAACGTAAAACAAAAGCTTAAAAGGACTGTTTATCTCCAGTTTGGACGCCGATTTGTATCTTTAAATCCAGTCTACTCCTTCGCGAGAAATAGAACTTTGGACTTTTCCCTTTTCTTTAACGACTCCACTGGCAGAGACTGTCACTGAACTTCAATTCTGACACTGACACTTGAATCAAAAAAAAAAAACGCGTCATTGCTCTGAAGCGGGAAAGTTCGTTGAAACCAGCAAATCCCCGATGCTGCTCAAGTGGCACTTGTCTTGGCTATGATCTCTATAAAGCAATTCATCGTCCGAAAAGTGAGAATAATTCGTATGCTTGGACGGAAGCTTCTGCAGCAATTCCACCGTGCTCAGCGGCAAGCATAAGTCCTTTTGTAACTAAATTCCTTCGCGTTCCTGTGCAGGTTCGAACGAAAAGCTGTAAATTATTCTGTGAAGTGGAGTTCACTCATTAACTTCGTTTAAGCAAACTTAGCACAAAATGGCTGAACAGGAAACAAAGTCCTTTGGAATAAGCTGAAGGGATCTGAAACGTGTTGAAAAACTGCGAACCCACTGAAGTATTATCTGGTCTAAGTGTGGGTGAATCTGCAGCCTGCCACTCCTACCTAACCTAACCCACTGAAGTAAAGTAAAGTACATATGCGTACCACGGTGACTGGCTTAGTTTCAATAGGACCAACGAACCGACGAGGACGTTGGCAACAATTCTTCTTGTAAATCGACTTCTTCTCTTTGTATCAGAGGAACTGAACCGCCTTCCAGAGTCTTTGAGTGTATTTTCCAGCGGAAGTCTCAGTTCCATAACCAAAAAAGAAAACTTTGGAATCTTAATTTACAGCCCGGCTGTCATCAAAGCGCTCCATTCACACACCATGTCCTCTCTTCAGCACTCATTGCCGTAGCTGCAACAGTAGACGAGGAAAGGAAACCCTATTCCACTTTCTCTGTGACTGCCAGGCATAGGAATTATCATAGACTTCTGCAACTTCATGGATTTTATCCTAGCCACGCCCATCAACAGCCAAGTCACGTGAGTTGTGGTATCCAAAAGCCGCCCGATGACTAATTTTGTCTCTAGTGGGACTTATCAGTCTTTCTTTCGAATTGTTAAGAACTTTCAGTTCTTTCTTGGGCAACAGCCTGATCAGGGGTTAAGAACCATTTTCGGTGATAATGACACAAGAAACTGGTGACAGTTTTGTTGTTCTGTTCATCCAAATCTTGTATCAGGATCATTCCGTAAAAGCACTCTTCTACCACGCGTTGGCAAGGACAAAAAAAAGCAAATTTCGGTGTGCTCCCACACTTTTTTTGTTGTTGTTTGCTTACGTATCGAATGGACGTATCGTTGCCAAAACGGCAAATAGTATCGTGTATCCGTATCACACACACTCAAGACAAGGACTCTTTGATTTTTTGCGTTCGATTTTTAAGGGATTTTGCACAGCGGAGAGGAAAATAAAGACACAAGCAGGACACAAATATGAATGAAGCCATATAGGGACTTTTATGGATCAATAACAGTTACAATATCAATATCAATATCATGTCTCATGTGATCAGTGAGCCGCTCATGTTTATATCACGTGTCAGATTTTTTTTTTTTTTGGGTTTCGTCATTGGAAATTGGAAGAGATGTGGGGATTCACAAGAAGAAGGACAACTAATATCTCGATGAATGTGGAGTTTTTTGGAAGACTGTTCATAGGTTCATAGGAATATGGGGGACACTACAAAGACCGACCGCGAGTCGAAAAAACCAGCCAAGATACTGAGCAGCATGCCCGAGAGAAGATAGCAGGGAATACCGCAAAATTAACTCAGACAGGCTCGGAGCCACAACCATCGATTTCTCTGGCACACAATAGTGCCCTAACACAAGGTTAGGAGGTAATCAGCATATACCCCCGACGCACTTAGACCAGTAGTAGATCGATTGTGATATCACGTAGGTTAGGTAGGAGGGTTGCCGGGGAGGGAAGCCTAGACCCACTGTGATGCCCTAGGGCTGGTAGCCGCCTTTCTAGAAACCATAAGCAGCGCAGCGCTGATGAATCTGTGTATGTCAAGCACCGACTTGTTGGACACGTCTTCTAGATCCTGAAAAAGGTGCCTTCCTAGGATCTTAAATCTTGTGTGGCAGAGTGACGGAGTGACGGAGTGGCGGAGAAAATGTGTAGTGTCCTCATCTACTTCCTCGTCATCGCGTCCCTTGCATAGGTCACGTATCACGTAGAGTAGGAACCGCGTACCGGATTACCAGCACCTGGAACATTGCATGATGGTAGCTAGGTAGGTAGAGGTGGCGGTTCAACATCATTTCAGATGTTGATAACCTAAAATTCCGTCCACTTGACCAAACACGAAGTGCGGATAGGAATATCGAAACTGAAGTCCAACGAGACAGCAGACGGAGATGAATTGGTAGAGAACATACACCGAATTATCTCCAAGATTTGGTTAGACGAGGTTATGACTGATGAATGGAATCTCAGCATCGTTTGCAAGATTCACAAGGAAGGAAGCTCCCTCAACTGCGTCCCAATTATAGAGGCATCAGTCTCCTAAACATAAAAAAAAACCACGCATTGGTCGCTTGAGATGACTAAAACGCATGGGGATGGCAAATGAACACCAAAGGAGAGTCTTCGAATCTAATCCGAACAGGCAACGCCTCGCCTAAGGTTGTGCGCACAAGTAAAAGGAGAAATCAAGCAACTTGGAGTGCGTAAAACTGGAGGCGGAGCTAAAAACCTGGTGAATTCGATAGTTTTCTTGGTGGATCTCAAGAATTTCCCATCCCTACTTTCCCTCCCCTCATACTTTCTTTTTCATAAACCACCACCAATGTGACTATTAATGCTGTTTTTCTCTTTCAGTTCGAACGGGTAGTCCCTACTTCCTGTGCTCAGCCCTGCCCACACATTGGCGATCGAATAAGACTCTACCGCTGGCATTTAAAGTGGTCGCCCTAGTTGATGTTGGGGACGGCACAATAGTGACCATACGTGCTGGTAACGATGAGAACTATTGTGCCGAGTTGCGGAACTGTACAGCGGTGATGAAGAATCAAGTTGCCAAATTCAATGATCTACGATTTGTCGGACGTAGCGGACGAGGTAAGTGTCTTCCTAACCATATGTGATCTCAATGAATGACATGCGCCAAGACCCCAATCCACTCCATTGTTAATTTGCATTGTTTCTGCGCATGCGTACCTGCCAAGACATTTGGTCAGGAGTATATAATTACAAGGATACCATGCACACACCAGAAGTCATCGTCACATTTGTTCAACGAACTGCTTCTGGCTATCATGCAATTTTTTTTTTTGACAGCAACAGCAGTTCTTATTTTGACACGCAAGACTCACAAAATCGATTAAAGAAATGCGTTATCGCATGGGCGTGGGTGCACTGTGCACACATCACACACGCACTTGTATTGTATTTCAAGGATAAATGAGTCAGTGTGTGAGTTCTTTTTTTTTATCTAATTTTCCGATGATTTAACTAAATTTGCATTAATTAACGTTTGATTCATCTTATTCTTTGGCATGAGTAATGCGGATTTAGGGGGAGACAGCACAGCAATGCACAGAAAAAAAAAAAATCCCTTCACACCGGAAGTGAAGAATGAGTAGTCGCGCACCAATGACTAGGTATATGTCCAATCAATAGATAGTCTTTGAAAGATTGAAATTGTCTGTGTTAGATGGTCAGTTAGTCACTAGCTAGATGGTATGCGATACAATTGTTATGCTAATCGAAACGGTTAATGAATATTTGTGGGTCGAGGTTAGGTTTTTTTTGGGTACATTTGCTGGTGGTTTCTTGAGTCATCCTCACACAAAAAACACAAGGTTAGACCATTAGTTTAACAACTGACAGGCTACTCATCGAAGTGTGCTTCACCTACATAGTTGTGGGTGTCTGATCTTGTGGCCATCCGCGGAAAAAGCCACAAAACCTAGGACACTCACAAGAATCCAGCGATTTGCATGAAACAGCACAACCAGTGCCATGAGGACGAACCTGACAGCAGTCCTCCTTTCACTCTTATCGCTCGACCTATACACAAAAGAAGCACCCTACGACTAGGGTTACCACATTGCATCCTCAAAGAGGAGATGTCCTCCAAGCGATCTAGTCACTTTCTTCCTCCTAAATCCGAGACCTCCCCCGACCTTTCGCGACAATGAATGGCGTCAGGGCCAACCTGTTCCATTCCATTTTGGTCCGTTCCATTCCATCTCGTTCCAATCTACCCGTTCCATTCCATTTTACAAGCTGGCAATCCAAAGACTGGTTGGGGTATGCACAAGTCGACTGAGAACGCGTTCCTGGATCCAAGCTGAACTGCCAGATTTCACGGAGATTCTCAAGATCCTTAAACTCAGCAATGCTTTGCTTCCCACTCATAATTGGGGGAAAGCTGGAAGAGCCGTTACAGATGCGCTTGCATCGTTGTTAACAAAGAATTTCTGGCACCTCTGGCTTCTGAAAGGGTTATCAGCTACGGCTTTCACCCTATAACCCTCGATCTAGAAGCAAAAAATCCAAACACTGTAGCACCTAGTTCGGCTAATCCCAACAATTCACCTCCCACTCTCCCTGAACCTATGTATATCTCTAGCAACAGATGACCCTGCGTTGTCAATAACCAAGATGATAGCGCCTTCAAAAACCGTCTTCGTCCACCAACTCGTTTAGGGGACGACCTTCTGCCTTCAGACCCCGAGATTGTGGATTCTAATAGCCTCCTTCTTCTTGAAGAATAACTTTTGTAGTCAGACTCAGTGTCAGAGTTGACGGAGGCCAACAATGCAGTGAAGGAGATATCTGTGAAAAGTTATAGCCTCGATGCTGCGCTTAACTCAGATAAGCCCCCAACACTCTGAAAACAGTGTACTGCCGGTCTACATCTCCGACTATAGCCAACAAAGACGACATAGTTCTGATCCATGTACTGTGGATCGTATAGGATCACATTAGTGAACTAAGGACTCCAGATTATACTCCCTTCTATCTAAGGAACGGCGGTAAACCAAGATCGTGTATCCTCGAGAAGAGTAGCCTCATGTATTGTTATTCCCTAATAACAGCGATCGGGATATAATCGCAGTGCGCCTTGAAACCGGCAACTAGAACCACTGGTTGGTTTCGGCATACCTCGCCTTGTTTTTTTATTTTGTTCATCCCTTACCCAACCTACCACTGTAAGCATCGAACTTTTGGAAAAAAGGGTCAATCAGGTCACATATCTAGATAGGTGAAGCTGGAAACAAAAGCTGATTACATGACGCAATATCCTGACTTCCAAACTTTAAGTTCCTAAACAAGATCGAGTTCAAGGACGAAACTCGGATTGACTATGACTGGGGCAATGAACCTTCTGTCCAAGTGTGTTCTTTTGTCTGCTTCGAGCTATGGCAGGACATTTGCACAAAATATGCTCAGCAGTCTCTTGGCCTTCTCAACAAAACAAAATAGGCACATCCTTGTTCTCATTTGGGTTCTGTTGAACTGCCATCAATACCTACCTACGGTATCCGGTGTTATTGTCAAATGTCACTTCTGGTGCACAACAGCTCGATTGCATACACCTCTGCGTGAAAAGAAGATGACAGTCGCTGTCAGCTCACCCAAAGTCACAACTCCATATCGTTGTTTGTATCTTTTAAGGTCCAAAGAATCATTAATCCCAACATAACCCTAATCTACTTGTAATGTTGTACACACGCACGTGTGGAACGTGTATCATTACACGCACAACCCACAAAAAAATACCGAAAATCAAATCATAACTCCGCGTACTTAATCGAATAGATTTTTCAATACCGGTGGTGGTTGGTTGGTGTTTTTGTCTTTCATAATGAAATCATCAGCATCCTCCTCACCGGCACGGCGCAGATAAATCACTTAAGTACTTCAAAACACCAAACACAGGCTTCCAACAACAACAAAACAAACCAAACAAGCGGTCCAATCCTTTCTTTTATTTGTGTGTAATCGCTGTGCGGTGTGGGGTGCACTTTTGGAAAGCGCAGACAACAACAAAATTTTTTGAAAAGATTTCCCCATCGTTTTGTGCTTTTTGACGGAAGGCCAGGCATTGTCGAAAACTGTCTTCTTTTAGGGGTTTTTTTTTCCTTTGATGATGGCAAGACGGTTAATCTAAATTAGTCATCATCAGTTGATCTTAAATAGGGACTTGAATGAAAGGCGCTTATTGATGACGCGTGTCGGTCAAGAAGGGGGGGAGAGAAAAGGTTTAACAACGAACAAGACAACTGAACGGCAGATTTGAACTCGTTTATTTTTTTTTTCCTTAATGCTGCAAGGCTTTGGTGAAAAGGAGCCGCCACCGCCGGCACATTGGTCATTATTTTATGTTTGTGTATCATGAAGGTGAAAAGATGTTCGATATGAGTTTTTGGTCCGAGAAGACAGGGGATAGTGGAAAAACGTCATTGCGCACGACTATCTTCGGTATTTTCCTTTTCAAATTGACACCTTCCACGCCGGGACCGCTTTTGCATTAGTTGATGTCGTTTTCTTTCCCCACTGGACGACCCGTTTTTTCATTTTTCTCGGGTTTAGGTTAGGTTGTAGGGGTGGCTGCACTTATGTACAACTTCCCACTCGGATCTCAATGGATCCATTGTGTTCCCCAATGTGGTGTGGGATACCTAAAATAAATGGAACAGATAATAATTTTTATCAGGTGGTCTCCCTGAACTATCCTGAGTTCCGAAGGACGGTTTTCGGTGGCTTGTTTGACAATTCGCCCAGATCACCGAAGAAATGCTCTCCGAGGGTTGTCTTCCTGTTGCTGCTAAACCTTGGGCAACAGGCAGTGCCATATGCGTCTGTCGCAGAGCCTTTTAAGCTGTGGGCATTCGCAAAGGAGGTGGAATGTGTCCTCCTCAGCGTCTGTGTCGCCACATCCTCTGCTCAAACAGGTTTACTTTTCCTTGCCGGTGAGGCTTTCATCAGGCTTCATGAGGGTGTGTTTGGTTTGAGTTCCTTTTCTATGAATGCGCATAATCAGTAAGTTCCTTCAACCTCGGATGGGGCATAGGGCGGCAACAAATTTCTTCTATCTTTCCCGGTCTGCAGCTAGGTATTTCAGCTGTGGCCACGTTTTCCTCTGTTGATCCCCACACTTTTCTTGGCCTTTCAACCCGCCGTGCGCTTTGAGGATTCCATTCGAAGGACTGTAGTCATTTGGTTTCCTCAGTGTGTGACCAACCCTGCGTCATTTTCGCTGCCTTATCTCGACATCCAACAGCTTTTAACTGGTTTTTGGTCACAGTTCCTGTTTGGATATAAAAAGGCGGCCAACGAATCTTAAGGAGGTATCGCAGACAGCGATTAGTGCTCATACTCGGACCCAATTTCGATCGCTCGTTGACATTTTTGCCAAATGATTTCAGCGCACTTTCAGATTCCCATGTGCTGCGCGGCGAAGAACGTTTGCTTTGCGTCGTTCGCTTAAGAGGAACCGTAACCATGTCCGATTAGAAACTAGGTGACATATTAGTTTTCTTCACCGCCTTCCCCTCCCTTCCATTCAACAACGTTTTGGGATCAGCCTCGCAGTCCATCAGTCTTTGTTTTTTGAGCTCCATTTTCCGATGACACTGTGAGTTCTTTTGCCTCCCCTGTTGCCTCTTCCAGTCCAGGTTTCGTGCTTTCGCTCTGCGGTGACTCAAAGGATGACTGGTTCCGACACCATTCGGTACGGACTTGCAACTCGTATAGAGCTCCGCGCCTCTTTATTGCGGTCATTAGCTTCCTTCCACACCTGAAAATAAGTGAGTTATTGTCATTAGAAGCCTTCATTTGCTGGCTGGAGGATCACATTGTGACCTTCCCAGTTCGTTTAGATGCAAAAGTTATCTGTTCGCAGAAAGAGAGCTTCGTTGTAAGAACCAACCTCATGGGCTTCACCACTTCCTTGCTGGTTGTCACCACAGACCTTGACAACCGACCATAGACGGGGTTCTCTTTCACAAGGACTATCTCTTGTCTTTTCTTTGGCCAGGCCTTCTCCAACCAGAGACGTACCCGTTTCATGACCTAGTTGAGTTCTCTTTGCACGCTATCGGTGTCTCTTGTCATAATCACTGCGACAATATCGTCTGCATACCCATACCAGGAAAGACAGAGTTCCAGATCATATCAGGTTCCAGGATCAAGCCCTTCTCTGCTCCAGCAGTGTTTTTTTTCAACAAGTGTTTGCTCAAGTGTCATGCAACAGCTTCCGGTCCTTGAGATGGTCCTCTATCATCCGCAAGTGATACTCGGGAATATCGAGGCTGAGTTGAAGGCATTTCGCACGTCCAGAGTCCTTGGTTCTAACCACTTTTTCAATTGCTCTAACCGTTTTGCTTCTTGCTTCTAAAACTGTGCTGTACTCTGAACAGATCTTCGGCTCCCTCTACCGCTACTATGAGCCTTGGTTTCAATAATTTCCCACGAAAGTTTCCCGGCGTTGTCCAGCACTCACAGAAGTCTGTTCGTTGATGGGAGATTCAGGTCCTCTTTTCCTTTGCTAATCAGTACCAAGTGTTGCTTCTTTCACTTCCTGGGGAAGATCCCTTCTTGAAGTCAGTTGTTGTATAGGTTCAGCAGCAGCTGCGGACAGTCGCTTCCGCCGGTATTCTGTAAGCTTTTCGCTACGTGAATCAACTTTTCTTCACTGAACATCGGAATTTCCATCGAAATGGTGTGGGAACACCGTCTCAACAACTCCATCCTTTCTTCGCTGTGGACAAGGTTAGCCTTCTGTGCTTCCAGCTTCCAACCAAGAAGCCAAGGCTAGTTGAGAGATTCTCCAATTTCTGCTGTTTGCTCATATTGATGGGATGTTTAAGAGTTTCCTTATGGTGTACCATTTCAATTTAAACTCAGAATCCAATCATCCCACTCCTCCATCGCCAAAAAGGGTCATCATGTCCCAGCCTAACACATCCTTCCGCCCGAATTTCTACGACAATTAGCCATCAACTGGCAATTTTTCCGCCCATTTTTACTTTTTTTTTTCAATTTACTCGTCAACGATCAAATTCAAATGTTTACTGCCACTGACAGCTAGAGAATGTACGTCTCGTGTCCTTTTACAAAAAAAAGGACACTTTTAATGCACTGTGTACGTTACTCCATTCAGCGAGACGTTAATCCTCTTCCGCGGAGTTATTATTACGATTTTTTTAAATTTTTTTTGTTTCCTCTGACTTTGGTGACTCCTTTGTCGGATTGTTAAACGCGTAATTGTCCTGCAGTGGGAGAGAGTATTTATATTTATGTCCTGCCCCCTGCTCCTGTTTTTTTTTTCTGTCCAACCACTCACACACAGTTTCGTACGAGTATTCTATAATGTCCTTGCGCTCTGCTACTGCAGTTTTGTTTTGCTTTTCGACTGAGGTTTTTGCGGTTTTGTGAACTTCTGCCGAGAGTCGAGGGAGTGGCATTGGCCATAGCTGAGGCCTCCTCCAACCCCCCCCCCCCCTCTTCTTTTTCGAATATTTATGTAGTTTGACGAAACGTTTTGTGGTTTTATTATTTGTAAATACACAAAAGGAAAACCCTTACGTTGTTAGGTACATTGTTGTACATTGTCATACCGTTACGAGAATAATGACGTTTTGTGTCAATTTGTTTTGGAGTGCGCCGCGCCATCAAAAGCTCATTAAAAAATAAATAAATAAGGGAAAATGCATTTTCCAAAAACCCGTTCGGAGGTTAATTAAAAGGAATTGCAACTTGGGAACTTGTGCAACAAAGTAGGTATATTGGTTGCTCCCTTTGGCTAATAATTCAGGAATACTCGTACATCGTTCTGACATAAATCCTTTGAATGATCACATAATTTGTTGTAGTAAATGTCCAAGCGGGACGAGTGTGCCACACCGACACGTGTTGCAAGTCGGATACTTTAAATTAATTTGAACGCCGCCACCGCCGCGCAGCTGCGTAAGAAGTCAAACGCTTAAGGCGTTTGTTTTACGATCGATACTTATAAATTTCGGTGGTCTTTGGGGCTTGAGGATACATATACTTGTAGTAGGTTGTGTTGCTTTGATTTATTGTTCACTTAAAAGTGTAATAATTTTGGATTTTTGTTTTTACAGGGAAGAGCTTCACACTGACGATCACCGTGTCAACGAGCCCGCCACAGGTAGCCACATATGGGAAAGCCATCAAAGTGACGGTTGACGGACCGCGGGAGCCACGATCAAAGACAAGTAAGTTGTTGGGACGGAAAAATGTGTCAAAAAGTTCAAGGATGCATCGATGGAAAATATGTCAAAGTGTTTGCCCTAAGTGGTGATGAACTCTTTTTGACTTTTGGTGCAGCAAATTGTGATTGAAGGTCTTGACAGTTGTCTGTACTAGATCATTGTTTTCACTGGTTCTTGTAGGGGTTGCATCTTATAATGTATGGCCTTGTTCGAAACTTAAAGGACCCATTATGGTTCACGGTATGCGATACCTGAAACATTCAGTTTCTAGAGGCACTCCACCAGGAGGAGTTCTCTTCCCCTTGCTCTGGGTTCTTGTAGTGAATGAAATTGAGACAATACCTAATTTACTCCCGCTTGATTTACTTGTGCAAGAATCAGCTGCAAAAAGTGCCCTTCGCATAAGCCAAACTGGAAACTGGGTACCCAGTTTGGCAGGACATGCACAGATCTTACGCAATTTTGTGGGCAATGCATAGACTACATGACGCCTTAATTAGAAATTTGATAGACCATTCTCAACCTGTTTTCCCTGGACACAGGAGTGGGTGCTGGATACTTTTCCGAGACACTCGGATTGTCCGTATTGATAAGACTCCCGGACTACAGCAGTGTCTTCCAAGCGGAGGTCCTGGCAGTGACAACAGCTGCCCAATAGGTTGCAATGAAGGCACTACCTTTTTCATCGACAGCCAGGCGGCAATAAGAGCGATTTCTGCCATAGAAATAGAGAAAGCTGGGTAAGCATTGAGTTGGTTGGAGACGCTTGTTTTTTTAGGCGAAGGTCCACCCCGGACTGTAGCGACACCCATTTTGGCCACTTTTGTCGTAATACTCGCGAATGCACTGATGGTAGATCGCTACGCTCTGCCGATTATATCACTATCGCCAGCGTAGGTACGTGAGGAATTGCACAGATATTTTTAAAGGATTGCGCCTCTGGTGTTGGCTTGAAGAAGTCACACGACAGCGCATCACCTTGTCTAGATCCTTTTTTGACATTGAAGGTCTTAGTGACATCGTTACCCACCTTTATTCTGCACAAACAGATGAGTTTGGAAGGGATGCCAAAACTGGATTGTTGGAGTTTTGTGGCCTGCAACTGACGCTGGTTTTCAGGCCTTTCGATCTTGTACCCGACATTCAGGAGACTGATGCCAATACAATTGGCCCGCAGTTAAGAGAGTTGCCTCTCTTGTGGATCGGGCAAATGATGCTGAGATTTCATACATCGGTTTGACTAAATCTTGAAGATAAGTTGGTGTATGCCCTCTACCAAGACATCTTCGGCTGCTTTAAGTAGCTCAGCCGGTAAGTTGTCTGATCAAATCGACTTGTTGGACTTTTGTATGGATATTGCTATCTGCAATTTTTTTTTTTTTGACAGGGAATCATCCTGGACAGCAAAATGTCCTGAAACCAACAGATCGAAAGAGTAATAAGCAGAGCCACCATATCTCGATGGACCTGTCGTCGAATTTGCGGGCAAAACTGGGGAGTACAACCCAAGATGATACTCTGGCTTTATCAACTGATCGTCAGACCAATGATCACATATGCAAGCGTTGTCTGGTGGACAAAAACGAACGAAACTACCACAGTTGCGAAATAAGAACGCGTCCAACGCCTAGCCGAAACCTGCATGTCAGGGTGCCTTCGCACAACACCAACTGCTGCACTCAATGTCATCTTGGGTTTCATTCGAATGAAAGCCAAATTAGGCATCCACCGGGATATCCACTCAAGCAACTTCGACCCAAAGTCCTATAGAGGAGGACACTTATCCCTGCTTGAAACACTGGAGTGAGACACGATCTTCAGCATGCCTCCAGACGACATGCCACCCGAATATTGCTTCAACAAAAGCTTGTCAATAGTTATCCCGTCAAGGCAGGACTGGTAGAACCACAAACCCCAACCATCAACTTCTGACCTCGTTTGATATACAGACGGATCCAAAATGAAAACAGGCACTGGTTCCGGAATCTTTGGAGAAACATCGTTTGCGAACTTCTCAGTCAGCCTTGGTGAATTCGCGTCTATATTCCAAGCCGAGGTCTTTGCCATCAATCAATGTGTGAGACTTAATCAGTCCTATCATACCTTCTTAGACAGTCAAACTGCCCTAAAAGCGCTCGACCCGCCTGTCATCAAATCCAAACTAGTCATAGAAACCCGCAAGGTAATCGCGGACCTAGCTAGAGGCAACATGGTCATCCTTCACTGGATTCCTGCACATAGTGCATTCGCGGGTAATGAAAAAGCCGACTCAATGGCAAAAGATGGCGCATCAACAAAATTCTTTGGATCCGAACCCTTCTCACACTTCGCGAGACACGCAAAAGGCCTCTGCATGTAAGAATCTAGGGAAGCCTGGGTCAATACAGCAGGACCAGCATGTTCAAAACTGCTATTTCCGGTATCGTCGCAAAGAAAATCAAACTTCATTGTAAACCTCGATAGGAGCAACCTTAGAGCACTAATTGGACTTCTCAGCGGTCACTGCCGCATGAACAAGTACCTACATCGCATGAACCTTACAACAGATTCAAGCTGTAGACTTTGCCCTGAGATTGAGGAGACCTCTTTTCACATCCTAACGGAATGCCAAGCTCTCTTTCAAAAAAGAATACTAGGCGGCGAATTAGTCTCTACAGAAGAACAGCTTACCGCCATCCACCTAGAGAAGTTCATTAACTTCCTGATATCTTCTGGAGTGAAACAATTCATCTAGGAACACTAGGGAAGGCACAATAGGATTCGTTGGAAATCGCAGTGCCAAGGGCTGATCAACTCTCCCGAAACTTACTTTCTTACCTACTTACTTAAGGTGGCGCTATAGTCCAGGGTGGACCTGGGCCTCAACCAAAAAGCGTCTCCAGCTAGCTCGATCTTTAGCCTCCAGTTTCGCACGCTAAGTTGGTTAAGGTCCCCTAAGCTCCCCCTTTTGGAACGGAGCATTGGTGTTTATCCACTCTGCATGACCTCAGTCGTTGGACCTTCATTCTTTTGGCTAAGTCAATGTCGCTGTACAGCCTCCGTACAGTTTGTCGTTGTATATCCTCCTCCACTTACCGTCTATGCGGGACGGGACCGAAATCACCCGAAGAATTTTCCTCTCAACGCAGCCAAGAACACCCTCATCCATTTTTGATAAAGTCCATGCCTCTGCGCCGTAGAGCAAGACTGGGATTATTAAGGTCTTATATAGGGTCAGCTCTCCCGAATAATAAGGTGGCGCAACAGTCCAGGGTGGACATGAGTTTCAACTGGGCCTGGTCAGCTTGACGGAAATTTTGCCTGACATCGGTATGTCCCCGAAGTGTTTTTTTTTTTCCCAAACTCTCAGCACCGAGAGTGAGTCTAAAATTCCGTTTCCTTAAACGGGCATTTTATTATTAAAAAATTTCCCAAGGGATAATTATTAGCATCCTGCTGTTATAATCGACCTATTCTCCCACTTTAGCATCAAGCATCTGTTTGATACAGATCATCGATTGTTGTGTCACTTTCCGCTCAATGGTGTAACTTCCAATCATAATTATGAGCCAAAAAAAAGGAGACGGAGGTGGTTTCCTTATTAATGCCACGTCAAAACATTAGATTGACTAAGGAAAAAAAAAAGGATGTACTGCTGTGTAATTGGAGACCATTATACCGTCTTTTGTCCATCGCAAGTGGCATGAAGTACCTACCCTAGTTGTTTTTTTTTTTTTTTTCTCCATTGGCGGTGGCATGTTGTGGGTTACTGTGTCAGG
Source organism: Criorhina ranunculi (assembly GCA_951813785.1). NCBI lineage: Eukaryota > Metazoa > Arthropoda > Insecta > Diptera > Syrphidae > Criorhina > Criorhina ranunculi. The sequence goes on from OX638385.1 coordinate 38,766,752, forward strand.
ATAAAGAAATGCAGTTTTTTTCTTACCCTCTGACGCAATAATAGCAGTTATAGCGGCACCTCTCTCTTGCGGTTTTTTGAGGAGAAAAATGAAAAAAGAAAAAAACAAAAATTTGTAAGTGCAGTCATTTTTTTGTGTTTTTCATGTGTGAGGGTTGAACTTCTGTACCTATGCCCACCTACAAGTGTGTGTGTGTCTATCCAAACCAACAAACAACAATTGAACTAATTTTTTATAATTTTTTACGGTTTTCATTTGTAGGTCCAACCGGTGGTCATCAATTTCGCGCCTTGGGCCTGGGTCAGCGACCCTTTCTTGATGCTCCATTCTCCAGCCATTTTCGTGAATTAGAGACATTAAGACGTAAGGCTCCTACTGGCTCATCGCTAGCACCATTAGGCAGCAATCATTCATCCTCCAATAGTACAATAAATTCCGACTGTCAGGGCTATAAGCCCAATGCACCACAGATACAAGGTAAGTTTTGAGATACATTTTATAGTTTTTTTTTGTTATGAAAATGTTATTATTCCGTTAATGGAGACATTGTAGGAGTTGGAATACATTTGTTTGATTAATTTCCTTGATGAGATTTTTTTTTTTTTCGTGGTATGGAAAAGGAGAACTCTAAGTGGATAAATGCGGTTGTTTGTCCTTAATTGCAGCGGTTACTTCTGAAACACAGAGAGATGTGATATATAATTACGAGTTTTGTGTTTTTATTCATACACATGACGATATAGTTTAAATTGATGGTTTTTTCTGATCAAAAAGTACCCGGAATTTCTCATTTAAACAAATCGCACTTGAGATATTGTCAAAGGTTTTTTTTTTAGGTTGGTACATCTGTCGTCTAGCAAGAGTTTGTGCATGATAGCTTTGTAAACAAGTCAGTGTTTGTTATGTTCTGTTAACGGAAGCTTAGGGGGACCCGACAATGTGGAAAACACAAGCATACGAGTGGTAAAAAGCGGGCCATACTGTGGTTGATGATTTGCCTCGTTCCAGTCGTCTATATACCAATTTGACTGACGAAAACATCGAAAAAGTTAAGAAAATTGTCCTCGCAGATCGTTGTGAGAGGATCAGGGAGATAGCAGCCGATCTTGGTGTCTCGTTCGGATCGGTGCAGAGCGTTATGCACGATGTTTTCGGCATGAGACGAGTTAAAGCGCCGAGAGTGCTGAATTTGTTGCAGAAACAGAATCGCATTGATGTCGCTAAAGAAATGCTTTCTTTGGGGCTAAAATGTTATTGATGGCATCATTATCGGTGACTAGACATGGGTCTATGAATATGACATCGAAACTAACCAACAATCATCGGAATGGCGCTTCTCAGACGAGCCAAATCCCAAAAAACCAAGACAGAGTCGATCCAAAATCGTTTTCTTTGATTGCCGTGGTGTGGTCCACTCCGAATTTCTTCCGCCAGGCCAGACAGTATAACGTGAGCGTATTGAATCGTTTGAGGCAAAATGTTCCTCGCAAGAGGCCAGAATTGTGGAGAAACAACTTGTGGTTTCTTCAACACGACATTTGGCCAAAAACAATATTCATACCGTTCTGCAAGCTCCGTATTCACCTGACATGGCTCCTTGTGACTTTTTCCTATTCCCACGACTCAAGTTACCACTTCGCGGAAAGCGTTTTGAAACGGTTGAGGCGATGAAGAAGAATTCGCAGAAGGAGCTGAAGGTGATTCCAAAATCGTTCTATGAAAAGGGTTTTTTTAAGATTGGAGGAAGCCTTGGAATGTGTAGATTGCTTTGAGGGGAATAAAATGAACATCGATGAACAGTTGAACCGCTTTCGTTTTATTGAAGAATTTCGAGTACTTTTTCAGCCCTAGACTGGGAACAAGCAGATGGCACGGTCAAACCTCAGGCTGTGGCCAGAGTACGATAAGATGAAAACCAGAAAACTCCTACAAAAGGACAGGAAATCTCTGTCAATCCGGATAGGAGTGCTAACTGGCCACAACAGGCTAAGAAATCACACGAAAAAATTAAGTCTGAACGACGATGACATCTGCAGAGTATGCGGTGATGAAGAGGCTCACGAGGACACGGCCTATTTCCTCTGTCACTGCCTCTGTTAACTCAGGAACAGAACCCTGGACATATTCTTCTTCGACCATATTGACGAGCTATTAGATGGATCACCGTCAAAACTGCTCACATTCACCAGGGCATCCGGATGGCTAGAAACAAGACCGGATGCTACGGTAGGAAACAAATCAATCATATCACAATAGGTCCACACGGACCTAAGTGTGATGAGGCTGTAACCATTCTCATCAGCCCGCTTACCTAACCTAACCTAATACCGGATTACTGACAATAGGAACTTTGCATGATGGATTTCCTTGACAAGGAAGAAGCTATAGGTAACCTTACCAGGTTCTGTGCAGAACCATTTGGACCCACAGATGAAGCTCTTTATTTTGTAAATATTGAGTTCGGCTAGATCGCTTAGGTCTTCGTAGAATTATACTCATTAAGTTTGCCTTCATAGCCCTGAAAGTCAGGGTAGATTCGTGGAAGGTGAGTAACGGTTTCTCCCTCTTTCTCGTTTCTACAGCTTCTGCAGAAATCGTTATAAGGGACACCCAGTCTAGTGGTGTGGCTGCCTATCAAACAACGCCCCGCGAGTAGGTACTCCTACTATAGTTCTTATATACTTCCAATTTATGGACAGCAGTCTTTCTGTTCGCTTCAGATCCAGGTTAAGCCAGATCAGCCAGATAAATGTTGATACGATTCCACCTACTATTAGCCATTCTTCCGGCTTCGGTATCTAGGCGAGATTTTATCAATTCTAGAGAGTCAGGTCAGGATGCGCTACGAACTTCTCCAACAGTTGCATTTCAAACCGTGCTTCACTCATTGGTATGTAGTAAGCCACTAACGCGGCCTCAAGACGAAGAAACTCACCAATGGTGTATGAAAAATTTGGGTCATGCCAAGATCCTATTAATTGTACGCAGTCTTCCTAAATCAACTGATACGGGCTTACGGACAGACCGTTTAGAATCAGCGCGAAGTTCTCTTTAATGCGTCTATCATTATCTTTAAGGATGGCTCTAAAACAGCCGAAGAAGTCGGTGCCGGTGTCATTTAAAAAGACCTTGACGTTCACCAATCCTTCAGTGTCTTAACAACTGTTGTGTCTTTCAACAGGCTATCAATCAGGCTATCGCTTGGTTGAAGGGTAACTCCACACCTACAGATACTGTGATTTATAGCGACAGGCAAGCCAAGTGGGGCTTCGACTTGGCTTGTGGACAAATCTGTTGACTTTCAATTTTAACTCCATGCAACTTTCCCTTAAACCACTTGGCACTGATAGATCTACATAAAAGCTGTCGATTGAGACCGCGAAGGGAATCCTAGCTCCACTGAGTCAAAAGTTGTACATTACGAAGATTTTCAGACGCTGCGAAACGAAACCAATTTGTCAGAGTGCCCCACTCAGTCACGCGGATGACATTCACGACTTGGAAGCCATAAACAACTTTCGTATGAAGCCGGTCGGATATAGCTGAATCGTTTCTGCTGCGCTGCGACAAAAGGCCTTTGGAGTTGCTATCTTAAGTAAGCATGCAGCTGTTCGTAACAAAAACTAGAGTCACACCAATTGAACGAAGATCTAAACACCACTATCACTGTGGTAAACGTTTACAACATAAACAAGGGCAGTCTCTCACTAGATTAGGTTAGGTTAGGTAGATAGACGTCCCATGGGACTCACTTAGGCTCCTCACTAGGAACTCCTGAGATTAGTTTCGGAAATCTTTGGAATCTACAGCATCTACGACTCTTGTTTGATAGATTCGTCGGTACAAATTAACTGGAATACATTCCTATAGCACTCTGAACCCTTTGACACTTATTGGATTTACATGTAGCTCATCCTGGGATATCATCTTGAAATCGATGATACCCCAGAGCCTTTAAAAACCAAGGCTAATGCGTATTTGTTGGTATCCTGTCAATCATTGTTTCATTTGCTTACGGACGAGTATTGTGGAGAACCTTCGATTAGTCATGCCGTGGAAAGAATCTAACCTATGCAACTGTGAACCTTCTTTTGGTCTAAGTGCACCTCTTCTTAGAAGATCACTTGATTTTGTTTTCATCAGCGGAACAGTGGTCGGCCTTGGCTTAGTGGTTAGTGCGTTGGACACAGGTTCGAGCCTCAGAACTACCACCTCTTCGCAGACATCACAAACCTGAAAATCTGTCATGAAAAGACCAACTCAATCCGCCGTTCGAAGTCGGCAATAAAACTGTAGGTCCCTTCCATTTATGGGTTGGACCCCGGCCCCCGGCTATCGCTTCAAATATGTACGTGTAGCGGAACAATGTCACCAGACGACGTAAAAACGCGTTGTATATGCCCTCAAAAGTGCAAGAATTTTATAGGTTAGGTACCCATCTAAACGTTGATATCTTCGGAGAACCACTTTACCAATCAATCGACCTTTCTTTGAACTCCGAAGACAGATCGTCTAGTACTGTCTCTTCACCTTCCTCAACAAGATTGCTGTCCTCGTTCGTTTTTCCAAACGTCTTTAATCCTTTAAGAATTTTCATAATTAATTTTTCAAAGACACAAGTCGGTTGTAAAATTGAACAATTTTCCAAAACGGTATCACGAACTTCAATCTAATTGACTTAAGTAATGAAAACATTCTCTCGCAACGAAAAGGTTAATTAATCAAAATATGTTTGAAGGAGTTTTGAAGAATGGATACGAAGTATCTTGACTTCATTGTGTCGTTGTTATTGTTGTCGTCGTCATCATACATTTTTGACGTGAAATACTTCGATTTATTATGACAAAATATTCACGGGGGTTGGTATGAGTAGGTATATGCAAGTTCAACCCTTTTATGTGCATAAGTACGAGTGTATGAAACAAGGATTAAATCTTAAATCAAACATTTTAAGGGATGTACATACGTGTAGTCTGAACAAAAAATTGTGTGTGTTTGACATACAATTTTCAATTAATTTTCATGTGCGATATTTTCGAAAATTAGTAAGGGTGCTGGGCACTTATTTTATGTTTTTGAAGTAGAAACGACTGCATTCCGTAGACCAACCTGTCTCGGGGAGGTAATTTTCCGCCAAGACCAAGGCCTGCTTTCTATAGTTGTCTCAGGACTTGCCTGATCTATCATCATGGTGGATTAACTATTGGACCTTCAAACTAGATACGGGTTCCATCGGGGAAATGTAAGCCGAGTGTCTACAAGACTGTGACACAACCTGATGAGCAGAATCGGAGAATCTTGGAAACCTACGTTAAATCTTTAGCCCAAAGCTGGACAAAAGCGGAAAGAACGGACGAAGGTATAACAAGGCTCGAACTTTGTAAAGGTGAGGCACAAAGAGCCCGCTGGGTAGAACATGCTGTTTAAATGGATACATGCCGTCCTTACTTACTTACTTAAGGTGGCCCTACAGTTAGGAGTGAACTTGGACCTCAATCAACAAGGGAGAACTTCCTCGCCTACCGTCTGTGGGAAAGGCCTAAACCGAATGAGTTCGCACTCAACCTAACACTTATCATCTTTATAAAGCGCAGCCTGCCAACTCAATCTTCACCCAGCTGTGTCCAGTCTCGAACGCTAAATTGTGTGAGATCCTCTTCCACTTGAGACTCGCAGTGTGCCGTCCCTTGGAGGTTTGATTTGAAGAATTTCAAGACGGGAGCATTGGTGTCCATTTGCTTACTCTTTTGACTTAGTTGATGTACTTGATGGAGCAGGGATGCAAAAACTACACATTGCTTTGTATAGCTCGTCTCTATTAGATGCTGTGATACGCGACCCTAAAATCAATGAAAAGGACCAATTAGGCTGTTGACAAATGGCTTCTGGTGTTCACACAGAACGGCAGATAAGATCTTAAGGCGATGTTAAGTAGACTGGTGCCTCTAAAGTTGGCGCAGTTCAGATATGCCTCCTTTCTTGAGGATCTAACAAACATAGCTGAGGTTCCATTCATCGGGAATACTGTCATCCGACAATACTTCACAAGCATGTTGGTGTATGCTCCTTATCAAGTTAAAGCTTAACGCTTTGAAGAGCTCGGCAGCTTGATTGTCAGCTCCAGCAGCTTTTTGCAGACTTCAGCTTAGAAATCTCTATCTTCACTTCGTCCATGTCAGCTGGACGGAATTGATGATCTACATAGCGGGATTCGTTATACGTCATACGGTCGGCAGAAATATTTCTTCCATATCCTCAGCAGATCGTCCTTGCAGGTTTCGGTTCGGCAACATTTTTCGAACATCATTCCTGCAGTAGCATCTCTCTAATTCCTCGAGGGTGCGCCTCTCATGCTCCTTCTTTCTTTGATAAGCCAGTTTTCGTCTCTCCTCTTCTGCTCGTAGAAGCTCGCAAGCCGCTCTAGTCGTTCTATGCAGCGCTGTTTTGTCTGCCTCTTGCTTAGCTGCATTTGCTTGTTGACACTTGTCGTTGTGGTAGCCGGGTGAAACCTAGCACCTCTGTTGGCTTTTTGGGAATGTTGCCACTGGTCTTGAATACTTGATACTGGCGGCATAGGACCTCGTAAGAGATTCAGGGAGACTCGATCAAAACAGGACTTGGCGATCTCTTGCGATTATCGCCGACCGACGTTAAACTTCGGGACATCCGCAATCGTACCTTGGCTACAACAAGGTCAGAGTTGATTTTGGCCCCTCAAAATGTTCAGACATCCATAATACTGGAGGAGGGCCTCGTGTCCATCGCAGTGGAGATCTCCATGTCCCCTTGCAGGAAGTGCCCAACGATCTAGAAAGGAAACGTGGCTACAGCTGAAATACCTAGCTGCAGACCGGGACAGATGGAAGAGTTTTTTTTGCTACCCTTCGCCCCGCTCGGGGCTGAAGGAACTTGTTGATGAGGAAGTGCGTACTCGTTACGACAAAGTCGCAAAGTCGATCCGCCTGAATCCGTTATCAGTGGTGATGCCGTAAGAGCTGCATATACTCTCCGACTCTTCTGCCAAAGATCGCCTGCCTTTCTAGCTTTGCATTAAAAACGTCTTGGACAATGTAAATGTCATTGCAATGGTATTGTTCGTATGTCTTGTCCAGAGCTGTCTTTGGTGTAGTCGTCTTTTTCCTCTGTGGGGACATGCGCTCCTCCACATTCCTGAACCTTGAAACTTCCAGCGAAAATCTGCCTCCAACGACGAAACTGATTGCTGTAGTAAATGTCGCAGTTTTTCAGCCTCTTTTTCGGCTTTTGGCTGGTTTGGGACAACCTGTGGACGCTTGAATCTTCTTGAATGCAGATGTCTACTCTTTGAATGCTAATATAAGTCTTCTTTGTACAACAGACACCCAGGCCGACCAAGAATTTGGTGGATGAATTGCGTAGGCATGAGCAACTGAAAAGGCGTAGAGAAGTCTAGAGACGCAAAGTAGAAGAAGCCAAAGTTCACTCCCAACTGTAGAGCTATATGATGATGAAACTTGCCATAAGCAACTGAAAAGGCGTAGCCTTGAATCGAGAAGTCTGAAGATGCAAAGTAGAAAAGGATAACGATATAGAAGCGCCTTTCGTTTCAAAGAAATGAAGCTCTTCTATGAGAATCTTCATTTCACGACCAAAATTGAAACGCTTCTTTGATTATGCTCCGACACTCAATCATCCACTCCTTCCTAACCAATAAAACTTCAAAAACAAACCTCATAATTCGCGTGTGAAATATTTGATTGTATCTCCAAGTTTTCATCACAAACGCAATCTCATTGCTAAACATTGGTAATGACTCGCTTGAACTGAGTGAGTCATCCCCATTTTTCCCAACAGCAAAAGTTGTTAATTTATTCAATCAATAAATTGTTTAAAAAAAAAATTATACAGATGAGCTAAACACCAACTATACCGTGTCTACGAACGACCGAACGAGCCTCCCCGACAGCCCACACGCATGCATCGCGCTGCCGGCCGGCCCATTTCTAGGCAAAACGGTTAGTGTGTCGGTTTTTATTAACCATAATCTTATAACCAGGTATACGAGTATTTTGGGACATTTTTTCTTCATCATAAAGCCGAAAACTAGCCGTGCGGACACACAAACAACGCCATCGCTAATAAATGACCGGAAATGCTTCATTTTTTCGTCATCAACAAGAAAATAAGAAACAATTTCGACGTTTATTGCACACGAGGGGCATTAGCAAAATCTATTCAAATTCTAGGGGGAGGGTGTGACCGACTAAAGATTTTTAATAGGTGTTCACACATTTTGGCGCCAATTTTATGCAAATTTACCGTGTCCAATTGCGGATATCCGCAAATCAATAAAAATGTGGTCACAGATGGCTTTGTTTTTTGGGTAAAAATTTCATTTAAAGTGTTTTCCAAACTTTAGTTTGTAATAGTCTTACAGTTATTTCATTGTAAAGGAAGATCCCACCATTAAACCAAAACCGAACGTAACCAACTAACTGACCGACCAACCAACCGCCTGGCAGACCGACCGACAAAAAAAAAATAACTGCAAACCACATCGTTCTGGCCCCCGAAACGAAGTTGCGGTAAAGACAAAACCACATCGACTTCCGTCTTTGTCGATGATTGCCTTGCCAAAAACTTCATTTTCCAGGAGTTGTGTGTGCAGTGGCATCCAAGTGTGCAACAAGTTGACCTCTTCTGCATTAATCTCCTTTCCAGCAGTGTGTCTTCGAAATTCGGTCTTCGGAGGACTCCTTGTTCACACGAAAGAAGTTAGAGTCGTTTTTTGGGGTGAAATCGTTTTCATGACACTTTCGCCGAGAATGAAGGAAGTTCCACACACGCATGATCTTATTCAAATAGTTGGCCCTCCCTCTTGGTCCTGATGCGATTGTAATCAAATACTTGAGCGCAGAAGAAGAGAAAAGAAAAAACAGAACTCATTCCGATTCGACGATGTAGACGTAGACGACCCCTTCATTGCATGTCAATCTCTCGCTTGCAGATTCAGTTGATAGGTTGCCCACTCCTGTAGGGCCGCTGTTGTGCCAGAGTGACAAAGAGCTCGTGGAGTGAATTCCTTGTTTCCAGGTTGCAAATAGTTGGAGTTCATGTTGTTAATCTTTTTTTTTTTTTATCGCTTTCGCTCCAACGAGTATCGTAGCACTTGGAAGTTGGAGCTCACAGACTCAAGACTCATGCTATTGTTGTACAAAAGGTGAAATTAATATTGCGACAAAATATTATTTTCCAATCGGTAAACATACACTTTATTGAACCGATTGAATTACAGTTGTCGTCGTCGTCGTCGTCGTCGTCGTCGTCTTCGTTGTTGTTGTTGTTGTATGTATCTGTAGACAGACGTCAGCGCGTTGTTGTCAAAGTTGATGTTGTAAATATCGCGCTGATGATTTTTTTAGGCTTCGTATTGGCAGACTTATTTTATTGCTTGTATAATGGCGTGTTAGATTGGAAGAGAAACGCGTGCGCGCCAGCGTTTTCATTGGATGAAATGTCATCTGTGAAGAACAGACTAGTAGCAGTTGAGAATTGCCCTCCAGTAGTGGATGCATCACAGTAGAAGCTGAAAGGTTTGTTTCAGTGATAATGAGTACTCACCACATTAGCCCCGAAAATCTGCCAACTGATACGAGTGACAGCGATACAGTCGCCTAACTAGGCACACATCCCAAATCCTCAACAACACACATCTTCAAGCAGGTCACACGAATCTGGCACATTCAAGTGCTTCTTGGATTCATGTTGAGCCGCCACCTATACCTACCTACCTACCTACATTAAGCATTGCATCTAGAGCAGAGTCAGGCTGTTCTTTCGAGCAATAGCTTTAGCAACCCTACCTAGCCAAAAGCATGCTTATACACTTTCAGAAAGACGACAGTCTACGAACGGATGAAAGCTCAACTTGTTTCAACCGCAGAAGTTTCCTATTCAAGAATAGTTAGGTGGCGCTACAGTTCAGGGTGAACATGGAAGAGCCTAAAACAACAACCCTCTCCAGTTCACCCGGCTCTTCGCTAACCGCCTATAGTTACGTACTCCAAGTTTGTTAAGGTCCTCTTCTACTTGTGTGCCTGGCTTTGCTCCTCCGGGCTAGATTCAAAGACTCTCCGGGTGTTGGCATCTATTAACTCTATATGTCGTAGCCATACAGCCCGTTTGTCATTGAATTTCATCCTCCAAAGCCCGTCAACACAATCGTGACCGAATATCTCAGGAAGAATTTTTCGTTCAAAGCGACCAAAGGTTCCGTCATCCACCTTCGATAGGGTCGACGTTTCGACATGAAAGAGTAGGGCTAGGATAGAGTCTCCTTAGTTTTTTCCGTATAGGGCTTAGTCTTAATCTGAGTCTTAGCCTGATTTCTGATGGGATGTCGTTTTCAGAAGTGATAGCAGAGCCAAGGTAGACAAAGTCTCTTACTACATCGAAGTCATAGCTGTCTTCTGTCACGTTCTGTCACAGAAAATACTCTCGTAAACCGCTTAACCCCAGAGGAAGACCGCGCATCAGATGGCGTGCACCAAAGGCCTCAATCAACTTATCATACGAAGCTAACGGTCGTCTCTATAAATGTTGTCAATGGGGGTCTTAACGTCGATAAAGAGATAGGTTGGGTTAGGTTAAGTTAAAGTGGATGCCAGCTATTGCAAGCACACTTAGACCAGTGATTGGTCCATTGTGATACCGTGCGTGTATCGATTTGGACTTCTTAGGTTTTCTCTAGAAAAATGTGATCATGTGTAGGTTTTCGTGGCCTGAAATCATATTGATAGGCTTCTCGACGTTGTGCGCGATGTTCAGGGGACTGATGCCTCTATAATTGCCACAGTTGAGGTGGTCTTCTATACTTTTTTGTGGATCGGACAAACGATGCTGTGATTCTATATATCAGGCATACCTTCGTCTGACCAAATCTTAGAGATGAGTTGGTGTATGCTCTCTAGCAAGTCATCTCTTTCATCGGTAAGCCGTCCGATGCATCAGTCTTGTTGGATTCCATTTTGGATATTGCTATCCGCATTTCGTTTTGGTCGGGATGGACGGAAGTTTTGGTAACGTTGCCACTGGTCCTCGGCATACGAGTCCATGCAGCATATGCAAAAGTCCCTCTACATCGACTTTTGCAGAAGAAGGCCCAGCCTACTACTTAAGTTCCCCTTTTCCGGAAGAATTGGTAGAGTTGTGCCATCTCTGGCGAGTTCATCAGCCATGCAGTTGTCTGGAATGTCTCAATGGACCTATCCCTGGTCTAAGTGCGCTGGCTTTACAAGGGCCAGTTCAATCTAAGCCACACAAACTTCTGCTGCAACAACGCTCGATTTCTCCCATGCACCAGGCCATGTACGTTCACTAGAATGGTATTCCAAAGCTTTTTAGTGACAAAAGATTAACAATCCTCGATCGCAGGTCCAATATGTATCTTTTTTACGGCGTAGAAGGAACGATTTTGCCTTCTCCCTGTTGGTTTGGTTTTAGAAGCACTAGAAGTCTGAACGAGATTGTTGCATCTTTCGCTGGCTCACCAATTGATAGTTCGTTTGCCATTCTTAATGTTAAACGTTTTTCGCGGCATCACCTCCAGGAGGTAGGTCCCTTCAATTCGCACGAAACATATAACACGTACAACATGAATGGTAACTATGAGCTGTCACGCCGAATATTTGTATATTTTCTCCCCGGAAAGACTCTTCATGGTTTACCCCTGCCATAGTCGTCCAAGGATTCCCAAGTAATGAAAAGCCAACACATGCATTTGCATACATAAAACATCACACACTCAATTGCAAAGCATAACAACAAATTACATCTGCAATTGCAATCAATTGCAAGCCACAAAATTCATTTGAAATTGGGGGGGCTCTCCGATACAAAATCAATACGTACGAGTACGAGGACATTTTGAATTATTAACCTGCGAACAATTTTGAAAGTTCTCAGGTGAACTTGTCAGTTGTCATTTCAATTTTGTATCCGCAAAGGAAAGTCCTGCTAAGTCAACCCCTTTGTAAAAGTGCGCACAAATATAACTTCTTCAACTTCACTCGATTGCCATTAATTTGCCCTCAAATTGACGTTTGGTAATTTGAAAGGACCTGTCATCGTTCGACAACAACCCCATTAATTATACACCCCTAATGAGATATGCCCACTGCTAATAGCTCTATTAAAGTGCGCACCGTCTGTTGTCCTCTGCAACCCCTTTCGGTGAAAAATTTTTAAATTACTGGTTTTGATTAATATTTTTGCATGTCTCTTTGCAGAAAACAATTTGATGGGAGCTGCTGAATGGACGGGCTACACGCCGAGCACCACAACACCGGGCGTTGGCTCATACCATACGTACCAGCCACTGCAGACGAATGCATCAAGTGCAGCGGCAGCGGCGGCGGCAGCAGCAGCAGCAGCAGCAGTGTATGGCTATGATAGTCACACAGCGGGAAATCCACCACCACCTCCACCACCACCACCACCACCGGATCATCATTCAAACTTTCACCTGCCCACTGTGCTAACAGACATGCAACCCTTCTGTACCTCCTCCGAGTATCATCACACGGGAATTGCGCCCAGTGCCGCCACCAGTGGAATAATACCCCACACCCAAGCACCCATCTGTAGTCCGACTTATGGCTCGACAAAGTCTGAAATTGACTCCCTCAATGCATCCTATCCGTCGTACAATAACTGGTCGAATGGTTACAACAATTATCAATACGGAAGCTGTACGGCACAGGCCCAGTATCCGGGTCATACAGCGCCCACAATGGTCCTCTATCCACAACTCTATTCGACTGTTAACCAAAATCAAATCCATTTACACCTGCATGGCACCGATAAACTGGAACAATACCTTGGTCCAGAGAATTCCCTAACAATCAGTTCCATCGGTGGTAGTCGATCTGGCATCGAAATTGGTATCGGAACTTCGGATCATGAATCAGTGATGATGAGCAATGAAGCAGCAGAACAACAACAACAACAGCAACAACAACACCCGCAACATATACAACAGGAGACTGAAGTGCCACAAGATCATCATCGAACCGATGATGATGTTGTTGATCCTGGAAGCGTTTGGCGGCCCTACTGACCATCGGTGAATTATTTTGAAATTGAACTGACCTAAGACCGTTTTTGAGTCTACAAGAGTGTGTGAGTCTTCTTTATTTTTTAAAATTCTAAATAAGTGTAATAACTGAAATTAAACAGTTAGTCTGTAAGTAGGTAGCTAGGACATACTTTTACTGTTAAACATAACAAAACTACATTTTAGTTAAATTTTAAATGTAAAAAAAAAAATTAAAAAAATTCAGTGTAAATAGATTTCACATTATTTATACTTCTAAAAAAATAAATTAAAACGGAAAAACCTATCAAATATACATAAATCGCCATTTATAAGAAATAAAACTAAAAACAGAAGTCTTTTATTATGTCAACCCCCGCAGAGTTACATAGTTTGCCGACCCAAGCAAAATTCCAAACTTCATGGACCCCCTCCGAATGGAAGAAAAGACTTGAAAGGTTGGCCAAAGTGTAGTGGCTGCATCATCGCTTGTCACGCTGAAGGTTCCAGGTTCGAATCCCGATGTTAAAAAAAAAGTCGATCAAGGGCGAAAAAAAGCTGCATAGGCATAACACTAGGCTTGAAAGTGTCGATCGTACTAATGACATCGGAATATTCAAAAAGAAATACTGTGAATTATAAGCAATGACAACAGTATCAATAATTCTCCCTCGTCATTCTGGACACCAACCTCGGAGCAAAAAAAACTGAAACCTAATACCACCTGAGTTTCAAAAATCACTACACCAACACGAGCGCTGTGTGAATATCATCATAAGATTTGGTGGGGACGGAAGACCCCATTTATTCGGCTTAATGCAAGCTACACAATTCTTAAAAACTAACTTAAAATTAGACTTAAACAATAACTTAGAACTAAGGTTGGTTGAAGTGACGGAGGAGATCGGATTTGAGGCAGGGAGTTGTGCGGTTAAAATCAAAGTCGGAAGGGTTTGATTTAATCTTCTGCAGCATACGGGAGATAAGTTCATTCGCGCCATAGGATGTGTGGTGGGTAGGTAGATAGAAGAGACGAGGGGTTCGTAGATTGCGTGGATTAGTATTAAGGGAGATAGAGTTATGAAGTGACGCACATTCAACGTGACCTGAAAGGAGTCGATGAATGAAGAGAATGTCGGCTGCATCTCTTCGTTCCTCAAGGGTATTTAAGTTAATAAGATTTATACGGTTTTGATAGGGGGGCAAAATAAAACGGTCGGCCCAGGGCAGACCTCGGAGTGTAAATCGCAGAAAACGGCGTTGGATGCTTTCAATTCTCAAGATATGAACCCGATGATATGGGGACCACACTTGACTGGCGTACTCTAGCACTGCTTTACAAAACCTAGCACAGAGTTGGCCTTAAGGATTATTTCATCCATATGTAAACGGAAATTGAGCTCCCTATCGCACAGAATGCCAAGGTCGCGAAGAGATTGAACGGAGGAGATAGGTTGGTTGTGCAGAAGGTAGAGTCGGGGTGCCGTTTTACTGGGTTGGGGCCGCTTATGTGAAAAAGTTATGGATTGGCATTTAGCGATATTAAGTTCCAAACAATTTTTGACGCAAGGGTATTCATTACCCCTTTAGCGCTAGTGAATTATAAAAAAAAACTCAATAATAGTATTTCCCGCTACTTGGAAACGAGCTAAGGTCATACCTGTTTCAAAAAATAAAAATGGCGATGAATTTAGACCAATAGCTATACTGCCGTTTCTATCCAAGGTTTTAGAGAGGATCATGAACTACCAGATACGAAGATTTATAAAAAAACAATAACATCTTGAGTCAACATCAGTCAGGCTTCCGTTCTAAACATAAGCTGTAGTAGGGAAGCTGTAGATAATGACAATGTGACAATCTTTACCCTATTGGATTTTTCAAAAGCTTTTGATACTGTCAACCACAATATCTTATGTAGCTGAGCTCCAAAATCAGTTTCATTTTTCATCGTCTTCTGTTAAACTGATGTCTTCATATCTGAATGGCAGGTCTCAGGCAGTTGTTGCCATGAATCTATCTCAGCATTTCTTCACTTAAAGGCAAGTGTTCCTCAAGGATCGATTTTGGAGCCCCTACTCTTTTCTTTGTATAACAACGAGCTCCCTTCTTATGCGGTAAATTCCTCCATGCACATGTATGCTGATGATGTTCAGCTATACAATAGCTGTCCGCTGAGTCTTTTGGAAAATGCCGCATGTGAAATAAATCAAGATCTTGACAAAATTGTTTCTTGGTCACGATCCAACGGCCTATGTCTTAACCCGAAGAAATCTAAATGTTTGGTTATTTCCAGAAAACCCATTGAAACGGCATATTTGCCTAAAATACACCTTAATAACGTACTCATCGACTTCCTTGATTCAGCAAGGAACCTTGGTATAACCTTTAACAACATGCTCACCTGGAATAACCACATTCGCCTAAGCTTAGGTAAAATATATGGAAGTCTGCGTATGATCCGGTTATGCCACCACCATTATTGAGTGTCAAATGATCTTCCCCGGTGACCCTTAACAAGCGTATTCTTGGCTGTTTCCGACTTCCCCTGTTAATGCCAAAAAACCTGGACCTGGTTGAGCATCGTCAAATGGTCTGAGAAACTAAAGGATCAACATCTCAATCACAGTTGTTGCTCTAAAAGGAAGCGTTATTATAAGCCTAACCAAAATAAATTTCCAAAACCCCGCTCCAACACCCTTCCCAAAGCAACAAAAAAACAAGTTGTCATTAAGCCCAGCTCTGTACCCGACCCTTATTGGAGCTTCAAAACTAACATCTTCCCCAGCTTTAGCCCTCCCTCCATACTTACCCAACACAAACCTCTTACGCCTCAATCCTCTAACGCACTGACTCCCTCCATTTTACCCGAGCCTGAGTCTCTTTCAACTTAAACCCAACCTCTCATATTGTCCCCCAACTGTCTTCTGCGGAATCAACCCATACCATCAGTTTTCTAACTTCGACCTTAAAACAGGAGGTAAGCAGCCTAATCATACACACATCTAACCCCTTCATCTCCAGCCTGCTTTTCCACTACCCCTATTCCTGATCCCCTTTCTCCTCCCACAGTTAAACTAACTCAGCAAACCCATGGTCACAGCATAAAGTCGCTATGCACTCTCTAGACTAAGAGATTCGCCTCTTTCTTGCTTATCTACGCGACAAATCTGACTCGGTCTGCTACGAAGGAAAGACTAAAACCAGCGTCATGGTTTCCATCCAGCAAGAAGGCCTCCCTATCGACCCAATAAGCCTTAGAAACCTATATATCAGGTACCAAGAGATTTTCTGCATATCGTCTCAAAAAGTGGTTGAAGACCTGGCTGCACTCGGCCACTATGTACATTTCAAGTGAGTCTTTCAGCTCAACCTATTGAATCTTACCAACATACTATCGATGCCATCGACCACCTAATCGACTTGTCTGATCCCATTGACGATATCCTTATCTTGGGCGGCTTTAACCTTCCTCAGCTACAGTGGACTCCATCAGATGATCAATCTTTTTTTCATTGCTTCAAATGCTAGCTCTGCTAAGGAATGTCTCTTCGTAGAACGCTTGACTCAAGTCTATGTCAAGTCAGCAGTATCTCTAGCAGTAGCCAACTGGACTCAATCAACTCCTCAGTCTCGATTCGTCCCCTATCTCTTTCAACAATTGATAACTTCCACCCTCGCCTTCTTCTCTCGTTTTTTCATAACTCTTTTTTGTCCAGCCCACTCTTCCCACAAGTCTCCTTTCCTAAGACTTTCATAAAGCAAACTTTCATAAAAAAAAGATTGATGAGGTTGAGGCGGTTTTGATAGAGAGGCAGAATAACAGACTCATTCCAGGACAGACCTCGAAGAGCAAATTGAAGAAAACTGCGCTGGATGCTTTCGATTCTCGAAACATGAACACGATGATACAGGGACCACACTTAACTGACGTACTCTACGAGGGGCGAATAAAGGAAATGTAGAGAGACCTGGTTGCTTATGGATTGGTGAATTCTTGAGACTACCGCTTTACAAAACCTAATATAGAGTCCCTATCAAACAAAAAAAGGTCGAGGTCGCGAAAAAACTGAACAGAGGAGATAGGTTGATTGTGCAGAAGGTAAAGTCGGGGATGAAATTGATGCCACTTAAATGAAAATGTGATGGATTGGCATTTAACAGTACGTATTAAGTTCAACAGATCGAAAAACTATCGAGGTCTTGTTGAAGGAGGATGGAGTCTTAAGATTGAAGGAATGGTTTCGAAAATGGTTTTGGTATCGTCGCGTCGGTATAAATGGAGACAGGCTAGGTTAGGTTAAGTTGAAGTGGCTGCCAGCTATAGCCAGTATACTTAGACCAGTGATAGGTCTATTGTGATACCACATTAGCCTGGGACATTCGAATGTTAATATGAAAAGAAGGAGACCTAGATGGCGGCCTTGTGGAACACCAAAGGTGACCAAAAAGAGGAGCTGGGTGGCTTGGTTTTCAAGCTTGTATTCTTTTGTTCGAATTTTCAATCACGTTTCCGCGTAATCCGGCCTCTATTTCACCAATGACGTGGTGAATTTCATTAGACCTTTGACTTCACAAGCCCTCAAAGAATGTCCGTCGTTTGCGAAAAAAAAGTCGTCTAGTAAACTTTGTCCTCTGGTTCATTCGCTTTGTAACAAATCTCTCTTTTGGAACCACAAGACCAGGCTCATAACTTCCAATTCGAGATACAAAAAGTCAGTTATCATCTCGCAGTAGTGCTTGCCGATAACTGTAAGCACTCGGCCTTGCGCAAGAATGTGCGCTGTGAACGAATAGACTTCTCTTGGACCACACGTAGATTATCTGTGACTCAGATTCGGTAGTCTGGGTTTGTGGACGTAGTCATCAATGTGGTAGAAATGCGTTATTTGACTGCAAAGGGCTTCCTTATTAAAATGACAAGCTATCGCATTGACAGCTGTCACATTTTGTTCACTATACGATTGACAGTTGGGAAATGCAACGAAATTCAAACAGAAGAACCTAGCTAAAGCAAAAATATCGTTTGAGATATTAACACGATGTTAACTTGTTGAAAGGAAAGTTGTCGTAGGCTTAGAGTTGCCAGGCCAGGCCGGTTGAAAGTCTCCTTCGAATCGTATGGATGGGAGCATATGGGTCAAGATCATGTCTTCGATCGGATTCTAACTTCGAGGACACTAAGAGGTAAAATAACACCAAAAACATAACTTTGGTGGGACAATATGAGCAGGTCGAAACTTTCCATTGTCACTCAGGACACTTACCCGGAATTCTTGGAACTCAAAGAGGCTCTCGTCTTTCTTTCAATCCTTCGGAGTCCAATATTTATGTTTCCTAGCCCATTGCAGTCTTTTTTCCCCCAGAAGTAGCTTCTTGTCATGCGACCTACTTCAAAAAGACACCATCAAAGTAAAGGTATCCATCTGTACACCAGCAGACGGTAATTTCCTTTGAAGATCGACACTTGTCTTCCTAGGACTTATCATGCTGTTTCGGATCAAACTTTGGTCACCCTGACCTGTGGGTTTTGTGCAATGGAACGTGGAGCCTTGTGCAAATCTTTTTTTTTAAAGTGCTGTTCACCTCCTTCATTTTGAATATTTCTCAATTTACTATCAACTCCACGCATGAACACCGCATGCATCAAGGATTGCCTGCTCCCATTCAAGAATCATCATTGTCCGACCACACCACAAAAACCAACACACACATGTCGTCGGTCGTCAGTCCAATGAATGCCACCATTGTCATGTCTATTCAAACATTTTCCAAACACCTACCTACCACATCCAATCAAATCTGGAACTGGTCACCCAGTTATGTAATCCATTCGAGAACCTAAATTACAAACCATGTAAGCAGTCCAATTATAGAACTGCTACGCGCCACTTAACGCACCGATCTGTCGCAAACACACAAGCCCCTGCCCCACACTAGGCCTGCTGAGGCGAAAGACAACCCTAGGGCGATGATGGAGAGAAAAAGACAACCTCTTGTCAAAGCTGCAGCAACTGAAGCCAAGCGAAAGCCGAGAGTATACGCCACCATGCACACACCACTGCTGCCATACACTCGGACGGGGACGTGCATCACCGTTCGAGCGCGTAATCGACTGCGACATTAAAATCTCGGCGTGATATCAAATTCTCACTGCGCTCACCCAGTACGAAGAGCGCGCGATCAATCGGAGGCCAGCCAGCAGCCAGCAGCACTAAGCAATGGAGCACCCCATGTTGCATTCCGCCTGCGTCTCGAGTCGAGTTGGTAGGTATGTACCTCTGGGAAATATTCGATCACCTTGCGGTAAGAACTTTCTAATCAAAACGTGGAATGCAACAACAACGCAAGGGTAACTCAATAGGTGATCCTCTGAAGTGCTGACAGAAGCCGATGGTGACGGATAAACACTGTTTTGTTCGTCGTCTTCCTTTGGTTATTTGTTGTTGGTGTTGTTGCATTGAGACTGCTGCTGCAGCAGTGCATGTCTTTGTGTGATCATTGTGAGCGGCTTCTTTCGATTAAGAATCTCAACCGGCGACGTTCATGTGAACGATGATGATGTCTTGAACAAGGTAACAGTGGCTCATGCAAGTTGGAGGGTCTAACCGTTCCAGACGATAATAATTAAGTGTTACATCAAGAAGTCCCGCATGTGTGTACGTACACCTGGGTGGTGAAAACAATTGATTTCATTTGAGCTTTGTACGTAGAATCTTTTGAACTTTGAATTTAGGAGTAGATACGCTGTAGATCCTGCAAAGACTTGTATTTAGCAAAGCTTTTGAGCGAAAAGACCAAACAGATGCTCTAGAGAGGAATGGCCCACAGGTGCTGTCTTACTGATTGTTTGAGCGAAAAATACTTCGTCGAAGAGTTGATCCTGTGTGTCAAGGTAGTCCGAGGAAGAGAACGTCGAACACAACCAAGCCACAAAGATTGTTCGAATCTTCTTTTTAAAGATACTTTCTGGAGAGGGAATGCTTCATGCACCGTTACGGATGGCAGTCGGGCTCTACCCTGTCCATCTTCAGACAAACCAACGCCAGAACTTCTTCTTGCATTACTTTAGGGTGGTCCCACTTTTCCTAGCTTCTACGAGCTCTAATCTTCTATGGTTTTGACAGATTTATGTGCTATTCTCTCAACATTTCCTCGATGTAGGAGCACACTCCGTTCCAGTTTTCCTCATTCGTGCGTATTGTCCGGTGTCATTTCGTCTACCTCCGTTTCTAGTCTTCATCCGTCACTCCAGCGATTACGAGAACGGCTAGTTCTGAGACGGTTTGATAGAAACTCGCCACCCAAAGAGCTCTTCCTCGCTGCACCCGTGTCAATTGTCTTCTAAACTTTTCGAGCCCAGTCTAGATCTCGAATTCATACAAAAGGGCAGAGTGAGTAACTGTCATGAGTAGTTTAGGCCTGTTAGCTATGGAGCCTCCTAAGCTTGCCTTTAGTCTGTTCAGCTTGGATGACCTTGCAGCCCTTTCGAACGCTTACTTGGTCTGTTGCCAAGAATTTTACAACATATTTGGTGGTTAATGTCTAGAGGCCTACCCGCATTTCTACGGTAAAAGGAATACGACTCCTCCGTCTTTCTGTTGCTAAACTCAGTCAAGTAGACGCTCTACAAGATCCTCATCATTGCCCTCCTAGGTAGGTAGGTAGAGGCGGCAATTCAACATGAACCCAAGTAGCACAAGAATGTGCCTTTTTGTTACCACGACTCGTGTGACCTAGTTGGTAATGTGTGTAGTTGAGGATGTAGGCCAGTCGGTGCCTAGATCCAGCCTGTTGAGTTATGAAAGCGGATTAAGTCTCTTATCCCTTTACCCGAGAGATGTCATTTCGGGTCGCCCTCATACTGTATGGTGTCTCGTTGGAGGCTATAGTTGGATCTCCGTAAAAAATAACACTCGCCAATCGCTGTTACTACGGCCTTAGGAGGCCAAAGGACGCCTAGGTAAGTACTTGATGGCGTGCTTTGATGCAACCTTTTGTCCTCTTCTCTCTGCTTCTGATTAGTATCACTTCCGCCTTATGCTCCTCAGCTTCTGTTGGACCACTTCTTCCAGTAGCTTGGTGACAAATCTTACGATCTTTATCCTTCTTGTCACGTTCCACAGAAGTGGGCCCAATACCGAGTCCTGTGGCACCCCTTTTGTGGCAACATACTCCGCCTACAAGAATCCTTTGTCCAATCTAAGGCACCCTAAGGGTTCCACGGAACCCAGTTTGAAGAACGCAGGTCTAACGTAATCCGTCACTATCTTCCTGATGTAGGCACAAATGTATGTTGGTATCCTCACATCCTCGAAGGGCTTCCAAGATGTGATTCCAGTTTCAAGATGGTAACAGCACAAAACCATTTTGCACTACCCTTCCCCATCTTCTACGAACCTTCTGAAACTTTTTTTGCTGCAACAACGACCACTCGTATCGCATCTATAGGTATTACTGACCCCGACCTTTGGCATCCGTGTTTTATCAGCATCCAGCCTGCTGGTGTTCTAGACCGTATCCAGCATACAGCGTGGGCGAAGAGACGAAGAATTCCCTGGCGCGTCGCTTTCTTCACAGATCAAGTTGTTGCTTCTTCCATCGTTCTGGGAACACCCCTTCGATCAGACATAAGCGATAAATATTAGCAAACATGTCCCGGCCATCTAGTCCTGGTATTTTTTGTTGGCAGCTGCAACTGCTCGGGTAATTTTCGGTCCCGTCTGCATAGACGGTGAGTGGAGGAGGAGATACAACGACGGACTGTACGACCTGTGCAGCGTCATTGACTTAGCCAGAAGAGTGAAGGTCCAACGACTAAGGTGGCTGGAGAAAACCTAGCTCTACCTCTAACTTCCTACCGAGTTAGCTGGGTCATGTAGAGCGGGTGGACACCAATGCTTCGGTTCGAAAAATCTTCGAATCCGCCCCCGAGGGACATCGCAGCAGAGGAAGACCGCAACTCAAGTGGCGCACGTGAGTTGAAGGGGACCTCAACCAACTTAGCGTGCGAAACAGTAGGCAGCTAGCTAAAGATCGAGCTGTCTGGAGACGCTTGTTGGTTGAGGAGCTGGTCCACCCCGGACTGTAGTGCTGCAACTGCTCTATAGGAATTGAGTGTGCTTCTTCTGGATATTCCAGTGCAGTTTCCTGTTGTCGTGGGAAAAGCCCAAGCTACAGATGTAAGTTGCTCGTCTCAAAGGTAATTAATTCTACCTCTTGTCTCTAATCGATTGTTATGTCCCTCACCAACCTAAACTCGTTTTTGTTTGACTTGAAATCGGATTACAAATCACCTGCCACCGAAAACAAACACACAAATACCTGTCCTAAGTCATTCAGGACTTAGGTACATATGTAGTGGGCGTTAATTTTTCACTCTCAAGAGTCAAGACCCGCCTCTAATGGACTCTGCGCAAGTGATTACAATTCCAATCTAATTCCCATACTAAATGCTCCATCTAATGTCAATTTTGATCAGAGAGAGAGTCTCTCTCATCCACTCATGAGAGAATTAATAAATTTTTCTATCAAATTCACTTCCCCACTTCACCCACTCTAGAGATTCAGCGTATCTAGTTAGTTAAACCAGTTTGTTGTCCGCGCTCACAATTTCCCCTTCGAAATGAATTGTACGAGTGATTATAATAAAAGCTCTCCAAATCCTATGGAGGGGGAAGCTTATTATTAAAACTAAAAACACTCAAAGCTTTCAATTTATATCGCAAAAGTTCAACATCAGCTGTGTTGACCCATACACCAACCAGTCAACGTCATTTCAAAGAGAAATGTGATTCCAAGAAACGACCCATAACAAGTTTTACGAAATCTCAAGCCCGACAAATGACAAATCCAAATCAAAAAAAAAAAATGCTAACAGCTCTCCCATGAATAATCATACGCTGCGGGGTTATTTTAAGGCTGAGGAAGTTAAGACCGTAGATACCTACTACAACCGTGTCCGCGTAAAAGGGGATTTCTTTTTTCTTAGATAATTTTTTTTTTTCGACATTTGTTTACGTTTTGCATTAAACGATCGACGACCGTAAATCATTTGTAATGAAACTTGTTCATAGTTTAAGTCAAACGTATTCAAGTTCTAAGTATGAGGTAATATACAAACGGGGGATGATTGTGGGCTAGCCCCAGTGGTTTAGGATCTGGTTAAAGGAAATGCAGGGATTTTGAATGAATTTTAGAAAATTTTAGACTTGTTGTTCCAGTTAAAATGAAATAATTAGTTTGTGACATGTATTTTGCAACACGTAACATACAGTGAGGTGCAAATGTATTGGGACGAACGAAAAATTGTTTGCGGTGTTTTGTGTGCCTTTGGATTAGGAAAGTCCTAGGCGCATCAAATCGATAACCACCACGTTTTCATTGATTTTAGGGCCGCGTATGACAGACAAGCTATACAGACTACAGAGCTATGCCTACCTTCTGTCACCGGTCTAAGTGTGCTGGCAATAGCTAGAGGTCATTTCAACCTAGCCTATGCCTTGTTTTGACATCCCTGTCGAACTTGTGCGTTTGTGCCCCTTTGGAAGTCAAAAGAGGATTTTGACAAGACGATCCGATATCGTTTTTGAAAGAATCGGGTAAAGCTCACGCACCAAAACCAGAGGCACAATCTTTCCAAAGACCGTCCAATTACTCGACGACATCCCTCTCCACCCTTGTAGGTGTGATAACGGGTCATTACACTCTGCGGTACCACATGAAGAAACTCCGTATTACGGCAGAAGACTTGTGTTGAGGCTGCGGAGACGAGGAAGTCCGCGAGGACACAACCCACTTCCTCGGCCACTGCCCCGGCCTGTACCATCTAAGATACAAATTCCTCGAGCAACATTTCTTCCGGGATCTCGAGGAACTATCTGGTTAACCAGTGAACAATCTGAACGGCTTTATCAAATCCACAGAATGGTTTGTACCACTAACGCAGTAAGTAGTTACTAGTACAATTTTTATGCGGGAAGCGTCTTACCCTTAAGATCTCCCCCTATGGGTAGAACAATGGGTCTTAGAGACCTGAGTGTAGCGCAGAGGAACGCCTCTTCGCGGGCCCACATACCTAAATTAACCTACTCGACGACATTGACATAATCGGAAGAATGCAGCTTGAATGTCAGAAACACTTTCATGAGTATTGAGAGGAAAGACGAACGGTCAATGAGGGCTCCCTGTTTCTCCGCACGGATCTGTGTTTTGAATGACTTACAATGGAAGCATGTCTGGCTGGTGGCTATGGCGACACGGACACCGGGACGATGACAAATATCGCTTTAAAGTGATTCGAAGAATAAGCCAGGGGATGTGTAGCATAAGTCCTGGAACATGATGACCACAAAGTGATTGAAAGATACAAAAGATATCGTGCACTGGTGCACTGGATCTAAAGTAGTTTACAAAGCCTGAGAAGACGACCTTTTTCAGTTGTTCGTACTTTTCCGCAAAGCCTTCTCCCAAGAAGGACACCCAACTCCGATATCACCGTAGACATACATAACTATGAGGCAGTAAGGAACTTTGTTTACCAAGGCTCTGCTATCGCTTCTGAAGATGACATCTCATCAGGAATCAAACGTTGGTTCTTTTGGCTGAGAAGGCAGTTGAGTAGCACAGCCCTTTTCGAAAAATTAAAGTGAAAGACCTTCATCATCTCAGTCCTACTCTATGGCACAGAGGCATGGACTTAGTCAAAAATGGATGACGTTGCTCTTGGGTGTTTTTAGAGGGTAGGAGTTGTATAGCGACATTGAAGCCAAGAAGATCCAACAACTGAGTCATATAGATAGGATGGACACCACTGCTCCGGCCCGAAAAATCTTCAAATTAACGACACAGTAGAAGAAGACCACGACTCAAGTGGCGTACGCAAGTGGAAGGGGACTTCAAGCAAATTGGCTTGCGAAAGTGGAAGCTTGTTGATTGAGGCAAAGGTCCACCCCGGACCGAATTAATTGTGACAAATATTTCTTTTGGCTCTTCGAAGGTATAGGTCCAATTTTTTGTCAAGATGGCGTTTTTGGAACTCAGATATGGATGCCTTCATAGAAAAGAGGGCAAAGAAGATCGCTTTACATGAGTAGACTGACGGTTGATGTTTCTGCAGGCTGCAGGTTCGATTGCAACGAGTCGTAAGAGGCATTGGGGCCGAAAACGCAAGACTTCTTATCATTTTAGCAAATTTAAGTCCGAAATAGCGAGTTTCTCTAGAAGAAGTGACGATCTTCAAAGAGACTTGGCGTTAGCTGGTGTACAGATGAATTCATCTACTGTTCGATGGTGTCTTCTTGAAGTAGGTCACAAGAAAGAAGACTGCAATGGGCGAGGGAGTAAACATTAAAATTGGACTAAGCCACTTCGAGTTCCAGGAGTATCGGGCAAGTGTCGTGAGAGAAATGGCAATGAAAAGCTCCGATTCGGTCATATTGTCTACCTACCTTAAGTTATGTTTTGGGGTTGTCTTATCCTGAAAGATGCTGAAAGTTTGAAGCTCATCGAAGGCTTGATGAACAGGACATATCATTCGAAGAAGGCTTCCAACCAAAAATGCAATTTTCTTACAAAATCTCGCTCCAAGTCACACGTAAAAAAAAATGAGGCAATCCTTCAAGGGGAACTACATCAATGTGCTGGAATAGCCTAGCAACTCTTACTTACTAACTTAAGGTGGCGCTACAGTCCAGGGTGGACCTAGGCCTTAACCAACAAGCGTTTCCAGCCAACTGTGTCCAGTTTCGCACGCTAAGTTGGTTGAGGTTCTCTTCAACTTGCGTACGCCACCTGAGTCACGGTCTTCCTCTACTGCGTTGTCCCTCGGGGGCGGATTCGAAATATTTTCGGAACGGAGCATTGGTGTCAATCCACTCTACATGACCCAGCCACCTCAGTCATTGGACCTTCACTCTTCTGGCTAAGTCTATGTCGTTGTATCTCCTCCTCCACTGACAGAAAATCACCCGAAGAATTTTCCTCTCGACGCAGCCAAGAGCACCCTCATCCATTTTTAATAAAGTCCATGCCTCTGGGCCGTAGATAGGATCACTTTTGTTGTTTGCCCTCTCGCTTTGCGTGTCAATTGCCTTCTTAGCCCAAAGGCCTGGCAACTCGCCTAACCTCAATCCGAACGAGACTCTGTGGGACATTGTTAGAGCGAGGCTTGGGAAATAAGATTCCACGACAAAAAATAAACTTATTTCCACAACTATTCGAGGAATGGTTCCAATTTCAAATATTCACGGAACCTTAAATTGAACTTATTGATCCTAAAGGTGGTCAAATATTAAGTATTTATCCAAACTTGTCCCAATTAATTTGCACAGCACTGTACATGATTACTTTCAGATCAGCGATTACCCCCCTAAGGCCTAATTAAACTATAAACTCTAGGAACGTGTTTTGGGTAACAAAAGTGAAAAGACGCTTAACAAAAACGTGACCACTAGCAGGTGATAGTAAGAATAAATCTTAAATCTAGTCACATGACACGGCCAAGATATTGAATTTTTAATAAACAGCGTCACTTACTTATATTCGATTCGGACTATATTCAATTTTTGTGTACACACATTTGGATAAAAATAATTGTTGTGATGGGGGGTTTTTCCCAATTAGTATCTTCTTCTTTGGAAACAGCCTCGCGATTGATGTTTTTAATAGTTAGCTAGAGTTACTGTTAGAATGTTTAAAATTGAACAGTGACGTGGAGAAATATATTCAATTTCCAAGTGGAACGTCGTCGTGTCATTGACTTTGAATTTAACAAAAAAAAAAAAAAAACGAAAAACTGGTTATGAATAGATTAGATTGGTGGTAGTAGAGATGATAATTAGTCCCTTATCATTGTGACCACAAGTTGACCTATTGATAGTGATATTGTTGTGATTAAAGGTCATCTGTGATAGGAAGTTAGTTTGAGTTCACACTTACCCAAACGAAAAGAAGTAGGTCAGTTGTGATGGGATCCATGATGCTACATTTAATAAAGTCTCTTGGTGAGTTGGCAATCTTCCTTGTGCTTCGTGGTATAAATTTCCTAAGTAACACGTGTCGTGTCTGAACAGTGGTACAAGATTCTTTGTTTTTTGTTTTTTTTTGCCTAGAGGGGTAGCGGAGAAACGCTAAGGCACACGAGAAACAGTCCCGCTCTGTATCGAGTAGTGCGAGACTTGTTCCTACTCACTAAAAAACCACCTTTAACCCCTTTTTTTCAACTTCGACACCATCCACTCCGGGACCGCTTTGAGCATTACTTCAGAGTGTTGTCATTTTCTTTTTCCCACCGGCCGGCTTTTTCATACTTTTTTCTCCTGTTCCGGGTTGATTCTTTCTTGTCGGTGAAGCTTTCCAACGGGTTTATATAGTTTCGTGAAGATAGGTTTGGTCTTCCTCCCTCTTTTTGTGTTTTGAGTACCTTTCCTATGAAGACGCATACTCGTTTCCAATTCTGCTCATTTGCTTTTTGCGGCTATGTTGTCCGATCTACTACAGGCGAAGAACGTGTGGTTTGTGTCGTGCACTTGAGAGTCGCCATACTGGCAAGCTGGACTGCTTATTTTGCCCATCTTGTGGAGTACCCATGTCCGGTTAAAAACTGGGTGACGTAATAGTTTACCTCATCGTGTTTCTATCCCTTCCATTCGGTTTGGGATCAGCTTCACGGTCCATCGCCCTCTGTTTTCTGCACTCCATCTCTCTTGCCAATGCTGTTTTGTAAGTTCGTTTGCCTCTTCTGTAGCCGCCTCTACTCCAATATCCGTCTTTTTGTCGTAGACGTACTTTCTCGATAGGGATCACTCCCGCGACTATGAAGATGGCTGGTTCCGGGACCGTTCGGTATGAGCTTGCGACTCGTAAGGCTCCGCACCTCTGTATTGCCATCATTTGCTTCTTGTATTTCTCTAATCGCAGTGCATCGGCCCATATCTCACGCCCATACAGGAGAATGGAGTGACAAATTGTCATTAGGAGCCTTCGTTTGCTGGCTGTGAGGCCACCTACATTTGGACACTACCAGGTAGATAAATTGTAATTGACTGTGTTAGCCAGGGATAAGAGCAACCCTAGGCAATCTCAAACTAGATTAAATGTTATAGGGGCCCATCCGTTCTACATGACCCAGCCACCTCAGTCGTTGGATCTTCTCCTCCTTGTTATATCTCCTCCTCCACTCACTGTCTATGGAGATGGAAACGAAGAGGGTACATGCAAATTATGGTTATAGATCCCTCTCTGTCGATGAGGTGAAATATCAGTAAAACAAAGTGAGTAATCACTAGAGCTTATGCTTGCATTCGATCAGGGGTGACTATGTTAGGTAGTAGGGTTGACAGGGCAAGGAAATCCTTCTTCCATCACACTTAGATCAATGTAGATCCATTGTGATGTTCTTGGAGGATCAGGGGCGACTAAGTGGGTCATGGGTCTTATTTCAAAAGAAAATAAGACCAAGAACCTACAGATGATACTTTTTTTTTCTGTCAGGATGTTGGAATACAACTCTGGAGCACTCGGACAGGTCCATTGTACTACCAGCAGATTTAACACTTTAACTTCAGTCATGAGACTCATCATATCACATCACCCAATAATCTGCCATCTGATACGAGCAAAGGTAGGACAATCATATAGAAAGTGTTTCGTAATGTAGTTCTTACTGCACAGGCGTCACAGAAAGTCGTCTCACCTAAGCCTGACACGTTGAGATGTTTGGTAAAAGGCGTAGTGGCCCAGTCTTTTCTGTTGAGGGACAGCAAAAAAGCCGCAAAACTTCTTTCAGACGTTGGAAAATATCCGTTTATTCTGCCTGCATCCTGAAGAGTCATGCCACCTACAGTTGTGCTTGCTAGAAACTCAACTATCGATGGAAGCTTTAACCTCCAGCAAACTCTGAACCTTCCTTAGCAGGCTCATCGAAGAACTCATTTCCAATTACGCCGCTATGTCCAGGGACCCACACAAGACCTAGCAAATTCAGTCTTTCAAGCGAATTCAAACTAGTTTCTGCATTCTTAAACTATTTCGTATTTTGTAGGAGGATTGAGCAAGGTCCTAAGCGCAAGTTAACTATGGCAACAGACACAGAAACTGCGTCTTCTCCACTTGTTTTCTGCGATGCAATGCGCAGCCATTCGAGTAAGTATTGCTCAAATCTCCGCTTAGAAGAGTGACACCTGGTCGCTTTCCATAAAGACTTAAGCCATCTGTAAATCTTTACAGTCTCAGAGAAGGATAAAAACCAGTCCTGTTCCCAAGAGAAGTCGAACTTAAACCTAAAAAGTAGTTCCAGTTCCGAAACCATTGCGTCTCAGATGGCATATCCATAAGATTTGGTTCAGTGTTGGACCAGAATCCACTTTTTTTCAAACGCAAGATGGCTTTGATCGTTTCGGATAGGAAATCAAGCATCAAGCGGAAAAGCCCCAGTTCAGCCGTTCTTTGGAGTCCAAGGAAAATAGCTTTCTTAATGTCTTTGCGCGAAAGCCTATTTCATCAGATAATCGCCGCCACAAGTCATGCCAAAAACGCCCTTACACTGCCGGAAAGTGGATAATGCTGCTCTAGACGAAGATCGAATTGTTTCGACCAAAGAAGTTTCATCCAAAATTACTCCTAAATATTTTGCTTCGTTAGAGAGGAGGACTCTGATGCCTTTGCGCATTGGAAGAGTCAGTCCAGTCAACTTCGTCTTTCTAGTGAAGTGAACAACTTCAGAGAATTGAAAGCTTAGTCCTAGAACACCATCCGTCAATCATATCCAGGACCATCTGTATCTTAGAGCGGACAGTTTGCAAAGAAGAGCTAACAAATAATACTGTAACGTCTGAGAGTACTATTGAGACTTGTTGAGCAGAGAGTCTATCAGAGGGGACAAAATGCCACCTAGAGGGCAGCCCCTGTTTACCCCTGCCATCACATACCAATGATTCAGCACCGTCTTGCCTAGACTCTGCTATTATTTCTGCTAAAATCAGCGCAAAGATCAAACGGACAAACGCTGTTAATACCCCTCAAGATGCTCTATAAAAACTCTAGTCCTCATATCAGTCTTGCCCTATGAGAGAGAAACGTAGAGTTTTCCAAAACCGGATTAAAATACCCTTGAAGCCTTTAAAAGATGCAAGTTTAGGTCCAGTCCATGCATGGAAGAGAAGATTCAATCACGAATTACTGTGACGAAGATATGAATTCAACTTTTGAGACGGCTAGGGTTACTCCAGTAGATGATTTATTGCGGTTAACTTTAGGGTAGTCAGAGGTCTCCAAGCAAGCTGAGATTCATAGCAAAAAGCGTTTACAATCTTTTGTTCTGATTGTCTGAGAGATTTCGGAGGTTTCATCCCATCATAAACCTCTTACTAGGAGGAGAAGATGGCATGCTCTAGTTGAATTCGTCTTCAACCAACTTGAGATAGGTGTGCAATCGGTGATGGCTAGCAAAAGATTATGTTGTTTCGATGGACTTTGTTGATTAAAGCTACAACGGTTCTTGATAAAATGGTCTGCCTAAACCAGTAGCTGGAACCCAGTTAGGAACCCAGTTCACCTCGAAATTAGGGTACAACTTGATAAGTCCATTCGGGAACTTAAATTCGGTCCTTATTTCGTCAAGTTCTTCATGATGAATGGTGTTTCATGCAGTCCCTGTCAGGTTAACGGGTTTCCATTATTCAAAGCCTCTATAAAGTTTCGGTAAGGCAATTCTCAAACTGAAACCTAGGGAAAATCCTTGGTGCATACCTCTGGATAAGTATTTATAATCTCTAGATAGGACCTCTAATCGAAGGGAATCTCGAAGTTTTAAAGTAAATCCCATCGCCAGCAACATGAACTTTGATAAGAGAAAGGTTTAGCTTGTCAAGATTTCCCTTTCGTGTGCAGGACCTTGACTTGATAGTTAAGTCATGTTCACAACTTCTTGAAGGCCTAGATCCTCGAACTTTGTTGTCTCCTACGAAAATTCTTTCTGTTCCCGACGACTTGGTTACTTTTCAAAACCAATACTTCCTTAACAGGAAAGCAACTCTCTATCCCTCGAACGCAAAGGTCCATAGTCCTTCTTCATCTTCTCATTTGAACGAGTAGGTACCTACCTACATTTGCTGTAACCTCAAGCCAATCAATTCAAACGGCAAATGGATTCGCATTAAAGTTGATAAAACAAACAAAAACCTCTAACAGCCCCTAACCACGATGACCTCCTTAATCAGCGGTTAAACGTTTTCAAATCGTCTCCCAAGCCCGCCCCAAACCTGTCGGTGTGTGATGTATCATTTCAAAACAACAAAAACAATTTGTGACCACAAAAATTTGCCCGAAAATAAATTTGATTAGTTTTTTACCACTCTGAAGTGGAATTTTAGAACCTCACCCTGATCGGGACGTTATTATCCCCGTTTAATGTGAGATGTGTGCCTTTACTTGCTTGACATGACAGCTGGTCAACACGGTGGTTTTCTGTCAGTCTATACACTTTCCCGACTAGGTATACCTGCTTACAGCCGTATACGCGTTTAAATTCACGAGATTTGATTGAAAATTTAAACCTCAACTTGTCACCGATCGAATGAGCGATAGATAGAGCCGTTACGCACAGTGGGGAGCATGCAATTGGAAAACAGTGAAACACGTTAATTTATATCCGAACTCCTGAAGCCTCATACGTGAGCCAGGGAACGTGGGTTATTTTCATTGATTGACCTGTGAACTTGATTAGCGGTTTCGATGGAGCTGATTGTTTTTAGGTTTTTTCTTCTTTTTTTTATTCCTGCCGTCCTCTTTCACTGATGGAACACACAGTGGATTCCAAGTGAAATGCCAACGCGTTAGTGGACGCGGTTTGCATCCGGTATGCAGTTGTTAGGCTGTTCCGACCGCTAATTAGGAGTGTTTTAGGGGCACAAAGTGCATTCACAGAGTTTTTTTTTCTCACACAATTTATAAACGGATATATTGTGCTTGTTACGTGGAATTGATGATTGTTGGCTTAGTTGGTGGTAGGTATAGCAAAGCAACTGTATTCATATGTCCTTTGAGTGTACAAAGGCAATTAATTGAAAATATTTGTGAAATTAATTTAGTTTTACATAATTATTCACACAGCTGACGTTTAAGCATGAATTCGTGACGAAAAAAGCATAAAATTTGCTTAATTTAAAGGAAAGTTGGTATTTGATATCTATCAGAGCCTGTGATGAAGGACGACATAGAACTTGTGTTCCGACATGGGACTCCTAATTCTTGAATGCAGTGACATTTAGCAAGATCATACACTGATTAATTGGACCTTGTCTTGATCACATCAACGACGGAGAAACTGAACTGTAGTTTGTTTCATAAAGAGCTCTCTATTCGTCTGTCATGCCGGTGATCGGGACAACTAAGCACATTTCATCAAAAAAATGGAAGGTCTAGGCAAAGCTTCCTATCAGCAGATTAGACCTGAACTGATTCATAATCCTCCAACAGTTTGATCTTGCTTAAGGAAGTACACATCAGCACAATATAAACTGTCATCACGGGACACAAAACGAGAAGAATGCAAACCTTTGGCCCGAAACTTCGGTCATCCATTCATGTTGTCCGTGTTATACATCTTTCCAGCTAAATTAAAGAGACTTACAGTTTTTTGTTGCCGACTCCGAATAGAGGTTTAAGGTTAAGAGATCACTGTCGCTGAGAGGTTTTTTTCTGTCAAAGTGTTGGATATCCTGGAGAAGTCAGATACAAAAATAGGTCCATTGTACAACCAGCAAGTACAACCCTTTTACTTTGTTTTCTTCGTCTTTCTAAGAAAGTCGTGGAAGGGCTTCAGTGATAAAGAGCTTAGGTTACCAGTACTCATCATATCAGCCCCTAAAATCTGCTATCTTACAAGAGATAAGATTAGAATTGTTCCACACTGTTATCGCCACAGACAGTGGTGTCACTTAAACCTAACACGTTGAGATGTTTGGCAAAGAAGAAGTGTCTCGTAATAACGCCAATAAGTTGTTTGCAGTCTTTACTGCTGAGACGCAGCAAGAATGCCGCGAAACTTCTTAGAGACTTTGGGAAGTCTGCCTATATCCTGGAGAGTCATGCCACTTACAGTTGTGCTTGCTAGAAACCCAACCATCCATAGAAGCCATAACCGAAAATACAGGCAAACCGAACGTGGGTTCAGGGCCCGAAAAGTTCTCCTTTGAACCCTGCCTGGCAAGCTCATCGGAGAACTCATTTCCGGTAATCTCGCTATGTCCAGGGATCCATACAAGTCTTAGTCAATTCAGTCTTCCAACCGAACTTAAACTTGACCTGCATTTTCGAACTATTTTGAATTTCGTAAGAGGATTGAACAAGGCCTTAAGCGCAACCAAATACTCCGTCCCCTCCATTGGTTTTTCATGATATAGTTGGCAGCCTTGGGTATTGCAAAAATCTCCGCTCGGAAGATAGTCTATTATTGTCGCTTTCCACAAAAACTCCAGCACCTGTGCCATTACTGGTCTTGGAGCCCTCTGTAAAAATTCGACTACATTCCGTACCCGGCTCAGAATGTGGTGAATACCACTCCCGTGCACAGGAAAAGATAGGCTTCCTGTCGAGAGGTAGTGTCGCAAAAAAAAAAGTCAAGCTTGCTTAGCAGTCTAACACACTAACCAGTAGGCTACAGCGACCACAAGTCTGTCAGGGGACACTGAGATGTATAAAAACACACGAATACACTTGGCCTCTTTGGAAATGATTTTTTTTTTTAAAGCTATAAGGACGAGGTGATAGCAGAGACAATTCCTAACCTGCATTTGTAAAAATTAAGCTCCATTTAGGGACTTTTCTTTTCAACAACTTCAGTTGCATGACAATTGAAACAATTTACATATATTCTTTGGGCTCTTTTCCGTTTTAGGATAATAAATCTCAGCTACCATCATCTTTTCCTCAGCTACCGTTTGCCATTTCACGTTTTTTTTTTTGTGACTAATTCACTGCTACTTTGACTTTTGCATACGGTGCCTATATGTTATCTTAAAAAAAAAAAAGCTGCTCTAGATCCGGTTCAGCCACAACATCCGCATACATTGCGGATTTTTGAGAAAATGATTAACAAAAAGTTTTTAGCTTTTGGTGCACCAGACAAGATGTGATCGTTTTACGCGAGCTTTGAGCGAATGAACCGTCTTATGGATTGAAGCCAGTTCAGAAGTGGTGAAGTATTTTTTTTGTTGCATCGCTCTCAAGGAAGTCTAGACATTTCACAGTATTTTTGGCGACTTTAAATGTTTGGTCGTTCCAACGAAGGTCGTTGCTAACTTTGAGGATGTAGGCACCATTCGACGTTTGGGTTTCGCTTAAGTGACAGATGACAGCATTGAGTTTTGGAAGCTCTGTTTGTAGAACTTTTTCTTCGTCCAGAGAGTAGGGACGTCAGTGATGGAACTGAAGGTTTGATGGATTCGATTAGAGGTTGCACTTATGGAAATGAAGACAGCGTCAGATTTGCAATGAAACAGATTATGGTGCACTTCTCGTTCCATCTCTCTTTGGAATTTTCCCACATAAATCCGGATTGCTAATTCTGTTTTCACATGCGTAACGTTGTTGAATGACTTTCGATTAAAAAAAAAACATGATTACCTATTAGTATTCCACGATTATTTAACAATCTATACAAACACGTGTAATGCCTATTGCAAATGTATTAATTTAAATACACCCCACATCTTGGAAAACAAGATGCAAAATAGTCATCAACAGCAATTCAATTATAATTCCAAAGAATGGAAAGTAAAAATACAAAACGACGACAACCAGTGCAAGTAAAGTTGGAATTCCCAGGCGTTGTTTTATTAACTTTATTCCTCAGTGTGATCTACAAAAAAAAAAAGAAAAGAGGTATCGCACTCTTGAATTCTACGTAGCTGGGGCCCACATCACTGTGTGTAAATGATTCACTAGCTTATAGCACTCTATGTTGCACGTATCACTTTGGAGCTACTTAGTATTCCATGCAGGCATGGCAAATCAATTTAATCGTCAAAATCACAAAAGAGCTGCGTCAGAAGCTACAAGTGTTAGCCTTGCCTAACGATACTTCTTGTCCTGTTCGGATGGTCCTTTTGTCTCCCAACAAAATGGGGTATTCTTTATGCAAATTCTCATCAAATGTACGATGGTGGTATCAAATTTCTAAAGATGCAAGGAATTGCATGTTCATCTCATTGAAATGCTAAACGAATTGCACTTTGACCAGAAGGTCCTTTTCTGACAAAGCGTAACAATATCCTCATTCTTGGGATGTAAATCGTTGCAGTGTTCCTACAGTGGGTTCGTTTTGTCATCAAAAAGTATCTCAATTCGGCGTTTGGAGTCGTGAAGGTGCGAAAAATATAACACGCACAAAATGAATGAGTCCTTGACCCTCTATGAGCTGTTGTGCCAAACATTTGTATGGCAAAGTAGGGAAGTAAAATTGTGAGGATAAACTGTAAAGTGGCATGGGTGACGAGGCTTAATTTATAAGCTTTCCAAATAGTGGCGTGCAAAAACTAAAATTTTGAGAAAGGTAAACTATTAAAGGATCTTTGCAACCCAATCTTACATCCAACTGTACTGCTTGTCACTGAAAATTAACTCAATATTCAAAGACTAACTATAAGCTATGGTCACTTTCATCAAAAAAAATAATAGGGCAGTCTTAAAAGGATCAAGTTTGTAGGAAATAAAGTCGGCCTAATGCAAGGAGTATCCTTAATTGTTATCCATTTGAGAATTGGCACACTCCATTCAGTTGTTTTTCTTACTGACTTACTTAGATGGCGCTACAGTCCGGGATAAGCCTTTGCTTCAACAAAGCAAGTTTCTTCTTTAACCATTAGCCTGATCTTTAGCTAATTACCTCTAGGTGCACACTTTAAGTTGGTCGAGGTCCCTTTCTAATTGTACGCGCCACCTAAGACGAGCTTTTTTTCTGCTGCGTTGTTCCTCCGGGTCGAATTCGAAGACCCTGTAAGGCGGAGTGTTGGTGTCAATAGATCAATTTTGCAGTACATTTCGTATGGTTCGTCGTTAAATCTCCTCTTCCTAAGCCTGTCAACACAGATGGGACCAACGTTTTACGAAATAAGTTTTTACCCGCAACGATCAAGCATAGCTTCATCCGTCCCAAGTTGTTCGGAATAGGGTCTAAGATTAGGAAAGGAAGTCCTTTCTCCGTCACACTAAGGTCAATGTAGAGGGGTTGCAGTCTCCTCTACTAGGAACCATTAGCCTATGTTCTATCGAGCCAGTCCGAGGAGCGGATAAATTTGTGTATGTCGACCACAGACTTGTCGGACAGTTGTTCTAGATCCTGAAAGAAATGTCTTCCAAGGGTCTTGAATCTTAATTGGCAGAACGCTGGATAGTGGCAATGACAGTGTGGAGTGTCTACTTCTTCGTCACCACATCCCCTGCATAGGTCATCCGTGTTCAATCCCAGTCTTCTTGCCCGGTGATGATACCTATTAGAGAAGATATTGATTTTTTTGTCCATTTGCAGGATTCTATCAGTTTTCTGTTATGACACAGGAACTGAGCGCATTCCATCTATCATTTGCAGTCTTTTGAATTTTGCTCCCAACCTCCTCCTTGAGGTTACAGGGTGGAATTTTAGTTGTGGTATCAGCTTCCCTTGCCGACTCATCTCAGCTGTCTCTTTTCCAGACACCCCTTTGTGGCCAGGGACCCAACAGAGTTTTACATTGTGCTGCCTGCCAGGAACCCGTCGCTCTTCGCCACATCGACTTACAAGCTTCTATTGAACTTCTATGGCAGAAATCGCTCTTTTTGCCGCCCGGCTGTCTGACTGCACATTTGCATTTGGAAACAGCGACTAGCAAGGATATGTCTGTTACAAGTGAGAGCTGACCACTGTGATGTTCTGTCCAATTTGTCGATGTTGAGTGTCCCTTCTTGCTGACATTTCGATCGATTTTGCCTCAATACACGCGAATGTGACAACTCGCTGAGTTCTGCCAGTTATGTCAATATCGTTGACAAGTAGTTGTGGAGACTTTTGAAAAATTCTACCTCTGGTATGGTCACACAATCCGATTTAAAAAAGTCACATAGCAGCCTGTCAAATGGTCCACAGAATTTTAGGACATCAAATGTCTCGGTGAGGTCGTAACTAACTTTGATGGAACAGCGGGCGTCCCGCATCGTCATCCTAAACAGGTATGCCAAAGTCAGACATAATGCTGTA
The DNA here is from genome assembly GCA_951813785.1 of Criorhina ranunculi. Taxonomy (NCBI): domain Eukaryota; kingdom Metazoa; phylum Arthropoda; class Insecta; order Diptera; family Syrphidae; genus Criorhina; species Criorhina ranunculi. Next base: position 38,804,056 of record OX638385.1, read on the forward strand.
TAGCTCGTCTCTATAAATGCTGCTATAGGCGGCTCTATTTTTTGGTCGACAGAAGGTGACTATCGATTTGGGCTTCTTGGGTTTTCTTCACGATCGGCGGAAGTCTGAAAATTTGGTCAATTGAGGACTTTTCTGGCCTAAAACTGAAGGGATGGAGGCCAATCGGATTTTTGACGAAAGTTTTCAGCATTCACACAGTTTGACTGAAGAAATCTTGAGGTGACTTATGGTCTCCTATCCTGTGGATCTGGTCAACGATACTTAGATTACATTCATCAGGCACAGCAATAGAAATCAAACTGATATCATCCACTTGGCGAAATTTAAAATGGTCGATTCAAAATGGCTGAATGAAAAAATCAAAATGGCGCTTAAGTTTGTGGAAAAAAAATTCCTTATCGATGAAGTTGGAGAAGCATTAGAACAATTTTTGACAGATGGTACCATTGCCACATTATGACACCATTCACACTTTTTTAACATAAATAATAAAATTCTTAATTGCATCCTACTCGGTCCCACTGTATTCCACCCAAAACAAATGGAAACAGATACCTAGTGCTTGCCCAACAACTGAATTGAATCATTCAAGTTCAATGTACAATTATGTCCTCTTCATGTTGAGCAATGGAGAAGCTATTTGACAATTTTCCGAAGAAAAGAAACCACCTTCCGGGCCAAAAACAGAAACGTATTGTGCATCTGAATTTTTGGCAATTTTGTTCTTGCCTACGGTATACTTCTGTCAATTGAAAGGATATTCAGTGGTCTTACACTTTGCTTCTACTTAAAACTTAATGAGTATCCGCCCTTAAGGCGTCGGTGCCTGCTACATATTCATCCCGAACTAAGCAATTATAAGATAAAAATTTGAAAATTGTTGCAATCACATAACACGCATATATTCGGTTTAAAAAAAAATTGGAAATGTCAAAATATTTCCAAAACATCACAGCAATATCGAAAATCCAATGAGAAGGGAAATTTTCAGTTGTTAGACAGGATAACACCTGATTAATTGGTTACGGACACGCATTTGTACAAAAAGGACGCAGGAAATATGTATACACTGGGCACACACAGGAGTTTGATCGGTTGCCAAACACAAAAAATAAAGAAGGCCGACACCGAGAGTAGGATTAGCGAAGCATTTGATGCCTATGACCTGAAGGATAATTGGTAGCACCGTACACGCACATTTTACGTTGCTCTTAGGGAAGGAATTACAAGCGGCAATGACGACGGTGAACTTGAAGATCTCATTTTAAATTTGCATCAATGTATCTGCGTTTGATAAACCGCAAATATACAATGACAAGTGACAGTATTTTAAGAGATCATCGGAAATTTAAGACATTTCTTGGCGCCGCCGTCGTTTGGTCATTAAAATGTTTTCGAGGGACGAAATGAGTGTGGGAATCAGGTGGGAAGGGAACTCGCCCGCACAAGTGGCGGATAAATTATATGTGCCTACTCTTTTGATTGTTTTTTTTTTTTGATAATTTACAGAACGGGTCTTGTCTTGATGATTGAGATTGAGTAATCAAGTGATGAGTGGAAAAATCAAGAAGCAGTACATGTAGGTATATAACTCGTTAGCATTTGAAAGAATTTCCGGTGTCGACCATTGCGGGAGTTAAACAACCATCAGAACACCTGTTTAGAACATTTATCGCAAATACTTTGTCTGTGGGAATAACGTAGCCGGGTGAACTCTATAAAGATGACGAATCGTGTTTTTTGTTTTTTTCTAGGCAATCGGACGTAAGAGTAACATTAAATCTTTTATCGTTTCGTCTGCGAAGAAAGGTAAATAAGGTCTCAAAGTAAGTAAGCATATGAGCAAATGTTCCATCGTTGAACTACAAAGACCTTGGACAGTTCCATCAGCGAAAACTAATCTACCGGTGGATTCGTTGAAGTTCTGAATCCAAAACAAAAAAATGTGAATATTAGGCGCTCATAAAGGGCCAAGGCAGCGAACTCGTTTGGTATTGTCTCCAGAAGTTTACTTTTACCAAACGGTTTTGCGGTCCAGATTTTAAGAGCCAGATTACACTGCGTAGTACCACTTCTTTGATGCGTAAGTCAATTGGTAGTAGATGGAGGATCTTGGCACATCTGTGATGCCCAAACTTGCCGTTCTGTGGACTTGCTTAGGACTTGCTTATGGTGCCAAAGGTGAGCATTCGACACACAACCGCTGTATACATCTACACTCAGGGACTCAGACAGGCTAAAAGAGCCATCCGACCCCTGAACAAAACCACTAAAAATATTCTCAATCATTTAAAGGGACGATGTCAGAAGACTCACCGGTCACTGTAGCCTCAGATATCACATACATAAACTAAATATAGTTCAGGAATCTGAATGCAGACTCTGCTTAGAGGAAGACAAATCAGCCGAATACGTACTATGTGAGTGCGTGGCTGTCTGCAGGGTCAGGAAACGCTGTCTCCACAAAGAATTCCTAACACCGGAGGACATTCATAATGCCTCGACTGGAGATATCATCAACTTCATTAGGAAAATAGAGGGATATCCTTGTCTAACTGGCTCCAGGCACAATAGATCCTTTAGATCGCAGTGCCATATGCGTCTGTCGCAGACCCTTAGTAATAATCCATCCACAGGATCATTTTTAGCGGAAGTTCCCATTTTTCACCGAAAGTCTTGTTGCAGGCGTACAAGGCTATGCTTTCCTTTGGTTTTTTTTGGGTTAAAGAGCATCATTTTGGTTTTGTCCGGATCAATTCCGAAGCCACAGCTGATGGTCCATGAGTTGGCTTATTACCGAGAGAAACTTCCCTAATACACACACCAAAAATCGAAGCTTTTAAGTCGCTGTCGCGAAGAGCTACGGGTTCTTGGCAGGCAACACAATGTAAGACTCTGTTGGGTCCCTGGCCGCAAAGCGGTGTCTGGAAACGAGACAGCTGATGAGCGGCAAGGAAAGGATCTTCCACCGGATACCACCGCTAAAATTCCACCTTGTAACCTCAAACAGGGGGTTGGGAACAAAATTCAAAAGACTTCAAATGATAGATGGAATGTGTTCAGTTCCTGTGTCATAACAGAAAACTGATAGAATCCTGCAAATGGACAAAAAATTCCTATCTTCTCTAATAGGTATCATCACCGGGCAAGAAGACTGGGATTGAACACGGATGACCTATGCAGGGGATGTGTCGACGAAGAAGTAGACACTCCACATTTTCTTTGCCACTGTCCAGCGCTCTGTCAAATAAGATTCTAGGAAGACACTGCTTTCAGGATCTAGAAGAACTGTCCGACAAGTCTGTGGTCGACATACACAGATTCATCCACGCCTCGGACTGGCTCGATAGGACAAAGGTTTATGGTTCCTTGTAAGGAGGGCTAAAACACCTTGAGTACCACAATGGGTCTACATTAACCTAAGTGTGACGGAGAAAGTACCTCCTTTCCCGTCAACCCAATTACCTAACCTTACCTAACCCTTACACTTAGATTCCCACGTTGTCCTTTCTCGACCTAGTCACATCAAAATTTGATGCCTTCCATAAGCCATAGTAGAGGAAAGATAACTCCACCCTGAGGAGTCCCTCTTTTGACGCATTTGGTTAAACTCCTGGATCCTAATGTTGCCTGAATAATTCGGGTTCTTAGCATGGACACTATCCATCGACTCCTGTCCACCTAACTCGGTAAGAGATTCTCGTAAAGCTTCATTGTTAAACGCACCATCTATGTCCAAGAAGGTGGCGAAGGTCTAAGGAAGGGTCTTTTTTTTCGATTGTACGTACCTTCTACCTCGTGGAGTGCCGTCTTAGTTGATCGACTTTTGAAATACGCGTGTTAAAAAGTGGAAAAGGATAAGACTTTTACAATTTTCAGGATGTGAATGTCTAATATTCATTTCAGGCCTAAAGTCCTTCTCAGAAACATGTCCTCTCCGACCTATTTTCGGAACAAAGACCACCCGAATACGCCTCTAGATTTGGGGGATATGACTTAGGAATATACACCTTCTGTAGGTCGGCACTATCCAAGGAATCGCTATGTCTTGCATATTCTACAGCATTGTGGGCATAATGCTATCAAGGTCAAAGGATTTATCTGTTTATGGCCAAAAGAGATATTTTCTTCGGTGATAATGGTTGAAATGCTTGACGGACTGTCAACTAGTAGAACTATCGTAGTCTGAAGTATTGACCTGAGTTTAAGGGTTTCTAAAAAAGGACGGGATCCTAAATACTTTGTTATAAATTTGATATTTACAAAGCACAGTTCCAGCTTCTAACTCTGATTTACTTCAAGTTCTACTCACAGATATTCTATCTTAATTTCTTTCAATTTTATTCGCACTCAACCACCAACTAAGATATGTATCTCCATCTTCAGATGGGGCAACAAAATAAAATTCATTCATCTGAATGCGGTTATATTGTAAGTGCGGTTTCTGTGCTTCACACTACATGAATACAAATCAGATTGGAAATGGATTTAAAAAAATAACTCTTGCACACTCGGAATTGTAGAAGCGAATTATGTTTAAATTCGGATGCGGGAAAATCCCAATGTTCAAGGAGGTATACACGTTCACAATAACAAACGCACAGAACACGCATCAAATCTACAACCGATTCTTTCAAAGATACTAGCTATTACAAAACAATGAAGAATAATTAAACAATTTACCTGTTAACTTGCTGCTATACGAGTGCATGATTGAAGTGAGCAACATACTTTTGTGGTTAGAGTTTAAGTTAAAATTATAATTAGAAAAAAAAGATCGGAAACTTAAAAATCGCATGCGAAAATAAAAAGTGAAAATGTTTATGGGTCTGTGGTGGTTAAGTTTAACCACCAAAAGTATCGCCATCTGCCGAAGGACTTCATACATAAGAAATCATTTAAATCATGACACCCATAGGAATACATACTGTAAAATGGGAGACAGGGCGAGCAGACTCTCCTTAAAGTGTCTCGTGGTCAAGTGTGTGACGTGAAGTCAATCTATCTCCAACTGATGGCTGCTGAAATGATGATTTAAAAATGTATTTCTCTTTTTTTTTGTGCAACACAATGCACTCACAGTTGGGGAAACAACACACCGATGTGGTTTAAATGCAAAATTAATAAGCCAACTTGGTCAGGAAGCAAAATATTAATTAACCCATCCAATGGGGCACACCACTGCGAGACTAAGTTTCGAGGGGACGAGTGGATAATTCAATCGGAAATCAAAATCAGTTCCGTCGATTACCGTATTCGATGGATTGTGTTGCATTTGTATTTCGTAGTTGGAATGCATTTGTAAAAGGAAATCGATTTGGGATGACCATAGGTCAGACATCCGGATCTATACTTTGTGTGGTTCTTTTAGTCTTAGTTTTGCGTAATCCTGTAATTTTCTTTCAATCACAGTCGACGATGGAACAGTGATCCTTGCGAGTAAGGTTAGGTTAGAGGGGTCATTCGGATCTTTATGGATCTGTGGATATGTCGAGGGAAGGCGCAGTAGAGGTAGACCGCGATTCAGGTGGCGTACGCAAGTTGAAGGGGAATGGTGAGTGGAGGAAGAGATACAACGACGAACTGTACGGGCTGTACAGCGACAGCGACTAAGCCAGGCGAGTGAAGGTCCAACAACTGAGATGGCTGGGTCATGTAGAGCGGATGGACACCAATGCTCCGGCCCGGAAAATCTTCGAATCCCCCCCCGAGGGACAGCACAGTAGATGAAGACCGCGATTCAAGTGGGGCAAGCAAGTTGAAAGGGACCTCAATCAACTTAGCGTGCGGAACTGGAGGCAGGTGGCTAAAGATCGAGCTGGCTGGAGACGCTTGTGTTGGTTGAGGCCCAGGTCCACACTGGACTGTAGGGCCATTTCAAGTTAGTTCATAAGTTAGGATATTTGGAAGTGAAAAGGAAAGTTGTCTATTTGACGCCTCACTAAACCGGTAATGCCCTTGATCTACTGTCAAGGCCTCTGGCTTCGACCATAACGAACTACACGGCACCTAATGGAATGAAATGGAACACTAACTCACTTCAATCAAAAAAGCAAGTATCGAGCCTTACCGACGGCTCCAGGATGGAATATGGCGTTGAAACAGGTGTTTGTTCGTCTTCCAGACTCCTCGAATGCATTCCAGGAGGAAGTACTTGCGATAAGAGACGACTGCAGATACTAAGTCTCAGTTCCACAACCAAAAACAAACATAGGAGTGTTTATTGACAGCCAGGTGGCATATTGTCTGGTTTTACTTTTCTTTCTGTCTGTCTCGTCCGTCCGAGGTCTACATAGGTCTTCTCTTTTCATTCTACTAGCTTACAGGCACTAGAAACTTGTCAGTGAATGAGTCGTGCACGGTGGGTTGAATAAGAACCAGCCCCATCCGACGAGTTGAGCCGAGCTTCATTAAGTGTGCCACCGTCCTTCTCACCGACACCCAAGCCGCCTCTGGGCCCTACCCTGGCTCACAACAATGGCGTCGTCTACATAAGTAGAATATAAGGAAACTTTTATCCAGGCAAGCGCTCGGGTGAATATCACACTTCTTCTGGAAGGAAAGAGTCGATACCCTATGTGGCTCAATCTTTGATGGTTCACTTGCAGAGTCTGCTCCCCAATTGTACTCAAGGGTAGAATTCTCCAGCCCTTTCTCTCAGTTGCCAACTTTAAGTGGAACAGTCTGGAAAATTATGTCCCAGAACTCGCAACGAGGTAGCAAGAATTGAAGCATTTAGCCCATGGCTCACACGTCTCCAAGTTAGACATTCCCTTCAACACTCACTGCTGTAGCTGCAACAATACACATGCAAAGGAAACCCTATTCCACTTTTCCTGTGACTGACCGGCACTGACATAACTCCCTCTACCCCTACCCCTCTTAGGCACACCCATCAACAGCCAGGTCACGTGAGTTGTGCTATGAAAAGCGGCGGGCCAGCGCCCTGAATCCAAAATGACTTTTAGGAAGACCTTAGATGGCATGGTTGTCAGTTCGACCGAGTTGCTTAAGAAGTAGGTGCCTAGGGTTGTGTTCCTGTCTTGGTTCTGCTGGTCGCAGAGGAAGTGCGTTGTGTCCTCTTTCGCATCTACGACACCACAGAGTAGTTGTAGTCTTTTTAAATGGGCCTGTGATGATGCTGATGGGAATGAGCTCCATCTCTCATCGGCAAGTTTGCAGAAGTCTTTAGGGCTCAGAACTGAAAATCGAACATTGTTTTGGTTCAGTTTTGATCCTATTTTTGACAGTTCATCGACCATCGATGTCTCTATATCCCGGGACCCGCAACAGAGTGAAACTTTATGCTTTCAGCTGTATTAGTTTTGATTTCAGTATTTTGGCTGAGACGGCTTCGAGGATGGTTCTCTTGAGGCCACGTTATCGCTAAAACTTCTGCTACCAAAGCACTAGAAGAGGATCACAGCTTGATTTCTGAAGCTGAGATCTCCTTCTATTGCTTTGAAAGCACAGAAAGCAAGCTGTGATTCCCTTCTAGTGCTTTGGAAGTAGAAGTCAAGGTGATCGCATTGTTCTATGAATTCATAATGCTTTACGAAACCTTGAACACTATGCCGTGCAAGGTTTGTTCCTGAACCTAAATATGTAAGTGAGATGGTCCTTATTGCACTTCTATTAGCTTTAACGTCCTACATCATAGACAACAGGTACGGTTCGAAGCTTTAAAATTGATTACCTCAAACTTGATCTCTGCCTCTCAGACAGCACTACGGACATTGGCCTGCAAACTAATCAATAACACGAATGCATTCTACACACGGATAATTGAATATCAAGGACATACACATGTATGCAGACACAATGTGCAAATGCGTATACACGCATATACACCCTTTCCGTGCTGTCTAACGGAACGAATGAACGGAAAAACTAAAAGTCATTTCCTCCGCAGTCTGCAAATGCATTTCCTGTTTTTGAATTTTTGAATGTTGGTCTTCTACGTCAGGACATTTGTGTCCTGATGTTGTAAAACTTGCATGTTACACATCCCTAAACCTGTACCTCCAAAAACCTAACAAATTGTCCATTGGACACGTTTGTTTTACAACAGGACAACATCTGTTAATGATTAGGGCAAATTAATCGCGATGTGTTCCTACATATATATAGTCGGCTTCGGTACTGCTTGTGGACAAAAATTATCTTCGTCGCTAGGAGGAGACCGGCATATAGGACGGGAAACCATAACAAGGTCGTCTTTTGCCCAAAGAAATGTACACGGCACCAGGTGAGAATAAAACGGATTTTGTACGAAAATGGAACGTCAGTGATGACTTTTGTGACTTTATGTCTGCGACAAAAGAACACAAAATGCCAGTGCATCCTACAGGAACGGTAGGCAACCATATTTTACGTCCTTTAATCCAATTGTAGGACATTGAAATTGTAAGGAAATGACCAGTTCACTGGTCCATCGAGGGTGGTTGTGGGTTGTGGGTGGTGCGTAGGTCAAGTTAAATAATTGCGTGTACCCAATGGATGCGAGTGGTAGTCATTTTTACCCTCCTGTCTAATGTATGGCAATTGAGTGCCGGACGTGGCGCACAGGCAGTGGACAAGTAGAGTATATTTTATAAAACTTTTTTTGCTTTATACACGGTTACAAATTTTCGGTTTAATTTTAACCCAAGGAAACTGTTGTTTTGTGGATTCAATTTAAGCTCTAGATTAACATAATTTAGGCAGTTTTCAAGTTCCTTATCCAAATTAGGAAGAGATTTACGTGGCGCAATCTTATAAGATATCTTCCTGTGGTGCCCCGATGCATTTGCACTCTGGTGCACTCGCCCCACTCCCTCGATCAATTCATTTGCATCGCAGACAGACTTTTAAAAGCAGTCTGGTCTAAAGGGTTTCTCAACCCGGCCTTAGATGATTTGTGATTTGTATTTTATAAACACAACACATCTACTCAAGATCATCCCTGTATCGACTCTCAAATCAGTATCGAGTATCGAATTCCATTTCGAGAGTCATCAATGGCGCCGATCTGGAATTTTGTTGAGAGCAGGTCAGAATATGTCAAGCTGAACAATCGCAATTTATGAGACTTAGCGGACAATGCCGTATAGGTTCACTGAATTTAGGCTAAAGAAAGTCAGCTCTCTCGTCAAGCCTCGATATTTTTATATCATGGGAAGCAGGATTGCATGATCTTCCATCTAAAAAGAAGCGACTTGTACTGGAAGTACAATTTCATTGCAACTTGTATTAAGGATATGCCGGCCGATAACTCTTTGGTATTGTGATGATGTTAAGCGCGACATAAAATATTTTTAGGGAAACACGCACCTATCTTCAGACTATTGCTTTGCTTATAGCTGTTCCTTATTGTGCGAAGAACGAAGGAATAGTATTAACGTCAGTTGGGGTAGTCAGACTGCAGTTAAACACTTGCCTAACCTTTCAACTATTCTCACCTTTTTGTCGTAGACGAACTGTCTCTTTGCCGCTAGGAGATCGATAGGGGTCAATCCCGCGACTACGAGGATGGCTGGTTCCGAGACGGTTCGGTATAAGCTTGCGACTCGTAGGGCTCCGCGTCTCTGTATTGCCGCCATTTGCTTCCTGTATTTCTCTTGTTGCAGTGCATCGGCCCATATCTCACACCCATACACAGGAGAATTGTGGCCTTCGCAGCTCTTTCACATGCGGACCTTATCTGTTGCCAGAAAGTGAGCTTTGTATTAATAGCTATCCCCAGGTACTTTATTGCCTCTGTGCCGGTTATCACCTCAGACCCAACTTGAAAGTCGACGATAGCCCGATTATCCTCTTCCTAGTCAGAAGGACTATTTCTGTCTTTTCTGTGGCCAGACGTAGGTCATGTTCTCCCATCCAGAGAAGTACTCGTCTCATAACCTGGTTGAGTTTTCTTTGGGTATCTCCATGCGAAGGATGCCATCGTAGGAAATGTTCCATAGGTCGGGTCCCAGGATCGAGCCCTGTGCTGCTTCAGCAGTGACCTCCTTTTTTCGCGTACCTGCTGTGGTGTTATATAGCAGCTCTCGGTCTTACCAGGCGATAGAAGGGAAGAAGACCTCCGTTGATCTGAGCCGATTTTATGTCTGCCTGTAGATATCGTTAAATGCAAGCCAACATCCTTAAGACGCCTGAAAACTGATGACTGTCTTTAAGCAGGAACGACTGCAGAGTTCTAACCTATCTACCTCAGTGTGTTAGTCATATATTGGTTTAGGTAATTGAGTGAGAAGAAGGGAACGTATCAGCTTAAGTCCATGTCTGAAGGACCTCAAAACGCCGGTTTTCATCAACTACAGGTACATATAAATAGGTTGGAAATAATTGGGCTAGGTAAAGTTTGATGGTTAGGTGCGCGAGAGTGCCAACAGGACACAGAGATTTGGCAGCAGTATAGAGAAAGGATTTTGACAAGAGTACGGCGTGTCGCTATCACACGTCTTAGGAGCCCTCCACTTATAAAGACACGATAAAGCCACTTTCTACGTCTAACTATGCGCAGCTTTCAACACAAACACCAAACAGAGACATTGTCATGGTGATGGTGGACTTGAATGCTAACGTTGACAATGTGACAATGAATTTCTGGGGCATGCCATCGGGAAACATGGGCTACGCAAACGATTTGTATATTTCTGGAATGATATTTGCCTGCTTGTAGGTGATGGCATCATGCTTCCTGAGTACAAAAACTGCTTTGTGTCAACTGACAAGCAAACAACCTCAAATGCAATTGAAAATTTAACCATCAGTTTCCATTTCAGAAGTATGTAGTCTTCTGGACGTCTGGAATAAGAGAGAAGTCGATATATGGATCGCACTAGATCACCAACATTATGACAGTTCAAGAATCCCATGACAAAACATGACTACGTCAAACATTAAGGGACCACCTTTCGCATGAAATGGAAACAATCACCAGCCCACAGGCTGTTTTGGTGCAGGAAAACACACTTTCTTAGGAAACTTGGCAAAGTATAGATGAGGAAAAAAGCTTAAAGCAGGAAAAAGCCCGCTAATCCCCATATCACATGAAGATGAGAGAAGTGTAACTACATCAACTGAAGTAGAGGAAGCAGCAGGCAGGTGCGATACAAAAGTCGCCAACACCCAATTTAAAGTTTAGACGGTTCGCCAAGCTATGGTAGGTAGGTAGGTAGGTAGAAGTGGTTGAAACTGGTGAACCTGCCAGAGACACAAATAACGCGGGTGCGCCGTTTTCATACATCAACTCACGTAACCTGGATGTTGATGGGCGTAGCTAAGAGTGTTGTTTTCAGATCCATCCTGTGGAGTTAAGAAAACCAAGCTACGACTATATTCCTTTCCAATGAAACAAGTCATAACTAGAGAAATCAACCTCAGGTGGAAAAGTGATCTTTTGTGTCATTCTTCCAGACTTCTCTGGCCTGGAAAAGATGACCAAAAGTCAGGGAAGCTTATAACTCTCAACAAAACACAAATTCGCCACCATTACTGGTGTCATTGCAGGTCACAGTGTTATAGGACAACACGCTAGGAGACTAAAGGCTTTCTTTAATGATTTTTGCAGATTCTGTCAGAGACGAAGTGGAAGAAGAAACAACAACTCACCTCCTATGTCCTGTCCAGCGCTATCTCACAGCAGAAGAAGACTTCTAAGTCACTACCACGAACGTAAACTCCTATTCTTCACACAAAGGACCACCTAACTCACCCAACCTAATCTAAATATAGGACGAAGGGGTCATTTGGAGCAACAGACTACCTACCAACACGGCGAACGAATTCCTTTGTGGATCTTTTCTAGAGAGATCACTGCGAAGAAACTCTTCTCAATCACAATTGATTGTCCATTTTGTAAGCCTCTGCACCATCAAAATCACATTTCAAGTTGAAACATTGTTCCAGTTCGTCAAGACGAAGACTTCCCCTATCCTAATTCCCAATGTATCATCGTCAAACTGCAAAATGAATGACAAAATGCCTTGAAAAGAGATTTACGATCTTACCAACATCGCTCTTCTTCGTGTGCTCGTAAATCCATCAGAAGGCGAACCGCATTTTTTAATTCCCCACCAACCTGCTTGTGCCCACTATGCACCTTCCATTCATATAGCTGCGCGTCTTTCCGAAGGAGGAAAAGGTTTCATTCATTCAGCACTTAACAACTCCCTACGCATTATTTTTGCCCACAACAACAACAACAACAACACTTACCGATCGGGCTGTAAACTTATAGCAAGAAAGTTCGCCCTCCCCCCACCCCTGCTAACCAACTTTGGACAGCCCACAAAACCGCATACTCCTTGTGCCAGTGGCATACAATGGAAGCAGGCCACTAATTAAAATTAATTCCGTAGTAGGACGGATGGAGCGCGAAAAAAAAAAAAAAAAAAACCGTGAAAGCAACAGAAAATGGTTACGATGACGGATTTTATGCACCCGGGAGGCGAGCTTTGTCCTTACAAAGTGTTAAATGGCCGATTGAGTGGTAGTCATTTTGATTTATTGTCCTTCCTCTCGAGGCGAGGAAGGCGAATTTAATTCAGTTGCGTCTCTAGGAAATTTGTTTCCAATTTCAAGGTGTGAAATTGGCAAAACATAATTTACCACACAGTTACCCGTCCACGATCCATGATCCGTGGTCAATCACGTCAAAGTCATTCAATTCACAATTCAATCAAACTACAGATTCAGTTTGGATTCGGACAGCAGAAGCAGAAGCCCCAACAAGAGCACAACACCAAGAGGCAATTGAGGAGAGCTTCCGCGCGCGTATTCAAATTGAATTAAGGTTCGGGTGCATTATACTTCAAGTTGATGGCTGTAAGGAGTAAAAGAGGATTGGATAAGATCAAGTTCTCTTTCGCATGGCATAATCGCCCCTTAGAGCAGAACCAACCAAGAATTAGCCCTCGATGAGCCTTGCCAGTTGGCATTTTGAAGGGAAATTAACTTCGACAAGCATTCGAGGTGCATTTTGTTTCCAATTTTGGAAAGATGAAAGATAGATTGAAAGCAAAGAACGGATGAACTCAGGATAAGGTTGCACGTGATGCCAACGTAATGATGGAGAATTATGAAAGAGTAGCTTCTGATGTTTCACCTTCACGCTCTGTGCTGTTTGAATGGATGCATAATGGAAGTGCCAAAGGTGCATGTAGATTGACTGAGAGCTTGAAGTATGGAACAGCATAAATATAAAAAACTGCCTTCTGAGCTAGGTTTGCAATTTTAAAAATGCCGCCTAAATCTGGTCATGTAATTATAAATACCTTGTTGCGGCTATGGATTTTACAGTTGATTTCCAGTACTCTTGATCCTTGATTTTGCAATACGAAGCATGCCTATCCTTCAATCCTGGAGGAATGTTCACGTGGTCTTCATTCTGAAAATAGTTTGTCGAGGACATGAGTCCGCGAAAGACTGTATTAAAGACCCTCTAACGAATATTAGACATTCACATCGGAAAAATCGTTGAAGTCTCACTCTTTTCCACTTTCCGACACAAGAGGGAGCTTTCCACGAGGTAGTAGGTACGTACAATCGAGAAAAAAACCGTTCCCTATACCCTCGCCGCCTTCTTGGACATAGATGGTGCGTTTAACAATGAAGCTATTCGAGAATCTCTTACCGACTTAGATGTTCATAAGTCGATTGATATTGCCCATGCTAAGAACCCGAATTATTTAGGCAACATTAGGATCCAGGAGCTTAACGAAATTCGTCAAAAGAGGGACTCCTCAGGGTGAAGTTATTTCTCCTCTGCTATTGCTTATGGTCATCTATAAAATCTTGATGCGACTAGCAAGAGGAAGGGTCAAGGTGTACGCGGACGATGTGGAAATCTAAGTGTCAGGGAAGTTTCTCTCGGTGATAGGCCAACTCATGGACCATCAGCTTTAGTTTTGGGATTAATCTGGACAAAACCGATGCTCTTTACCCCCAAAACGAGAGTGCAAGATTTCCCTCCCCCTAAACGGAATGGTCAGTCCTACCTACCTACTTAGGAACGGTTCTTGACCCAAAACTTAGCTGGAAACTAAACATTGAACAGCGTATCTTGAAGTCAAGCATTGCTTCCTACGCCTGCAACAAAACTTTCGGTAAAAGATGGTAACTTCAGCCAAAAAGGACCATATGGATGGACACAGCCGTTGTGCGTCCAGTCTTTACTAATGGCACCAGAATTTGGTGGTCCTCCCTAAGTAGTAAATTTTACATCGAAAGGTATCGCGAATGCGCCGAGGTCCTGCTCTATACAGACACCTTAACTACCACTTCATCTACACATTGAAGACGTGCAGTATGGCTCAAAGAAATTGGGGGCTGAATCACAAAAATCTATGGTCATAGTAAAGTCCTGGAGACAATACCAAACGAGTTAGTTGAATCCTTGACTGATTTTTTATGTTGTCCTATTCAGGTTGTCCAGCAAACTAGCCCACAACTAATTTGAACTAGTTTTCCACATAAAAGTGTCACTGAAAGTTAGATTGGCAAAGCTTTAAAAGGACAAAAGACGGACTCCACCAAAACTGACCAATAAGTGCGTAGAAGGGTGCATTAATATCGCAGACACATAAAACGTTGAATACTTGCCTCAGATGGGAATGGTGTCTTCCCTATTGAATAATGTAAACGCACTTTCCGCTTTGTTGTATAAAAAAAAAATCGAATTTATTTTGTGGTTATGAACGGGATACACTTGGCCAGGAAGTCAATTCATTTGTTGCAGTTTGGGATCAATAACAGAACAGTTGATTGGTTGAGATTTTTTTTAGTGCGAAGGGAATACTCTAGGCTTTTAGCAAACATTGATCGATTGAATCTAGTCTGTATGTCCTCACATAGCTTACGACCTTGACAAGGACTCTTGCGATTTCCTGGGTAGAATCGACGCACCCTATTTAGAAACATCTTTATGATAGACTTCGTTCGCTAAGCAACCTGTTTTTGGTAGCCAAGTCGAACACTACAACAGACAATGATCTCTGTGGCCAAGCAAAAAGACTAGTTCTTATTGAAGCAAGATTCGCACCTTATATTTGCAACAACTTACCTGTAGCAACCACAAAAGTTAAGGGACAGTGAGTAAAGTCAAAACTTGTAAAACGTCACCTTGACGAGCTTATTGGGATGAGCTAGTTAGGAAGGGATCAAAGCACCACTTGTCATCGGTCGATCACTCAGTACTGCTACTTCTAGCAATCGTTAAATCCAAAATAGCACTAGACTTCCAAAGACAAGGTGATGAGAGATGGAGCGCACTCTCATCATGCCATATCTCCAGAGGCAGAATGCACATTCTTGCGCTAAACAGATCAAAAATAACGCCCTTCATAGGGATTATCACAGGCCACAACCTACTGGCGGCCCATCTAATACTAACAAACTTCTTAACAGGGCACTACATCCTAGAGGGGAGCATATTAAGCAACGGAGCGTTTTTTTTATGGGCGCGCCAATGGATATGGAATCTTGGCACTCCGCGCTCGATTCGCGGGCATATGTTTCTCCGGTGCACCAGCCTACGTACTTAACCACACCTCTGCAAACTTTTAACACTGTCCCCGCGGGACTGGCGTTAGGTATTATGTCGCGGGGTTGGTTGCATCTGTTGCTTCGGCTCTTTTTAGATTCTTCTCATTTTATTCTGCACGCTCGCTATGAAGAAACATACAGTAATACCCGGATACGTACTCCCTTGCTTAGCTGCATTACACGCATTGCTAACCAAAAGTTTGAGGCTTCAAAACTTGTCAGGAGTACGGATAGGTAACTTCCCCTCTTAAGTGCCTAAATATATCAGAGAAACTCGCAAGGCAGCTATCCGGGGAGCACTGTATATCCAAATAGTCGTCCTCTGACCTCATCATACGGCTTATTAGAAGCTGCGGGCTTGGCAGGTTGCCACTTCTCTTTGCAAAACACCGGCAGTGGAACATTGCATGTTCCGCGTCTTTCTCTTCATCTGGCCATTCTGAGCAGAAGGGCCAGCTGTCGTGTCCAAATCTGTGAAGATATTTTCGATAGCCGTCGTGCCCGGATGGGAATTGCTTAAAATGATAGTGGCAGCTCCCGCATGCTCTCTTTGTTCAGAACTCAATGGTGGGCATTAGTTTGTCCCACCTGACTTGCCACAATGCTGCAGATGGTAACGATAGCCTCTTACCGGTTCGTGATTAGTCTCGATCTTGTTAGCGACAATGTCTATGTCTTTCGGCTATAACACAGGCTGCTTCATCCGAAATTGTTCAGAAACCGTTTATTGTTCTGATTCCGCAGAACCTGTATGCTGACGAGAGCTTCCATCTTGTTTTCTTTGTTATAAGTCCCCACCGATGGAGGGAATGTAACGATTGCTGCAGGGACAAAGAAGAGGAACAACACATCTCTGCGAGTGCCCCGCCTAAGACACACATTTCTTCAAAGATCTACATACCTAAAGGATCTGAGATTTTAGGAAATCTAAAGGGTTTCGGGCTCCCAACCCCAGCACTCTCTCTGTACTACTACTTTTGGTCTAAATCCTTTCTCCTAACGTATTTTCAATCAACGAATCGAAAGCTCATCAAATAGTGTAATTTGCCTGTCCCTCAGCAAAACACTCCCCCTTCAGACTTGTCCTTATGTCTTTAAAAGTCTCAGGTATCTGAATCGAGAGACCAAGTCAAAATTAATCTTCATAATTTATTAGATACTAAATGGCGATAACTCCCAGATGCTGTCCACTAGCGTAAACTATTCCTGCTACCGTTTTACATGAATATTTGACCCACACACTGCCATCGTTGTCGGTGGCTATCCAATCCACTCCTAGAAAAAAGACTTCTTTCGTGTGTAAACTACCTTATGTCGTAAATGTCAAAAGAATAGAAAATTATTACGCCTTTCATGGACTTTCATTGCCTCTTTCGTGTATTTATGGTAAATTGCCCACCAGTTGCTTTGCACGAACAGCTTTTCTGTTTCTGTATACATATACACCAACTCCATGTACAATAAGGAAGAAGCACCCATCCATTGAGAACAGCTCAGGAACATAATTCTATTGTAAGTAGACGTATTAACATTGTCCACAGTTCCACACTGTGATGGATTACAAATGGGTAAACTGATCTGCCGCCTTAGAACTTAATTGAGCCCTTTAAAGGCTTAAAGCGGTTTACATAGGGTGGCTGGCATACTTGACTATGGCCACACTGTTACTTAATATGTCAATGGGCGTGGAGCGTGTAAATATGCCAGAACCATGCGACGACGTCCCATTGCCATATTTAATAAAATTGTCACTAGCGCACGACCCGTAGTTGGGATTTTTACTCCACGACTCCATTATCCCGTCGTTAAATGACTCCTGCAACAAAAGCGAATCCTGCGAATCAGTTGCCGCAGTGTTTACTCGTAGCAGCAGCATCCGACGCACATGTCGCTGAGAGTGTAAATGATGATGGGGATGCCGTCGTCGGTGGTGTTGGTGGTTGAGTAGCCTCTGGCTAACTATACACCAACGTTAGCAGCAGCTCGATTATTTGTATATAAAATTTAAATATATTTTGTTAATGCCTTCCTATATGGAGGCATGGTTTTGTTTTGCCGGTTGGCCGATGTGGCAGAGTCGCGGGTGTGTCTGTCGGAAAGCCCATTACATATGTTTCGTGGGCATTATTTCGTGGTCAGCCGATGTTACACGATAGTTATTTGTCACCTCTCGAGGTTACTCTTAATAGTTGGAGATCATAAATTAAAATGGCATTCAGGATAGGAAGCACACAGCGTGAATGTTATGCAGGAGTGAGAACCTTTGACGGAGTAGGTAACTTGTATGTTGGTCTTCCGGAACATCCACACGTGTTAAAGCGAAGATCTTTGTCCTTCTTTCGTAAGTTAGGGTCGTCAACAGTAGTGTCATCCTTATCCGAAGCTTGTGGTCAGTACGTAACAAGATTTAGTTACTCCGACGTGGAAACACAACCCCCTAACCTTGAGGACCAATTCCATTTTGAAAGGGATGCCAAAAAACCACTTCGGAGATGTGAGCGCTGCAGTTGGTCCATTAATGGCTCATCGGCCACCATTTTTTTCCAAGACTTTAACTTAGACTTGGAAGTCCTTTTTGCCTGAGCTCAGATGCGGTGCTCTCTAGTGTCTCTTATCTAGGATTTTTGCTTCACCGTTGATTCCATCTGGGGAATTCATACACTGTTCGATTAGGTACAGGTGGCGCTATGGTCCGGAATGGATCTGGGCCTCAACCAACAAGCGTCTCCAGCCAGCTCGATCTTTAGATCCGACCGATTAGGTATGGTGCTGCTATTTTTCTCTGCGCTTATAAGTTAAGCAAGTCGAGTCAGAGTGGGCATCAACCAGTACCCGATGGCTATCACTTGGAGGTAGAATAACCACAATTGATGTGTAGTTACAGCTACAACACTGGGCCAAGTGGTCGCCAATCAATGCCTAACATATTTCTACACCACTCAGCGATCAAGGAGATGTGGCTCAAAACCACCCTGGCACATATGAATCAATCCAGTTGTTGACAAAAGCCTTTAGGCGCTCACATAAGTAATGCAACAGATAAGTTCTTGTAAACGATGACACCTAGTTGGAACAGTTTAGATGATTAAGATGCACAAACTATACAATCGTACCTACATATTCGTCTGAAATAATTGAAATGAAAAAAGAGTCGTTCCCTCGTTTTTTTTAGAAAGCAAAATTCAATCTTATAAACCAAAAAAAGAAAACAATTTTATAATTTTCTCATGATTTTCTCTCTAAGACACACAATATCTCATCAACCGATTGATTCTTCCTGCATCCACACTATGCAGATGCAATACAGCACCGGATATCGACAATTGGTCTTGTCAGCCATGATTGACTGTCCATGACTTTTGATTGGAATTCATCGTTTTTTTTTTTTCTTTTAGTTTAAGAAGAGGAATAGAATATCTTGAAAATGGAATTTTAATTGGCCAATAACGGACCTAACGCCGTTCGCACGTAAGAGATTAACATTTCTAACCTATACACCTGACACATTTACACAGTTAGAAGGTAAGCCTGGGAGTATTATTTAAGAGTTCATCGCATCCACAACAGGAGCGAATTCGCATGGTTATCTGGTTAAAAGTGTGAAACCACAAGAAAATCTCAGTAGCTATGGTTTTTTTTTTTCTTGTTCTCACTCCTCTCCAATGGGTACATATATCACAGGTTTTGATACAGAAATATATTTTTGAATGAACTTTGAGCCGTTTTAGGAGATCAGATACTATGGATCCTGCTTAATACCTTTCAATTTCGCATCGTATACACAAGAGAGTAGCCGAGACGAGAGCCATTTGAAATGCAATGTGATGCTTTGAAGGAGGAATCGAAAGAAACGCGTATAAGACGCAATCATCATTATATTTACGTGCCCTACGTGTGCTGCGAACTTCGACATGCTAATGGACGGCAGGTTAATACGATGCGAGCAGCTCCTTCGTCAGAAGTCAATTATGATGAGAAAATTGGAAACAAGAGCGAATGGATTTTATTTGTTTTTTGTGTGCATTCTTGAATTGCAACATGAATTTCTGGTTCTAGTCGTGGAAGGGACTATTTATGTGCCGATATTGAGTAACGTGCGTATTATCAACATCAAAGTTGAAAAATTGGACTTTCGGGGCATTAATTATGGTCGAGTAGAAGAGAGTATCTACTTCAAAGAAAGTTATAGGATATGACAATGAGTCAGGGTTAGACCACGAAGGCATCTTCAGTGTAGGTGAAGAGGACGGAGACAAGCCGGCGGTGTCACGGCTTAACTCGTCAAACGGGTGTTATTCTAACACATTCACCACCTGCTCAATCACTTTTATACCGCGCCGAAACTAGACAGTAGAAAAAGAAAGACGAGGATGACCCTTTCCCTACGACGGGCTTCAATAAGACAGGAAAGAAGAAAGACTTCGCAATAGAAAGAACAGATGATGACATATAACAAAACCTTCCTAACCTAATCTAAACCTAAGCTAGCCTAAATCTTAACCTAAGACCTTTACGTAATCCAATTCAAACTAAAACTAATCAAGACTGTCCTTAACTCTACACATCCCCTTTCATTTCCGGTCCGTACCGGCTCCCAGAGACACACCAGATGTCAATTGCTTCAACATGGACGGCCTTCCCAACCGTTGCTATCTCCCTTGGCCTTGTTCATTGGGAGAAAGCTACATGATGTCACGTTCGGTAAAAGGAAGTTTGTCATGTTATTTTCGCAATTGACCATCGGAAAGACGACCTTGCCCATCCTCCACATACCAAATGAAAAGCTTAGCTGCACATCTATGTACACACATTCACTCTAATCTAAAATTCATTTATATTGTAAAATTGTTCTTAAAACTAAAACGTGCGTTTTAAAAAACAATTAATTTCTTACAAAAACAGTCATATACACCTGAATGCACCCATTCATTGACATTATCTGAACACCTCCTTTGTAATTAAATGCCATTTGTCAGCTGTCACTGCGTAGAACCAAAGAACTTTTGTCAACACTTGCCTGAAACGTTTTCGCTGCTTTGGAAATACTTTATAAATATTAATTTAATCGAACAAAAAACAACTAAAAAATGACTACTGCTGCTCGGCCAACATTTGATCCAGCTCGTGGTGGTACAGGGCGTGGAGAAAAAGATTTAAGTGCCCTAAGCAAGCAATATTCAAGCAGAGATTTGCCTGGCCATACAAAACTTAAATACAGGTATGTAAATTCCAAACATCTTTTCCGTTTAAATAATTAATTTTATTCATATAA
This sequence comes from Criorhina ranunculi, assembly GCA_951813785.1. Lineage (NCBI taxonomy): Eukaryota > Metazoa > Arthropoda > Insecta > Diptera > Syrphidae > Criorhina > Criorhina ranunculi. Next base: position 38,824,856 of record OX638385.1, read on the forward strand.
TATAGAGAAACAGGACAAGGAACATCTGAAGAACTCCGCAATCGTGATTTCCGCAAAGAACTCGAAGATAGAGAACGCGAAGCCCGTCCATCGAAAAATCTTCCACCAATTGTTCGCAAAGCCATTGAGGCAAACAATGCGAGCAGCAATAAACGTGCAAAGTTGGATAATGTAAAATAATTTTTTTTTTGTACTCTTTTTCAATATTGCTTATGTGTTATATTTATTTAATAGGCTGCTCCTGCTAATCTTGATGCTGATGATCCAGTTGACAACGATAGTTCCGATGAAGATTCTGATTCAGAAGATGATACTGCAACTTTGTTAGCTGAATTGAATAAAATCAAAGAAGAACGTTTGCAAGAGAATGCACGAAAGGAACAAGAGAAAAAACAAGAAGACGAACGCATTCGAATGGAGAATATTTTGTCAGGAAATCCACTAATTAACTACGCCGCTGGCAATAAGAGTGGAGATTTAAAAGTACAAAAGAGAATTTCGATTTAAATTTGATACTTGTTACATTTTGTTTTTTTGTTTTAAGGTAAAACGACGATGGGATGACGATGTTGTATTCAAGAATTGTGCTCGCACTGAACCAGAGAAGAAATCACATTTTATTAACGACTCACTACGTTCGGAGTTTCACAAGAAATTCATGGAGAAATACATAAAGTAAATGGAAAGTATATTGTGGGCTTAATTAAATCGTTTATCGTCAATAAAATCAGTTAAAGTACAATCTGTTAGTTTTATTCGATCAATGTTTGGATGGTCCTGAGGTGTAATACGATTGCCAGTGGGAAATTTTGAACAAGTTAATACGAGCATGTAAAGCAGATATCGTTCCGGTCCTAGTACATAGTTTTAAAAGCAGCATTAGATGCAATTATATACCGTGTACATGGAGGGAAATAAAGGTCGTCTTCATCTCCGAGGGCAAGCTAGAGCATAGTGGAAGAAAGGTGGTAGCCTACGCCGTAACGCACGGTAGTGATGTGCAATTTGATTACTTTTGAGTAACGAATGATTACTGATTACTTCAGATTCAGTATTCGGTATTTGGTATTCGATACCTAGTACTTGGTTTCCCAGTCATGATTCATTTTCAGTAGACGACTTCTACTGCGCTACTCCTCCAACGAATGACCTATGACGATGATTGGGAATTTTTGTCGAAATTACATATGTACAAATATAGGTACATATGTAGTTTAGACTACGTATTTAAAATAAATAATTCTTGACCTATACCAACAGCCTACATTTTCATTTTTCTACTCGCACAGTTTGGATTTTATACCTACATATTATTTCTGACTCAAATCTACTCAACTCCGAATAAGTATACATACTCAGTAATCAGTAATCAGTAATCAATATACTCTTTGAATCTTGATTCTTGAAAGTATTCAAGTATGTTGTGCAAAAAAGTAATCAAATTGGAACTGTTTGATGTATGGAACATGCGACTATAAGACGTTTGACTAGGTGAGAAAAGAAAGTGCGGAGAGAATGAGAAAAATGGAACAGTGTACACATACATATGCAGAACATACTGCACGAGGGTGACGAGATGTGTACATGCTGCTGCTATTGGGTTGGTGTGTATTTTACATTGCTTCTTTGGAGTTAGTGTTTGTCAGCATACAAATGAGTATCAGTATCGAATACTTATTTTGAGTAGTATTCGGTATCGATACTCATTTCAAGTATCGAATACTAAATACCGAATAATTACTTTTTGCACATCATTAACGCACGGCTCGAAAATTGATGAAGGGCTAGGCTCCGAAACTTTCAAACAATTTCAGTGTGCTCTAAACAGAAGTTCTAGTGATAACCGAGGCCTCAAAAGAGCTATCCTCAGTAGCAACCTCGAGAAGAAACATTGACATACCTATAGATCGATAGCCAAGCCATCATTAAAGCCGTAAAATCCTAACATCCAAGCACAAAGTCTCATTCTGTTAGGTCCCGGAGCATAGTGGTATCACAATAGACCTATCAATGGTCTATTTATGTTGGCTCTAGTCTTCTTCTCAACTTCCATTCTTCTCAAAGCTACAGAAACGTGTATCACTCTGCCTCATAACTATCAGCCCGATCCACTGGGGGTTGTTTTACTTTCTCCCTCTTCTAACTTTTAACGAAATATAACCAGTCCATAAGGTTTTTTTAGCTACCAATTTTCACAACTAGTTGTCGTCAGAACTACTTTTGACATTTCCCATCCCGTCAGCTGATAAATTTGACAACGCAGTATTTTGTATTTTCATTGCAATTTTTGTTCGTGTTTTGTAATTAATTGGTTGCTTCAACTCCGGGGAAAATTAAATTTCTCAACAAAGAAATCAAATTTCTGATTAGGCCCCAATGGAAATTGCAATGTTATCTTTGAATTCAATAAAAATATTATTTTCAAAGTGATAAACGGCTTTCAGAGGTGGAAAACAAAAAAAAAAAAACCGATTCAACTTTCTCACCCCTCCAGTCGTTACCTCATCCTTTGGCTTCATTAAAAAAAAAAAGAAAAGAACTTGTGAGTGATTATTTATAAAAAAAAAAAAAACTGGATAACAAAAACAACACTAATAAAAGTAGATGGGAATAAAAAGAAAATTGCAATACGAATAAAAAAAATCGTTCCAGTTGAAGATAAGTAAAAGTTCAGTTCAGTGTAAGTGTGACGGGGCAACACAAATCACGAAATATGGAAGCACCCAGTGCAACTGCCGATAAGGCTTCAATATTGGAAGGTAAGTTATCTGTAAATAAGCATAAAAAAGAAACCAATTGTTCTCCTCTGTCCTCTTTTCAAAAGGAATACGAGAAGTATATACATATTCTTCCCACTTGTACCTATATATGTAATTGAATTAAAATTTTAAGGGGGTGGGTATGGTACAGTTGGTTAACTACTGACCCGATTGCCAAGTGACCGAGTCCATCTACTTTCTAACCAAAAATAGATACACATTATCAAACGATTACTTTCAATTATCTATATACCTCCAGTCGGAGAGGAGGAAAAAAAAATAGCCTGAACGAAATTATCGTTTGGATATTAATTGCGCTGCGTATTACGATTTTTTTTATTGGATAAGGTACCTGTTGATTCTCGCTCCAGTAATGAGTATATACACATTTTGTGTTTTCATATGTATTTGGAACAAAAAGTACTATTTGCCTCTGGTCCATGTCGCAGAAAAATTATTCTTTTATAATTTTTAACGTTTGTTATCAGAAAAATATTCACGATGATACATTAAAATTGTTCAAAAGCTTTCAATTTGCAAATTCAAAACAATATGATTCACCCGGTCTATCGTGCTGATGCATAAGTGAAACCGATTTGTATATTTTCTCGCCGATAAAGTGGTTTTCTGTAACACATATCCATTCATGCATTAATAAACTACATACTACAGTGTATAAATAGATCAAAAGACTTAAATTGATGGGAGGATGACGCGACATGGCAGTACACAGATGAGCGTAAAAACATTTGCTTTGTCGATTAGATTATGGTCGAAGCAACACTTCCTTTTTTTTCTATTCTTATCAACTGTTTGTCTGTCGCACTTAGGCTGTTGTGGAATTAAAAGCAAATTCTTTATTTACCATCGGCAGTATTTCGGCTGGTAGTACTGATACTGATGCCTGAACTTTTTAGCCCAATAGTGAGGGCAATAAACTTCTTTTTATTATTGCAGCCGTTGCCCATAACTGCTCAGCTTTCTTACTATTTATTCAATAGACAATGTTGTCGCTTTTAAACCAATACTAGGAACCAAAGGACTTATTTATTTGGTAATAACCTACATATGTATTCATAAGACAGAAACCGATTGCCTTTGTGTTTATCTTTAAACTCAGCGTTAATGCAGCGCGATAGACTCAGATGAAAAATCTCTAGTTTTGCCAATGGATACTCTATTTCCCGTCACTGCCAATTTACCTGCTCTGGACAGCTATACGCGACCATAGACTTCTCCTGATTTGATCAGCAGTTTGCAATTCCGAACCATAAAAGGGACCTGGGTCCGATTGTATCTTCCCTGTCCAACTTCAAAGGGCCTCTCTAGATGTTGAACGCATTCTAGCAAGTTTCTTAAGAGGCTGTCATCTAGCTCTTGGTACAACACCCAGTGCCTGGAATGAGGTGAAAGTAGTTTTTATATCCAAAGAAAGTAAAATACAACACACACTCCCTAAGGATTTCTATTGGAAATTTTGGAGAGAGTTCTCGACCTCTATGTGAAAGACATCGTGGATTGCAATCGTCTTTCCAAATCACAGCACCCTTATCAAGTCTGTCGAAATGAACCTTCATTCATACAACCCATCAACAAATTTATCGCACTCAAGGACTTCACAATGTCAATGGTTGCATTCCTAGATATTGAAGGAGCATTCAATAACACGTTCAGACACTTACGATTATCAATGTTTTGAAAAACGTTATCATTTGCGAATCAGTCTGCGATATCAACGCCCCTTTTGTGGAATCTAGTCCTCAACGAACTACTTTTGAAACTGGAGGATGTGAGGTGTAGCGTGTGCTACCATCTCCGTGTCGCGTAAGTATCCTCTATTATGCTCTAAACAAACTGACTTCGTGGACAAACAATAGGAAAACTCAAATTCCAATCGTTATTTTTAGACAATGTCAAACTGCTGGTACTCGGCGAGAAGATTTGGTGGAGAGAAATCGGTGGTAGCTCTTTACTTATGATGGCATTACAGCCCGAGATGTACCTGGACTTCAACCAACAGCGTCTCCTAGCTAGCTGCCTCCCGTTTCACACGCTTAGTTGATGGAGTTTCCTTATCACTTGTGTGTGCCCCCTGAGTCGCAGTCTTCCTCTACTGTGTCGTGCTTTTGGGATAGATTCAAAGATTCTCCAGCCAAAGTGGAGATGTTCATCCCCTCTACATGTCTTAGATTTTTCTGACTGTCGATGTCGTTGTACAGCCCATACCGTTCGTTATTGTATCTTCTCCTCAACTCATCGTCTATATACTCTATGCAGTCGAGACCATAGATTACCAAAAGAACTTTTCTCTTGAAACAGCCTAGGGACTCTTTATCCATCCACTTATATCTCTATAAATTGATAATCTACTGAGTAGCAGTAGACATTACGACGACGTTTCGAAAGTTGTTAACTTTTCCTAAATTGTTTCGTAGATGGTAGCATGCCGCATTAAAACGTTTATTTATGTTTGCTTAACGCATTTATCAGTTCCTTTATTCTAACAGCGTCAGTGGAAAACAAATCTATTAAAGAGATACAAATAAATAGCGTATCTGTGGTGGAAATTGGATAATACGAACTTCATTTCAACGCTCTAGCGGTTCGGGTAATCATTTGATAGTCAACAATTAATTGACCTTGAACTTATCACAGCTTATGTGTACATTTTTCATTTGACAATGTATGTTGTATATCTGCGGACTGATTTATTTGGTGTAGGTACTGCTGGATTAAAAAAGCAAGTTTCCTCCTTCAATTTGTTCAGAAGTATGAAAAAGGACACTGAAGCAGCTTTAGCGCTCACAATCGAGATAAGACAACCAACAATTAACAATAACAATACAAAGGAGAGTATTAGTATCATTGTGTCAATATTTAAGGTTCTCAAAGTTATAAGTACTGAATCTCCAACATTGCTGCAACATTTGTTGTCATTCATTTCAGAGACTTACAGACATGTGTGTATATGTACTCTTTGGAGTAGGTATGATCTCATTTTGTAAAATGACGCTTCGCTTTCCTGTTTCCCGATAACGTTTAACTACAGCGATAAAGATTATTTCCTGCGCTTTTATTGTAACGACAGCTATGATAAGTACTAGTGTACTAGTTACGGAACTTCTATTGCAATTCTCTTTAGTAACTTGGTATCCTAGTGAGTTGTGATAAGACTTTGACATGACATGAACTACCGGATTTATTTGAGTTGAAGGAAGGGGCTCTGTTGAGTAAGGTTCCTTTAGATTGTCATAGTTTTTCTTCTTGATAACACAAGTTATTGTTAGTCATGGATCCAATGAGTTCTCCTTCGTGGGATCCTACATGTGTGTACCTTTTGGTGTTTGTTGTGTTGCTACCCCATTGTTAATGGTGGGCATAAGCCTTAAAGCCAATCAGCAGGTCCCATCTTCTTGACTAGATCTTTGAGGGCTCCGGATGGTGATGGTGTCGGTGCGTCGTACTATCAGTTACTGATCTAATTTTAACCATACTGGGACGGATTCTCAAAATGTATCCCTTGGATGAAAGCATAGCCATTGTGTCATGGTTGACCGTGATAATGGCATCTTGGCCAACTTCCGAGGACTCTTTCATCTCAAGTTTCTTCCAGTTATCGCTCAGAAACTTCGGTTTCTGCCTGCGAAGGAACTGTCCGAGTCTCTCCTGTGTTATTCGCAACTTGTAAATCGTTATGCGGTCTTCAGGTCTAGTTTTTAGCTCGGTTTTGGGAATCATGTATAATTTGACACTTGCTCAAGGTGTCTTCAGTCTTTCAATCTCTCCTCACAGTCATTTTAAGGTGAATTCGTCCTGGATCCGGTACCCTCTTATGCACGACAACTGCCTCAAGAATGACATTGTAGCGTGTTGAGCAATTTTGTTTCCACAGGGGAAGACCGCAACCTGCAAGTTTTTCTTGACTAAATTGGCCAAGATGCCGCTACCATCGGACAGATCGTCGAGTTATTTTTTGCTCTTATGATCCCTTGCTCCTTCCCCGCCGTCATTGCCTCTTTGGCTGTGAGTGTTCCGTATACCAATTAGCCGACCACGGACTTTTTACTCGGGCGTCTTAGTTTAGGCTTTGTTACCACCTTAGATGGGCCTAGTTTGTTGGGTGTCTCACGCTTGATGGAACTACTTTTTTGCGGGTTTGTCCATGTTGGGCAAGTGACTTTTCTTTCGGAGGCTGAGTGCTAAATAATAAGATGAGGGTGGGATTTCAAGTTACCAAACCAACATAGGTATGTCTGAGTCGCAATGGAACTGTAAGAAAACTCTTCTGTTTGTCTGTTGATAGGAAGTATCATTCGACGTACAATATCCATCTACTATTTAGTTTGTGGTGGTACTTTTCCAAAAACCGATGGTTCCTATGGCTTCACCACGAGTTCGTTTCCTTATGTAACTAACATACTGCCTGCGTTTAGTCTATCTGACACACTTTAAGGTATTAAATTACCCCGTGTTCAATAAAGTACACAATGAATGATTTGTGGTTTGTCTATTAATGATTTTATTGTATTTTTTCAGGCATTCTTACCAATCTCTTTGATTGCTTATCTGACAAAGATGAAACAGTTCGGCTAGCTGTACAGAATTCATTGGTTAAAGTATTCGAAAAGAGTCCCGATAAATCTACAGAGATTTTAGTAGATTACAGATCGAAGCATCCTAAATTAAATGACCAGTCTATTACGATATTGTTGAGGTAACAAACAAAACAAATGAGGAATAAACTTGTTTCATGTTGATAATAATATTTGTTTCAATGCAGGGTTCTCGAAATCGTTGTAAGTTCTAATGTGACAATCAGAAATGAAACATACCAAGGGATTATTTCGTTGGCAATCGAAGAACTTACAAGATCTAATGAGAGTGTACCATCGATTCAATCACATGCTTTAGCAATTTTGGTCGCCGTTGGAAGAGAAGACTGTAAATTGGTAAGAAATCTAATATTACAATGATCATTACAAGAATATTTACATTTGAATATTTGCAGGTAATAGAAGCATTGATTGCCCAATCAAAAGAAGGAACTGTAGCTCATTTTATGATAATGCAATGTATGGGTACTCTGGCTACAGCAAATGTCTCTGGTACAATTCCATTCATAAAGACCATATTGGCAACAATTCTTCCCAATATGGGTGGTATCAAGCAAGATCATGTCAAGCAATCCCATGCTTTTGGTAAGACTTATCGATATTCATTGCTTAACATAAATTTTATAGATTTTTTTAAATTTTTTCTCAGCAATTGGACGTTTCAGTGAAGCACTTCTTGAACAAACATCTCAAACATCTGACAGAGGAGATGGCGACTTAGAACCCGAGTCGAATGATGTTTTGTGCTCAACAGAAATTTCCGTCGCATATGATGTACTTTTCAATCAATGGCTACACTCTCGCGAACCCAAAGTATGCGTAGAGATACTACAGGCACTTTCAAGTATGTACCCACTTTTGCCCAAGGAGAAAATCCAGGATCAATCCCAACGTTTGGTTCCCAGCATTCTGAATCTTTATCGCAGATCGATTGAGAGGAACTCTGTAACACAGTTTCTGTCGTCTGTTTTGCGAACAAACATCAAAATCCAACCAAATATTCTTGATCCAATTGCTGATGCTTTAGTGACAAGTCTGTTTGATTTAGTATGTGTTTATCCTGATTATGAGAAACCGCAGACGGTTAAGGGGCACTATGAAGTTCTTCGTTGTCTTCATTTGTTGTCCAGCGTTTATGCAGCGAAAATTATGGATATGCTGCTCGTTCACCTACGAAACAATAGTGAACGTGAGAGGATCAAGTCTCTTCTCATTCTCACTCATCTAATGAACACATCCACGGAGAATATAGAAAGCAAAATTCCTGGCTTTATGGATGTCCTCAAACAAATGATTCTCATCGAGAAATCGATTAAAATGAAGATGACTCTGCTTAAGGCAATTGTGGCATTGGCTCAGAAATCGTTCATCAAAGAGAAGGAGTTCGTTTGGTATATTGTTCGGCACTGTTGCAAGTACAGTAAAATTAACACTGAACATGGATCTACTGAAGAGCATCAAGATTTCGTGCAGGCTTGTGAGAATTCCCTTTTCATGCTATCGTCAACGGTAGGCACAATGGATGAACTGCTGAAACGTGAATTGTTGAATTACTATGTCCTTTTGGACTACACCGATATTTGTTCGAATATCACCAAGTGTATGGGCAGTCTGTTTGCCAAAAATCCAAACGTTGAGTTTGAAGTAAATAACGAGCCGGACGATGAAGCCGGAGGGAATACAAAGTCGAAAATTGTAATTCCCAGCGCAGAGACAGTGTTCGCAAGGAGTATAGCGTTACTCGGTAACTACGCAGACATAAGGCGCATATCGAATGTTCTCTCATTTCTTAAGTTCTACTATCCCCATTTGAATCCCGAACTGGCAAGTTTGTGGGACAAGAAAATTCCCGAGCTTCTCTTGTATATCGGAGTGGAGAAGACATTCTACATTTACCTGACGCAGTTTATCAGCGAAACTGTGGAGTTCCTGCAGCGTAACGATGAAAACTTCGCAGAGCGTTTGGTCAACAAAATGTCCGATCAGATGCTTATGTATCCCATTCAAGTCCCAGTTCATGATTTTCATATTCCCCAGCTAAGTAACGAACGAGGTATGATGTTGAAGGCAATTGGACTCACATTGTGCCACATAGTGGAACAGCAATCGGTTTTAGCAAAGATCGATTTAATAATAGGGTGTGGCAAGCAAGAGAAGCTGGATAAACACGTCTCGCATGCGGACTATGATAAGAAGATAGGCAATTCAGCCCGAGCCCTAGGCTACGCTTCTAGAGTCCATTCAGCGCTGGTGGTTAAAAAACTCTCAGAACTTGCAAATTTGGGCGCTCGTAAGCATTCGACTGGATTCTTCAGCAATCTTCACTTCATCAAGGACACACACAAGGAAATTGAGTTGTATAAAACGAATCTGTTAGTGGTAAAGGCATATGGACACATGATGGACGACGACGAAGTTGGAAACACTCAAATTGATGACACAATTCTTTCCTTTCTCATTCAGCAACTAACCGAAACCAAAGATCATACCATGATGAAAGTGGCTCTAAGGACATTGCTTTGTATCTGTAGTCAAATTCTGCGATGCAAAGAGGAGTACTCCAATCCGTTGAAATTCCGTAAGCAAATGATGGACGCTGTATTTGGTATACAAATCGAGGCACCCTTTGAAGAACTTCCCCTGCTACCGACAATTCTGAAGCTCGGCACAAGTTTTGTCCGAATAGACACAGAGAATGGTGCTGAATTTGATGGAGGAGTGATATTTGAGATTGCCTGCAAGAATTTCTTCTCATGTGCGCGGTTTTTGCGAACGAAATTTGATTCACCCGAGGAAGATGAAAAGAACAGCTTCCTAGCAAAACATTTGAATGAATCTTTACCCGAATTAAATTCTCTGGTGAAGGTGATAATTGAAAACGATCCATCACCAGCGACGCTGGATTTGATAATTTCAATACTTGAATGTTGGACCAGAGACCCGAATAGTGAGGTGCGAATTTGTGCAAGTCACGTGTTGAACAACTGCTTGGAAGTGTATATCAAATCGATGCGCATTGGTTGCGAGGCTCCTTCAAAATTCAATCAAACCGGTTCGATGCTAGGCAGAATTGTACCAAGATGCATAGATTCCAATGCGACTGTCCGACAAGTGTCTGTGGAGATTCTGCAGAAGACTCTGGAGATATCTTGTATTTATGAGACCTTAACAATAGCTGACAGCAGCGTGGATTGGGTCAAGGAGATTGAGATGGTCAAAGATAATATTATCACAGATGATCCCAAGAAAATCTACCACTTAGCGGGAAATATTGCGAAAATTATCGCGCTTCGGATGTCCAATTTTCAGTATTTACAATTTTGGTAAGTGCCAATTGGAAGTGTGAAAGAAGTTTACTTATAATTTTGTTTCAGTAAAACTCTTCTAAACTGTCTAAAGGACCCGGAGCAGAGTTCGGCCATTGGTGCTTCGGTTGTATTAAAGTTTTTCATCCAGCAGAAGGGCTCTGAACTGTTTCATGCTATACCAGATCTCGTCAAAGATAGCTTGAAGGTAAGTTTTGTAGTGCAAACGTTTTCGTCGAACTAACATAAAATTTGTTTCAGGCCATCAGTGACTGTGACATCACCAGGGCCAAGTCGGGTGTACTAAAGGCAATTGCAGCACTAACTAAACATCATCCGAAACTTGTGTGCTCAGAAATGCTTGCACAACCATTGCCATTCGAAGAGTTAGTTAAACGTTGAATACATTACATAGTTGCTGTCTCTAATTTGTGATTTGTCTTATTTAACAGGAACGTTGTGGAGTACTGGCATACCATTTGCATTGATTCAGATCTAACAGGACTCATTTTGGATAATTTCTTAGCAATTCTATCTGCTTCTTGCCTTTATGAACCAAATGAAAGTACTGGGGACCGACAGAAAATAGTTAGCGTTCAACCATTTGCAATCTTCTGTGCAATGCGTGAAATGTTTCCCTGTAAGGACATTAATGGTGTAAGTATCGACTAAACGCGATTTAGAAGTGCAATTCAATTAATTTTTTTCTTTTAATCTCTTTAGCAACTCAAAGACAAATTTCCAGAACTCTTCACAATGCTGCTTACCTCTCTGGCAACATATACCAATTTAGCACCACCAATGCTTATGACAAAAAGTTCACCAACGACAGGAAAAGCGCCACCATTGCCTTCAGGCAAAAATAAATTTGGTTTCATTCCCAATAAGGACTCGGTGAAACTAAATCCCTGTCAAATTGTATTGGAAACCTTTCAAGCGTTCCTAGCAAACCTGGAAATGGAACAAATCTCCACCGTTCTGACTGTTTGTAATCATTTATCAACCAGCACTGATTTGAAAAATTTCATAGAACTCCTAACTCCGATGGCAATTGGAATTGTTAATGAGTTTACAATCGGTTCTAGTTCAATGAAACAAATAATTACCTCACTCAGTAAGTACGTTTCGAGCCCTTACGATGGACAGCGTGTGGCCGCTATAGGACTCTACTCAAGACTGGTACCACTGCGTCCATGTGGTGAAATCTCATCCGTGATAATGCTTCATCTTAGTTCGGCGCTAAGTGATCCAAATCCTGTTGTACGGGGTTTGAGTATACAGGGGCTTGGATATGTTGGATATTTGACTGAACACGATATAGATAAGTATACGGACACAGCTATAACCGCTTTATTAAAGGGAATTGATGATACAAACAGGTAGGAGAGAGTCAATTGTTTTCTCAGTGACAATACTTAATTGGTTTGTGTATTTTTTAGTGATTGCCTGATTAACATCCCTCTGGAAAGCAAGCGGGGACTATCAAGAATCCTACAAATGTTGCCAAGCGATCGCGTTGAATCTTTCCATGTGTCGTTGGCCATTCGCATTCGACCATTCTTTGGAAGTTATTCCATTGAGATACGTGAAGCAGCAATTATTTTGTTTGGAGATTTATGTGAATCGAAAATGAGCATCAACGATGGCGCTATGACACCAAATTGTTCATCAGAGGCATTGAGGGAACAATTATTTGCAAACTTTTTCCCATTAATTTTGCATTTAAGCGAGAGTGAATCCACCATAATAAGGGTAAGATGATAAATTTTGGTAGATGTCTTCTAACTTGGGATTCCTTATCTTTTTCTAGGCATGCAAGGTAACATTGCGAAAGGTGTGCGCCTTAATTAATGCTCCCAAAGTCAATGAAATGGCTCAAAAGCATTTACTCGACCATGGTCAACTGAATTACAACGTTTTCATAATAGATTTTGTTAAACTTATAGTGAGTTGGCGAAACAAAGTCTTTTAAGTCATTTTTAACTTCTGTCACCTCATTTAGGCTGCAGATCTGCCTGATTCGATTCAAGATTTCATCGATTCTTGCATACCAAAGTTGCGTAGTCAATGGGTTGAAGTTCGAGGCAATGCAGCAATTATTATTGGTAACAATGCAGTCTTAATACTCAACTCTAGCCTTTATTCAACTAAGTTATCTTTCTTTGTAGGTATTCTTCACAATTTCCTCACCGAAAAGAATCAACACACTGAATCTGTAGGCAATAAAATTGCTATCCTGCTGAAGGATGAAAATCATGTAGTACGTGTGAGAGCAGCAACAGCCTTGGGCTATTTTTACGGTGAAGTCTGAGTTTGATCTGTTTTTTTTTTTTTTCACCTTTTATACGTTTCCACCACGATTGCTTAGCAGTAAAACGGAGGAAACAATAGCACTTGATGTGATGTAAAGTATTTACCCAATGAAAATATGTGTGTCTTTAAAGATCTTTTTTTTATGTATATTTAACCTCGAATTTGAGAATGATATGGAAAGAGATTTATGTATGTTAGTTGACCAAGAAAGTAGAGAGCTTCGTACTAAACATTTAGCTGTGTTATGAAACCATGAAAAGAACCACATAAAGATGTAATTTTTTTTTTCTTTCTTTCGAAACAATTTATATTTTATGTAAGAAACAAAAACAAAATATTTATGTATACAAAGTGATAAATAAAAAGAAAAATTAAAACAAATCTCTTTAGTTTTACATGTTAACAAATGGAAAATATTGAATCCGTCCACTGGACCAGCCGATGGTCAACACACTATCCGAATTCTTTCGATTTTTACTTTGGAAACAAATGAATGAGGGATATTCGGCACCGATTCCGGTTAGAAAGCACGATGGTGATATACTTAAATTGTGTTTAACTATACAAGTGGAGAAAATCGCAATGCAGGGTGTATCTTTGAAGGTGATTGCAAGGAAATGACCATTGGGATCCCAAGCCAGCGATTGAGGTTGTCCGCCAATTTCACGGTGTCCGATTGTGAATTTTGTTAAATCGGCAATTGGTAGCGCTTGCTTTGGAAGAGTTGAAGCTGGAAGAGTGAAATGTAAAATGTAAATGATATCCTTGCTTAGTGTGTTTGTTTTTTGTTTTTGTAAATGTCGGCAGCATTATACAAGATATTTCTTAATTCATAGAACATCTCACCTGTAGCTTGCCTCTTATTATAAATTTCTCTAGGCGATCAGTTGCTTAGATAACCAAACAATCTTCAACGGGTTCTTAGCAACTGCTAGCCAAAATTAAAAAAAAAAAAAACTTCCTTCTACTTACACGCATATAACTGCTCCTCAAAGAACTGTAGTCGATAAAGTGTCGGTTCACTAGAAGTTACAAACAGTAAAAATGTGCTACATGGTGACCAACATGCCGATTGAATATTTCCACTAGCAATTGTCCAACGTTCCGGCACCCAAAGCTGATGAGCTGACCAAACTCGAAACACATTTGCTACGGTTGCTGAGAAGAGATAGGAACCATCTGGTGACCATTTTAGTATGGAACACGGTGGACCAACACGTTTTAATGTGCAACTGTTGTTCTTATCAACATTCCAGATGACAACATCGGTATCTCCTATGCTCGACGTTGCTAGAAGTGTACCATCCAAGTTCCATTGCACTGAAGTAATAGGACTATGATTTGGACTAAGGATAAAAGAATTTCATTAGTGTTTCGAGATGTCGATGTGAAAGTAATGTCTTACTGTTTAAGGAATACCGCTTGCGATGAGGATCGAGTGATATGCATATTGTTGTCCATAGTCCACAGACATAAACCTTTCTGACAACCAACTGCCAATTCAGCGGCGCTAAAGGGTCTCCAAGCCATTGAAGTGATACCTTTCTGAAGTGGATTCTGAAACACAAGACATTGTTATTTCCTCTTCTCGGTTGTCTCAAGGGCATCTTTACCTTAAGAACAGGTACTGCGGCAGGTTCATCAGTGTAAATACGAATAACATCATCTGATCCGGCAACAGCAATTTTAAAGCAATTCGGATGCCAAACTATATAACGAATACAACTCCTAATCCAGTCTCTACACAAAAGCAAAGTGAAGTCACAAATGAAACGACAATCTAGATTCTAAATCTACCTTGTTTCCGAGTATTTAGCAATACTTGCAATACCCTGTTCTTTCAGATGTGGAAAAATCATAAGTTTAATCCTGCGTATGACATCTAAAGCACGGAACATACATTCCGCCGTAGATGATATAATAGGGCTTGATTCAGCTGTAGATGGATCTCGTGCTTCATTAAGTGCCTCCATAAATCCACTCTCAAAGAATGTTCTTGTGATACGTTTGATCACTCGCTCATTTACTGGGACCATCACTGTTCGATAAGAATCAACTGGTTTCACTGAAGCCATACTAAATATTTCACAGTTTATGTTGATTTCTGGGTAATATTCCAACTAAAATAAAACTAAATTTATAACTTAACCATAGTATTGGTTCTTTTGTCGGGACCTTACCACATAGGAATTGCCTTTTATTTCCATCTGTGGCACTGTACATAGGCGGCCACTTCTTTCACAAACAGGCACATTGCCTGGAGAGGCCAGTGTAGATTCCATAACCATCGTATTTAAGCAATTTTAATTTAAGAATATCTTCGAAAAAATATTAAATTTTAATTTTAACACGAGGAATTAAATAAATTAGCCGCGATATATATTTCTAAATACAAAACGGCGGTCAACATATTTTAAATGTTTGACAATTGACTCTTTTGACAGTCGAAATATTTCAAATGAAGGTAAGGCAGTGCAGAGTGTGTGTGCAGCAACAGCATTCAGTGGTGAAGACAATAAATGATATGGCAGTATTTGAATTTTATGCAGAGTTTTTTTTAAAAGAGTTTCACAACTTTTTTGCTATGGCCAGTCAAATTGGGCTCTATCTTTGACATTTGCATTACGTACACTTTGGGAAAATTGTTATGAAACGTTTTACGATTCAGCAATATCTACAAATCGTGGAAATTGATTGAAGAAATCAGTGTTCTGTTCACCAATCCGTCGTTTGGGTTTGCCAGTAAATACTGTAAGCGCCTTCAATTGGTGCGAAAAATATGAAATCTTCACACCACGAACGATTGGGAAAAACAAGGGCCTCATAATTAAGAGCTTCTTTGCCTTTTAACTACTCTAACAACGAAAAGAACGAGTGCGGACGACTGCTTAGGGCAACTATGATAGGTAGATTCCAATCTTGTTCAATTGCAAACTAAAACTCTTGGATTAAAACAAAAAAATAACTTAATATCTCCTGAACGCGCTCATTGCATCCATGAACTGCGTGAAGTTTCAAAGTTGGGGGCAAACAGGTAGATCAAGCCCCACATCACATATCACCTTGCTCAATCGATTTTCTAGTCAAAAATTTAAAAGCTTTTCCCGATGAATACTGCCATTTAACTTCCGCGAAAATAAACATAATATCAAATTTGCTACCATATAGACAAGGCCTGCGCATCTTTCTCCTTGCCATGTACATATTCTGTGTGTACACCAGTTTTCCAGTAAGGTATCAAGAGAACAGCCTGTTGGTTGTAGTAACTATCTAAAACTGACCATCGCACGGTATGCACACAGTGTTTTTATAAGTTCTAAGCGATAAAGCAAAGTATAAAAGAAAAAGAAAATATTACTCAACTAAATTGATAAGACGGATTCCCCGACCTTCGATCAAGTTGATAAGAAATCAAAACAATCACTTGCTACATACATTTTTATTTTTTATCAACTTTAGCACAATCCCGGTCGGTGGTACTACCACAGGACAGTGAAAAGGTAAAAGGCTTGTCAGTTATTGATTGATATTATTTATGCCTTCGTATACATGGAGTTATTATGTATTTCTAGAAACTTGGGTTTGTTCGTCGGTGCAGCAAAAAGCAGTGTAGATAATTTTGCAATCCGAATTGACCCAGTTTTAGTAAATTCTTCGATTAATTTCAAAGTAGAGTATTGCATACATATTTGGAATAAAAAGGTGCACTTTGATTGAAAATATAAAAAAATACAAAATTCATCAACAGAATGGCTGAAAGTGTTGATAGAGGAATTATGGTGGATGTGACTGGAGAATCGGCTGCCACTACTCACTCAAAAGCCCTTATGATGGGATTAAATGAATTGAGGTGCGCCGATAAGCTATTGGACATTACTTTGCTGGTTGAAAATATACCTATGAAGGTGAGTTACTTAGCTATTAAATTTGTTTAGTGCACGACAGAGCAAAAATTCACAAAAAAAAAAAACCTAATCTTTTGGAATGGGAAGCGGAATTTGTCCTGATTACATAAAGTTATCCATGCGCACAATGCTCGAACTCACAGATGGTTAACAATACCAACTGCTTTGTGTTATCCCACGCCTTTCTTTTTTTTTCTTTTTGTTATTATTATTATTTTTTTTTTTCTGCGAGATGACTTGCTTTCATTATCGGCACACCAATGTGAAACTTGATGGCTTTTGTGTGACTCAATGATGGTTGGTGATAGACATGGTATTAGTGGAAGCAAATTCCATATTTCAAATTATGTAATGAATAAAGTTATACATTATGATTATGTTTCCTATTATCGATTAATTACATTCAAAAATTTACTTTCAAATCGTTTGTAATGGATTAACAACGTTTTTCACCTTCGGTGGACATTTTTTTATTTTTTTATATGCTCAACTATGTACATACTAGAACATGCGCAACATGCATATTGCATTCACCGGCTTTTTAAGTCCTTACCTCCCTTCGTCGTTAAGCCTTTTCTTTTTATATAGTCCAGGAGAATATTAAGCTTTGATTTTCGGAACATAGACATATGAATGTATGTATCTATGCATGTGAATATGTACATTTTAAGTGGAATAAAGTTGTAGGGCTTACTACTGTGAAAACGAATGCTGAAAACAACACTTTAATCCAATTTATGCTTATTGAAGTCTAAGTTAATGGAACACTGTCCTTGCTTTCCTTGCGTTTGCTAGACAAGGGCGGGGAATGTGCAGAGGAATTGCACAATAGATTCTTCCATTTTCTCGTCTCTGCAGCTCCTGTAGATATCGCTGCATACAATTCCAGTGCCCTGTTAGGAGGTTGCTTACTTTTGAGAGCTGGTCTCTTTTTAGTCGAATTAACGCTTTCGATCAAGAATCAAGATATTGCCATCTATGATTTGCTTTTGACAGAGCGTCGTGTCGGTGTGAATCAAGTGTTTAACAAACGACATAGGCGCTCTGACATGGTCGAGCTCCCTAACGTTTGTACATTGAGAGTCTTATCTGGCTTATTCGTTAACAGAGTGTGACATTATGCTGAGCGATGATATCGTTCAAAGACACTCGGCACAACCATAGATTTTGTTGTGTTGGATACAAGAGATCTGATCGCAGCTTGGCTGGCTGGGTTAATCTTCAGACAAGCGGGGGCTGGACTGATAGCCGTAACTTCAACTTGGAACATACTATAGTGATTAGGGAGACTAAAGGAAAGATGAATGTAATGGTCTTCTAAAAAGACACCGGCACGGACTCCTTCGCCTGTTTTAAAGCCGTCCGTAAAGATAGAGATAAACTCATTGAAGAACACTTCGCACTGACTCCAGGCGCTGCAGTCCAGTATTTTATGCTTGTAGCGCGTGTTGAAGTTATTTTTAGTGGCTAGCATATCAGTTGATTTAGAAAGACTGCCGTGAACTAGTAGGATTTTGGCATGTCCAACGTTTTTCTTACACCAGTAATGAGTTTTTCGCAGACTTGACATCGATCTTAATAGGAAAGTTTTGATCGTTGGCCGTAGAATGTATTCCTTGAAAAATTGAATTAATATAGCAAATAACAATGTTTGTCATTATGATAGCTAATTCCAATTTTACTTTTAGGCTCACCGTGTAGTCCTAGCTGCCTGCAGTGATTATTTCTCAGCAATGTTCACAGATCCTATGAAGGAAGCCAGACAATCGGAAATTAAATTAATTGGTGTAAACGCTCGTGGTATGCAGATTTTATTAGAATACGCGTATACATCCAAATTGGACTTGGATCGTAATAACATTCATGACATTCTGTCGGCTGCCACTCATGTCCAGATGAATGAAGTCGTCAAGGCATGTTCCGATTACTTAGAATCTCAAGTTGATATAGAGAACTGTTGTGATATAGCGGCAATAGCTGATCTCTATGCGTTGGGAAAACTAAAAAATAAAACCTATCGTTTCTTATGTTCTCGCCTAGAGGAATTCTCTAAAACTCCAGAAATGAACAACATAAGTAGTGAACAACTTGAATTTATCCTAAGCTGTGACTATCCAGTTGATTGTTCAGAGGCGAAAGTTCTACAGATTATAGCTGAATATTGTGTAAACAAAAAGGTTACTTTAGAAATGGCTCAGAGACTTTTTAGAAAAATACGCTTCAGCCAAATTGAGAATGTCGACCTTCGTGTATGGCCACGATTTGATAATGTTGAAGATTCTGTTCATGCACCATACTACAATGTAATGCGAATAGCAGGATTCCAACAAAAGAAGGCACGCAAGAAGAAATATGGTTATGCCAATGCGTATGATGCACTCAGCGCCAATGTTCTGACAAATTTGCGTGGTATGGAGCTGGCTTTAGTAAAGATTGGAGGTTTTCACATCAATGGACTGCATAACCAGATTAGTTTTGCTTTACCCAATGACCAAAAATGGCATGACTTAACCGTCATTCCACACATTGAACAGTGTAACTATGGTACTGCCGTATTGGGCAACGATTTATTTGTTGTGGGCGGCTCTTATGATGTCTGCCTAAAAGAGTACATCCATGGCTTCGGATTCCGCTATAATGCCGAGAAGAATAAGTGGACAACAATGGCACCAATCAAATCAGACAGATGTCGATTTTCACTGAATGCTGTGGGAAAATTCTTATACGCTGTTGGTGGCGTATTTGAGATGGTCGAAGGGAATGACGACAACTGGACTCACATACATCGAGTGTCCAACTCTGAGCGCTACAATGCTCAGCAAGATTCATGGGATTTTATATCACCTCTCAAGGAAAATCGAAGTCAACACGCTGGAGCCGGCCAGGGACATTATCTATACATATCCGGTTAAATGGGCTAAATTTAAATAATATACATAAATTTATATTCATATTTGCTTACAGGTGGAATCGATCGCCACTTAGTGCTGTCATCATTATGGCGCTACAATGTCTACGAGGATAGATGGCAAAAGAGAAGATCCATGCTTAAGCCTAGAGCAGATCATGTTCTACTTTCCATCGAAAATAAGATTTATGCTTGTGGAGGTTGGTATGAAGATCCTATGAGTGAAACTCGAGTCCTGATTGCAGACATAGATGTGTATGACCCCCATACAGATAGTTGGTATATCGAAACAAGAAATCCTGTACCAACATTTCACGCTGGTATAACTGCGGTGAAAACAAAAATCTACTTTGTTGGTGGTCTTCTTTCTGATGAAACCATCAATTGTTCGTCAAATGTCCAAACATATGACCTCGTAACCAAAGAGTGGTCAGCACACACCGAGTGGGAGTGTTCCAAGCCCACCTGGGAGTGTACATGTGCTACTTTTTTTGTTCCACGAAGTCGACAAGGCATTTAAAAATAAAAATTACTAACTACTTAATCCTTGATGTTCTGATGAGTTACTTTAAATACATAATACGTACCCTTAACTGCTAACTCAAGAAGCAACAAACGAATCTCTATCCAAATTTTGCTGTGTTCTTTCTCCCTGTGAATTTTTATTGAAAAACAAACCTGTAAATATAAATGTATTTTGTATACCTATTTTATTGTTTTTACAAAACAACTTTGTAAGCCACCCTTTATGATGGTTATTTAATAAATGTGCATGTTTATTGTGTATGTATCCTATTGGAATGTTTTTTATTTTATCATTTTCAGTTAAAGATCTGACTAGGAACCAATGCTGTGGGATGTGTTTTAACTCTTACTTGTGATACATTTGATTTTACTTTGAACAATCAGTTGGTTTGGGACACCTTTAAGGTGCTTCTGCTTCATACAACTAGGGAAAATATCGACGGTCTTTAAGTTTCTTTAGTTCACGAACCATATTGTCGAAGGAGCTAGGATAATTATCCAGTGCAAGTCAACTAAGCCAAGTACGGGAGTACTTACAAAGGCAAACAAAAAATGGATATGACTATCTGGGGACAAATTCGTATTACAGCTATATACCTTAGTTAGTACCACCCTAAATCGCAATGTTGCAAAAAAGAAAAACGACAAGGTACAGCGTGAGGTGTAATAAACAAAACAACACAATCTTCCTCTGTATTAATGTCGAGGGAGGAGCAAACAGATGCGCTAGTAGGACTGTTCAGAGCACATGATCAGCACATTAATCAAGACGGTTCCCTGCTTTTTGTATAGGAATCTGTTCAATAGATGAAGAAAATACGGCGGCAAGCACATGCAGCAAAAGGAGATACATATAAAGCGGCGCTGCAAAGAAGGACGAGAGCTGCTCGCAAGCTCCACGACCAAAAAATACGGGAATAACATAGGCTTCTCCAAAATAAGATAGCAAGAGCGACTGCATTCCAGGAACAATGGATGGATGTTTTACCAAAAAGGTACGAAGAGCTTGTCAGAAACACAGAAACCTGTAGAGATGCAGAAGGAAACCTCACAGTCGGTGCTGAGAATTTGAAAAAGAAAAACCACTCTTGCAGACTGTGTAATGGTGACGAAGGCCAACATACGGTTGCCAAGCAGAACGAACTATTATAGCCAACACTTTCGTTCACCTTACCAAAATTAGGTGCGGATATATACGGCTGCTAAATTACATTGCCTCTCGGCTGAATTATTCAAAGCAGCTAAAGATGACTTAGTAGAGAGCATGCACTTATTTATCTACAAGATTTGCTCAGGCAAATGTATGCCCGATGTCTGAATGCCTGAAACCCCACGTCAACAACCTGTGGCTCCTATAATTGTGGTTTCAGACCATGAAAGTCGATATTCTGGAGAAATTCCAAGAAGTCCAAATTGATACACACCATCTCTCTATTGATTTTAAACCTTAAATCTTATGACAGTTTTTATATGGGCAAGCTATGCAAAGCCATATCGAGTTGATATTAGTGGCAAAACTCATCGGTGCCCTTACGAGTATTGAGACAGAAATGGATAAAATGGGTTTAGGGCAAAACCAAATATTTTCTGTCAACCAGAAGGGACATTCAACATATCGACGAATTGGACAAAATGTGACAGTGGGCACTCTACCTTGACTCTGCTTCTGAAAACGATATCTCATCAGAAATCAAATGAACTCTTGCCAATCGCTGTTTCTTTGAGAAGGCAATTGAGTAGTAAGGCCCCATCCTAAAGAAATAAGGAGACTCTATACAAGATACTGGCGCTGAAGCATGGACTCTATCAAAGGCAGATGAAGATACCCTTGGTTTTTGGAATAGCTAGGACAAGTAGAGCGAATGAATACTAACGCTTCGGCTTTGGGAGTCTTTCAATCTAAAAGTGGGCACAAGTAGGAAGGAACCGAAACCAACTTGAAGTGCGTAACTAGAGGCGGTTAGCTAAGTTACCGGGTTAATTGGAAAGGCTTGTTGGTTGAGGACCTGTAGTGCCACTTAAGTAAGTAAATGAGAATAGGTCAAGAAAGGAGACGTGGTGACATGAATACAACACACATGTGCTAGTCAAGGATTAAGTACAATCGCTTTCAAAGGCATTGATTAATGCAAGTGAAAAGCTACTCCAGTCCCGTCTTAGTCCTGAACTCTATCAATCACCAAATAGTAAGCAAAAACCTTCTCTTAATTAAAGACGTAGTATTAAAGTTCAACATTTGTCAGATTTTCTCACGGTTAGATATCTTAAGAACCCAATAAATCATCTTTGCAAAGTCCTTTGCAATTTTCTATGATTTTTATTTTTTAAAAAAAATTTTCTTAGAAACCACAAAATTGTTTTCGCCCTGAGATGTTGCTGTTGGATTCGGTTTTTTCTTGACGAGGGTTAATGGAATGCAAATATAATAGATACTCATACCAACACACAAAATATAATCGATGTCTTCGGAAGAAAAGGGTCGATCCACCTTAATTAATATATGATAGTCATTTTTTAACAAAAATATTGAAAGCTCAACACTTTTAGGAATTTACGACTTTTGACCTTTAATTTGCTCTCTTTAAAGTGTAAGTAAGGTTATACATATGTATTTATTAAATTTGTATGATGTCTAATTGAAAGGATGTCTGTTAAAGTATCCCTCCAATGACATGGTAATCAAAGCAAATAGCACTTAAAAACCTATTTACTGTCTACCGTAATTGATAAAAAAAAGGGATGCCCCTAAATGTCTTTGCATTCACTTAGTATAAGTTAAAATCTTATTTAGCCTTTAAGACTTTATTCTTGTCAAGCGTTGCAAAGAAGATTGATGTAAACATAAAAGAAAAAAAGGGAAAAAGGACTCGTTCTGGATTAAATTCTTTAAATGGGTAGGTTTATCTCTCCTATGCCCGTGAAAAAGAGCTGTCCTTGACATTTATTTTGGATTTACAGTATTATAATGAATTTAAATTCTCTGTCTGTTGTGAAACTCTTTAAGTGCTAGATGGAAAACCTTATAAGATTGTTAAGCACTTTGTTTTAAAAGAATTGGTATAGTAACCGGACAGAAAAGTTCAAGTTTTGTTCTAATAAATATCAGTTGTCCTGTTGCGTATTTTTAAAAGCAATTCAACTAACCTATAATCAAGTGAATCAAAGTACATTGTCCATGGTCCGCATTCAACTTTCACCATTACACAGAACTTGTCGGCGAGTTTACTGCAGATTACACTTAAAACAAATAAAAGTTTGATTTATCCGTGGAAAAGTCTAGCAACTTGTGCTATATCCAGACAGATATAGCCCGCCTACAAGAATCACAGCAATAAGCACGGGCCACTGGTCATTTGGTCCATAAGCTGTCAAGTTAGGCATCCCGTTCAACCCCACTGCCGTAGTTGCGACAATTCGGAAGAAAAGGAAATAATATTCCACTTTCTCTGTGACTCCCCAGCACTAGCAGAGCCAAACAGCGCACTCTCGGAAAACCCTTTTTCAAGGAACTATCTGAGATTTCTAACATCAAATTCTGCAATATTATCAATTTTCTTAACTCCACAGGATGGATCTGGTAATTACACTCTTAGCTACGTCGATCAACATCCAGGTCACGTGAGTTGTGGTATCAAAAAGGTGCACCTGTGCTTTTTGTGTCTCTGGCAGGTTCACCAGTTTTAACCATTTCTACCTACGTACCTACCTTGATTCATCCGAACTGACGTTTACAGTCCGGGGTGGACGATGATGGTCTCAACCAACATGCCCTTCCAGACTCGACGGCCGATGCGTTGATTTCCATACGCTCTAAATGTCCCAGGCCTTGTCGAGGTCGCTGTATAATCCGTAAAGTTCAACGTTGAATCTTCACCTTCGCATTCCACTGATACAAACTGGGCCGATTATCACGTGAAGAATATTCCTTTCAAAGCATTCGAAGGAATTTTCATCCACTTCGATCCATGTTTCAGAGCCAAATGCTCAGCTCAAAGAAGCATTTGCAACAGTAATTCATCGCTTCATCTTTTTGTTGATGTCATTTTGTGATGTAACCAAGTAGCCTAGGTTGACAAAATCTTTTACTACTTCGAAACTAGTAAATGGTGACGTTTTCGCCGATGCTGAGGGCGGTTTCTCGTTGGCATACCTCTTTTTGTCTTCATTTACAGTCAAACCCGTCTCTGCCGTCTCCATTTCAATGCTCGCAAGAGCACCACTGGCTGCTGGCTTCGTTTTTCCAATTCTTTCAATATCATCCGCATCCGCATATGCAATGAACCTTTGTTGTGCCCCTCAAACGTCAGCAGTCAAGGTCAGGCTTTGAAGCCAATGTGCATCGGTACCTCCTTCGTTTCTTCTATGATTTTCCGAATGCCCGTGCTCTAGTTTAAGGGAAGTCATAATCCCTTTAGCGCGCTAATTATAAAAAGAAAAAAAAAAGGGTCTAGTGCACCGATCCTTATTGGCTTGAAGCTCCGAATAGGTCTGATTAGTTCAAATAAAGTGTTCACCAAGTAGTTCGTTCTAACCGTCGCTGAAGACGCCACCATTGATTGCATCAACTGCTGTCACCTTATCTGAAGAGTGTGCCTTAGTGGGAACACTCTACGTTGCAGGGCAGCCTATTCCACTTCGCCCTTTCGACCATGGGCGTCCCTTTTACAGAAACGAGTTCCTCGACCGCATAACTCTCAGTTTTATCGTAGCGATCACTGCAAGCCGCAATAAGCCTTGCCTTATTGAAGGTACACAATGTTATATACAGAAAAACTTTTATAAACTACCCTTAGGCACATTCATTTCATACGCTGTTCGTCTCACTATTCCGACTATCCCCCATTGGCGTTATATTTTAAAAGTTATCTCGTCGTTCACATTTTATTAACTCCGTCTTACGCAAAATATATCCTAGCAATATTTTTCACTTGTAAATCTTATTTCTCCGAATAGGCCCGTTTTTCAATGTCATTATTCCACCGACCCACGCGGGGATTGGATATCCACAACAACGACCTTCAAACGAACGCCATAAATCATATGTACGAGTATATCCCCTTATTAGAAGTTAAGGACACCAATAACATCAACAAGAAAGCGTGTAATAATTATCCTTGCAAAACTCCCACACTTCTATTCTTTTTTCTTAGCCATTACCCACACTTTTTTGCAAACAATCGCTGTTGACGTTTCGCCTTAACTTCTCGACTTCTGATCCTGATCTGTGCTACAAATGTCCACAATTAAATTGATTTTTGTTTAAACTTTGGTGTGTTTGCCGCACTTCAAGGATATGCTCGAATGTATGTTTATCTCATGGATGTGTGCATGGGAACCAAGTGTTTGACTAAAAATAAAATTTCAAAGGCAAAACACAATTCACAGTCGAATAGGCAAACAAAATTGGTCGTCCTTTTGGTTTTTGCTAGAAGGAAAATTCTATTCTATGCCATTCGGTGCCATCGCATCACCAACGCAAAATTCGTCTTGTTTATGTGACATTTAAATGGTTTGCAAGTACTTGAAAGTTGAGTTCAAACAAAAAAATGGAAATTTAAGGCGTCTGAAATCCATTTTTTCAGGGATTATGGTAGATTCACTTAGGCGAGACGTTGGCATTTATAAACGGCATTTGGTGGTGGAAAATATGAAATCATTCTTCAGAAAGAGATTTACCTATGTAAATCTAAAAGGGGTTTCGATTTAGCTTAACGTGCGTTCAAGACACTCCAACAGCTGTATACAATGTAAGCTAGGGACTAGGGTGACAATGTTGTGTCCTGTGGATAACAAGAAACTGAAGCTTTCACGTTAAATATTAAATCAGCTTGTGCAGAGAAGGTTGTTAAGGTTGTCAAAAAGGAAACTGTTGCCATTAAACTCTGTAGCTGCTCCAGACCCATGTGGTATACAACCGCTGCTGAAAATCAATGACTTGAAGGTCTTGAGTACAGTGCTGTGTAAAGTAATTGGGAAGCGCTAATTTTTAGAGATATTTTGTTTTATTTTTAAAGTTACAGTTACAATCAAGCAGCCATCAAAACTATCACATCGACAACAATCAGATCCAGAACTACGAAACGCTGTAACAACGAGCTTAAAACACTCAGCGCTAATCATAACGTCACACTCATCTGGGTCCTGGGACATAAGGGCATCTATGGGCATGAATAGGCAGACGAACTCGTAAAAATAGGCCCAGAGATAGATCTGATAATGGCCGATGACTCAGTCCTACTTACTTACTTAGGTGGCACTACAGTTCGGGGTGAACCTGGGCCTCAACCAACAAGCTTCTCCAATAAACCCGGTCCTTAGCTAACCGTCTCCACTTACGCACTCCAAGTTGGTTGAGGTCCCCTTCTACATGTCTCCTTCCACGACTTCGTTGTCCCTCAGGGTTGAATTCGAAGACTCTTCGGGTCGGAGCATTGGTATCCATTCGCTCTATATGTCCTAGCCATCTTAAACGACCAATGCGTAGATTTTTGACTAGGTCGATGTCGCTGTATAGCTCATATAATTCGTCGTTGAACCTCCTTCTCCATAACCCGTCATGGCACACGGGCCCGAATATCTTACGAAGAATATTTCGCTCGAAGCGACCAAGTGTATCTTCATTCGCCTTTAATAAAGTCCATGCTTCAGGGCCATAGAGCAGGACTGGGATGATTAAGGGGTTGTACAGAGTTTCCTTAGTTCTTCGGGAAGCGGCCTTACTACTCAATTGCCCTCTCAGCTCTAGAAGATTGTGTCGCTGTTGTTGGCTTGAGCGTTTCGCACAATTCGTTCAAGAATGATGTTGAAGAAGTCGCATGACAGCGCATCACCTTGCCTTAATCCTTTTTTGACGTCAAAGGTTTCGGTGAGATCGTGACCGACTTTGATGGAGCAGCGAGCATTCTTCATCGTTATCCTACACAAAAGGACGAGTTTGGCAGGGATGTCAAAACTTGACATGGCTTTAAAATTGATAAATATGTGGTCTGTATCGATTTGGACTTCTTGGGATTTCACCAGGATCTGCCGAAGTGTGAAAATTTGATCAATTGTGGACTTTCCTGGACTGAAACCACACTGGTCCAATCAGGTTGTTGATTAGGGGTTTCAGGCGTTCACACAGTACGGCAGAGAGGATCTTGTAAGCGATGTTCAGATGACTGATACCTCTATAGTTGGCGCAGTTGAGAGGGTCTCCTTCTTTCCTTTTCTGTGATAACTCAGACCTGCCCCCATTAGAACTTTAAAAGTACAGCATCACCACGAATTCCATAAAACTCGCGAACGAGAAATGGACTTCACTCACAACATGCCGCACCTCAAGAATACTCCGGACAGAACTAAATAAGAAAAATCAGCGCCAACAACCTTCAACATAGCTGGGGCAATTTCACTAGTAAATGCACCCTTGGCGACCTTGTATGAGTTCTGTCCGGCAAATTCCAATGGCTGGGGGCAAAAGGCTCCTCACATTGGCAATGTACACGGCAGGACTGCCATTGACGATCTCAGTGTTGGAGTCAAGTGGACCAGCAACCAAAGTCTTTGCGATTTCGGCAATTTAAGCCTTGTATCCGTTCAAGGGCGGATCCAGGGGGGGGGGCACAGGGGCACGGGCCCCCCCAGACACGATTCAGATAAAACAGACCAGTCGAAAAAACAATAGCAATTAGATACAAACCGCATTATTTCTGCATGTCTTCCTGGAGTTTTGCAGAAAATGGTTGATCAAGGAGACAGTCGTACTACGCCTGCTATTTCACTGCTCCAAGCTATAATGTCATCGGAATTTCTTGTGAATTTGGTAATCCTCGCTGATATGTTGGGAATCACACTCCCTTTATCTCGATCATTACAATCCATTGAAGTTGATGTACTTTCTGCAACTCAGCTCGTCGATACGACTACAGCCAGTCTGCAGAGGCAACGAGATACTAGTACGGACGCATTTAAAAAGGACTATGCTGCTCCTTGGAGCCGGTGAATTCCGTGAAAATGTATTTGCGAAGGCTGAATGCTTTGCATTACGTAGCGTTGTATATTGCTTTAGTTTATTCGCGATTCGG
Source organism: Criorhina ranunculi (assembly GCA_951813785.1). NCBI lineage: Eukaryota > Metazoa > Arthropoda > Insecta > Diptera > Syrphidae > Criorhina > Criorhina ranunculi. The sequence goes on from OX638385.1 coordinate 38,853,250, forward strand.
ATTGAATTATTTGGTATTTACATAAGTTGGAGGAACCATGGATTGTCAAGGACGATGCTTATTATTGGCTGTACTCGCATTTAAATTATACGTAACAAAATCAACAAATCTTTTTTGTGCCACAAAGTGCCCAGTTTCTTTTGAAGGAGTTCTAGTGGACCCAGAAACTTGAAATTCGGTACATAAGGGGACCTTGGAATATAACAAAAGGCAAATTACTGAAAATTTCAAATTTATAACTGTAAAGTGGCAAAAGTGTAATTTTATTGAAAAAGAAGCAATTTTCCCTCGATTATAGCCCTTTTTAGAGGGGTTTGAGGGGGAAATTTGAAGAAGTCGTAGTTTTTTGGGCATATGTGAGGTACGACCTACCTGCATACCAAGTCTGAAATTTTTCTTGTGTCACATTTTTCCATAGAATGCCCTCAATAAACCGTTTTCACGTTAAAACTTTTCGATAAAGTTGAGGCCCTCGCTAACGAAATTGGAACCGAAATCACAGTCTGTAGAATAACCGGCCGTCAAACTAATAGATCGAATATTCAGACTCAATCTGTTGAAGAGTATTACGGACTTATGGTGTATATTTCTTTTCTTGATTAGATATATATTAAATGAAATGTCGTCTAGGTTTCCTAGAACTCAGCTGCAAAGAATAGGAAAGCTGCAAAAGTTAGTACACCATAACTTAAGTGATGATGATATAGATGAAGTTTTGCAAGGCGCTGAAGTATATAAAGAGGATCTACCTTATGTTTTAGCTCTGAAGGGAGAGTTACAAATTTGGCAACAGATGAAGATGAACAGAAGCTTATAAAAATGCAACGGCTCTGCCAAATATACGAACCCCGTGTTAATTATTGTGCACATTTCCTGTGACAACCAGCACTGCCGAATGATCTTTTTCCACCTTACGGCGGTTAAAAACATATCTTCGCAGCAACATGAGAGAAGATCGCCTGAATGGACTAGCCTTAATGCATATCCGTCAAGATATTGCTTCAAAGATGAACCCTGAAGAAGTACTGGATATCTTCAGCAGAAAATATAAAAGAAAACTGTCATTATAAAACCTCTTTATAAAAAGTATTTTTTGTAGATATTCTTGTATGTCATTGATAAAGAATGAATCCCAGAAACAAATTGCAATGCAATACTATGGGGTACACTCTTTACCTATCTGGCCTTTGTGCCCCTCCCAGAAAAAAATCCTGGATCCGCCCTTGTATCCGTTCATCTTCTAGTTGCCACCGACACAGAATTTAAGAACCATTTTGATGCTGGGGATGAGTTTTTGCCTTACACAGCGGGAATAAGGCTATAAAAAGTGAAAGTAATGATGAAACTTTTTTACTTATCGATGCAACTGCACGTTACTGAAATCCTTTAGTGAAATATGTAACACATTTTATTTATTTTTTAATCGATAGTGGATTGGTTTATTTATTTTTTAAAGTTAACGTGAGTAAATACATCTTTCATTTTCAATCTGTATCTAGGACTTTGCCAAAACAATCACTTTATCACACCATTACCTCGTGGTATACCAGAGAGACAACAAAAGTCCTTCTATACGATGGAATTTAAATAATGTCCTTCCGCTCAACGGGTGCATTTTTCATCTTATTAGCTTTTAGTCTGGAAAATAAGCTACTCGGGAGGAAATGAAATATAGACCACACAGCCTGTGTGTCTCGACAACAAAATGGGGATAAGTTTCATTTCAAGGACTTTGTCTAGAGCAACAGAGCAGAGAGAGAGAGAGAAAACCCGACATTGTTAATGTTTGTGTTCATAAACTTTGGAATAATATTTAAATTAAATGCAAGACTTAATGAGCTCATTACATTGGTTGCATCTGTTTCACAATCATTTGCTATGTGGTGTCAATGTCCTGCGTTAAGGATAAAAGGATTATGAACAGAGTGCAGATTTGTCAACTTATTGTGAATTTAATTATGAAGTAATTAAGGGTCTGATGATGGGGGGTTTAATTTTTTTTTAAATGAAAATGTCTGCTGCGTCAATTTTATCATAATTTATGAAGCGTCTTGTTATAAGGGATATTTATTGCCTTCAAAATGTTTTAATTTATGTATTTGTGTGCTAATTGCTTTCTTGATGACACAAGGGTAAAGGCAATTTTCCATTTCACTTATTAATAAATTATAGCTGTGATTGATGCGAAGAATTATTATTTATTTCAGGCGAGGTACTATGTATGTTTTTGAATGGATTCTGTGTAGACACTGTTTCTAAAAAAAAAAATTCGAAATGGTTGAGGCAAACAAAATCGTAAAAGCCGACACAAAACATAAAGTTGGAGGTTAAAACGTCTTGCTAAGCATAAAAGGTGATCACCAAATGAACTACCATCAATCATCTTCAGTATGGATGTGCCATTAGATGCAATGATTCCGGAGTGTAGATTTATAGTCGACTTTCTCCTTGCACAAGACTGGTTTTCGTCACTCTCTGAGCAGAGTAAGGAATGCAGCCGAATTTTTGCAAATGGCTCTAAAACCAGTGATGGGTCAAGCTCTGGAGTCTTTGTGGAAAGCCACATCATTAGGTTGCACTTTCTCCTAGATATATATACCTGTGCCGGAGACTTGTGCAATATCTCCTTTTGGCTGCAAACTAAGTGTAAGTGCACAACCTATCGGGCTCGATTTTGTGTGCAATTATCCGTTTTGTGCACTAATCCGTAAGTGCACACCTTTGCACTAATCCGTAAGTGCAAATTTATGCACTTATTTCTCAACAATTCAGTATGCGTGAATTCGCCTGCTTATTTATTTATTTTTTTTCAGATTGGGTCTGTAAGATCTATTGTGCCTGGAGCCAGTTAGACTAGAAGATCCTCGATCTTCTTAATAAAGTTGAGTATGTTTCCAGTCGAGGCATTACGAATGTTCTCCAGTGTTAAGAATTCCTTGTGGACAAAGTGTTTCCTGATTTTACAGACAAACACGCATTCACATAGTATACGTGTTCTGCTGATTCGATTTCCTCTAAACAGAAGCAACATTCAGATTCCTGTACTATCTAAGGCTGTAGAGACCGATGAGGAAACCGGCAAGCCCTCTGATATCGTCTCTATCAGGGGTTGGATGGCCCCTTTGGCCTGAATGTTTTTCCAGTAGGATAGGATGATCCGTTTGTTCCAGCTATCCAGACAGAACGCGGAAGTAATTCAGTACCTATGTATCGTTCTGAAGAACCTTTTCTAGCAAGTTGCAATTTTATTGCCTTCAATGCCTCTGTATCCTGGTACACACCAGAGCTTGACTTTGTTCCACTTTGAGAGGTCTTGGAGGGCATTGAAACAGCCTGAAACGGCATTTGAATTGAATTTATTGATGGTTACCCCTATTATACCAGAGTCGAGAATAATGTTGACTAGTTCAGCAATGGTTGGATGTTGTAGAAATAGGGTAGGCACTGAGAGGTGTCAACTTGGCGATGCCCAGTGTTGTAACTGTTTCTACACATCAATTGTGCTTATTTTACCTTCAAGTGGTAACCGTCGGGTACTGGTCGATGTCCATCCGGACTCGACTTACCAAACTTATAAGCGCGAGTGCTGACCAGCAGACAAAAATAGCAGCACTATAAACGGGACAGAGGATGAATTCCCCAGATGGAATCAACGGTGAAGAAATCCCGGAACAAATAAAATAAAACCTTATCCGGGCTACTCCAACATATTTGGAGCTCAGGCCGGTAAGGATTTCCGAGACTAAGTCAGGGTCTTGGAAAAGAGATGGTGGCGGATGAGCCCTTAATGGACCAACGGCAGCGCTCACATCCCCGAATGGGCTACTGGCTTCGGTCTAACCGACCCCTCGTCCTAGGGGTTTCTAAAATGGAACTGGCCCTCCAGGTTGGGGGTTGTGCCGCCGGGGTAACTGCCCGGCCATGGAAAAAAATAATAGTTACGAAGCAACCACAAGCCTCGGATACGGACGGATCTACTGTTGACAACCCCTGCAAACGAAATAAGGACAACGAACTTCGGATCTGTACGTGGAATGTTAGGTCCCTTAATAGGCCACGTGCAGCCGAACAACTAGCGGAGGCCCTAGACTGCTGCAAAGCAGACGTTACCGCCATTCAAGAAATGCGATGGGATGGGCCGGACAAAAAGAGGATGAAAAACTGCGACATCTACTACGGCGATTGCTATCGACGGCAAAAGCAGCGCTTATTTGGATGCGGATTTGTTATTAGAGGCAGACTTAGGCAAGAAGTCTTGAGTTTTCGGCATGTTAACGAACGCCTCGTAACAATCCGTATCAAGACTAAATTTGCCAACATTAGCCTCATATGCGCGCACGCCCCCACAGAGGAGAAAGATGACGACGCCAAAGATAGCTTCTACGAGCTCTTGGACAAGACTTACGAGCAGTGCCCTAGTTATGACATTAAAATTGTCCTTGGCGATTTTAATGCCAAGCTAGGAAGAGAGGGCATCTTTGGTAGTACTGTCGGAAAGTATAGCCTGCACGACACCACCTCTTTGCTTTGCGGCGGGGCGTAACGTTGTCGTTGCTAGCACGCGATTCCCGCATCTCGATATTCATAAGGGGACTTGGAGATCTCCTGATCAATCAACCGTCAACCAGATTGACCACATTGCGATCGACGCAAGGCACTCCTCCAGTATTATGGATGTCCGAACGTTCCGAGGGGCCAACATCGACTCGGATCATTACCTTGTTGTAGCCAAGGTACGGGTGCGGATATCCCGAACACCGCAACGACAAGCTAATACTGCGAGGAAGTTTGACGTCGGACGGCTACAATCGCAAGAGATCGCCAAATCCTTTTCCGATCGAGTCTACCTCAATCTCTTAAGAGGTCCTATGCTGCGAGCATCAAGTATTGAAGACCAGTGGCAACACTGCCAAAAAGCCATCAGAGATGCCGCCTCTGATGTGCTGGGTTTCACTCGGCCACCAAAACGAAACCCCTGGTTTGACGACGAGTGCAGGCAAGCACATGCAGCCAAGCAAGATGCATACAAAGCGGCGCTGCATAGAAGGACCAGAGCTGCTCACGAGCTCTATGAGCAGAAGAGGAGAGACGAGCACCGGCTTCTCAGGAGAAAAAAGAAGGAGCATGAGAAGCGCGCGGTCGAGGAAATTGAGAGATGCTACTCCAGGAATGAGATTCGGAAGTTTTACCAAAAGGTAAAAAATACATGCCAACGACACAAACCCCGAACCGAAGCCTGTAGAGACGAGCAAGGGAACATAGTAGAAGAATCACAGTCGATGCTGAGGATTTGGAAGGAGTATTTCTGTAGACTGTATAACGGCGACGACGAACCAAATACCGCTGTCAGGCAGAATGAACCTTTCAATCTGGACGATGGAGACCAACAATTCCGTCCACCCGACCTGGATGAAGTGAAGATAGCCATATCTAAGCTGAAATCCAACAAAGCTGCTGGAGCAGATGGCCTGCCTGCCGAGCTCTTCAAAGCGGCAGGCGATGACTTGGTAAGGAGCTTACACCAACCCATCTGTAAAATATGGTCGGAAGAAAGTATGCCCGATGAATGGAACCTCAGCATTGTTTGTCCGATCCTCAAGAAAAGAGACCCTCTAAACTGCACCAACTACAGAGGTATTAGTCTAATTAACATCGCCTACAAGATCTTATCTGCCGTATTGTGTGAACGTCTGAAGCCGTTCGTCAGCAACCTGATTGGTCCATATCAGTGTGGCTTTAGGCCAGGACCAAATATTCACACTACGGCAGATCTTGGAAAAAACCCATGAGCTCCAAATCGATACACACCATCTATTCATCGATTTTAAGGCCGCGTATGACAGCATTTATAGAGACGAGCTATACAGAGCTATGTCTAGTTTTGGCATCCCTGCAAAACTCGTCCGTTTGTGCAGGATGACGATGGAGAATGCACGCTGCTCCATCAAGGTCGGTAAAGAACTCACCGAGACCTTTGATGTCAAAAAAGGATTTAGACAAGGCGATGCGTTGTCATGCGACTTTTTTAATATCATTCTTGAAAGAATTGTGCAAAACTCGCGCGCCAACACAAGAGGCACAATCTTTCAAAAGTCCGTCCAATTACTCGCATACGCCGATGATATTGACATAATCGGAAGAAAGCAGCGTGATGTCAGTGGCGCTTTCGCGAGTATTGAGACGGAAGCGGCAAAGATGGGTTTAACGGTAAATGAGGGCAAGACCAAGTATATGCTGTCAACAAGAAAGGACACTCAACACCGACGTCTCGGACAGAACGTCTCCCTCGACAGATATAACTTTGAGGTAGTTAAGGACTCTGTCTACCTAGGATCCGCTATCAATTCAGACAATGACACCAGCGCTGAGATCAGACGAAGAATAACCCTTGCCAATCGCTGCTTCTTTGGGCTAAGAAGGCAATTGACTAGCAATGCCCTCTCTCGAACAACAAAAGTGACCCTATATAAGACCTTAATAATCCCAGTCCTCCTCTACGGCGCAGAGGCATGGACTCTATCAAAAGTGGATGAGGGTGCTCTTGGCTGTTTCGAGAGGAAAATTCTTCGGGTGATTTTCGGTCCCGTCTGCATAGACGGTGAGTGGAGGAGGAGATACAACGACGAACTGTACGGGCTGTACAGCGACATCGACTTAGCCAGAAGAGTGAAGGTCCAACGACTGAGGTGGCTGGGTCATGTAGAGCGGATGGACACCAATGCCCCGGCCCGAAAAATCTTCGAATCCGCCCCCGAGGGACAGCGCAGTAGAGGAAGACCGCGACTCAGGTGGCGCGCGCAAGTTGAAGGGGACCTCAACCAACTTAGCGTGCGAAACTGGAGGCAGCTAGCTAAAGATCGAGCTGGCTGGAGACGCTTGTTGGTTGAGGCCCAGGTCCACCCCGGACTGTAGCGCCGCCTTAAGTAAGTAAGTAAGTAAAGTTCAGCAATGGATCGCCAGTTTCCCAATAATTACAATTCGAGATCTTAATCCCAAAATTTCTGCCAAAACAGAGTATTTTGGTCATAAAGTCAGATACCGTACTGATCATTTCAAGCTCGAGAAAGTCAGAGAGGATAGCCATGTGACCCGTTAGTCTACTTGGCTGGATTCTTCTAGAGCATTGGAGGTAAACTGCACTGCGTATTGCCACTTTTCTGACGAAGATATGCAATGGAGTAAGGCCAAAAAATGCCTCTAAGGCTGCCGAAGGGGTTAGTTCGCTGCTAAACTAGGGAGGCGTAGATGAGGTTAGTCTTGCTATCATGGTGTTTTACCATACATTCCGCGACATACTCTATCCACATAGCAATAGTCGCTTTGGTAATTTTGTTGTTAATGTGTGCGTTCCAGTTTAGGTTCTTATCTAAGACAATACTTAGATATTTCACTTCATCTGAAAAACCAATAGGTGTACCATTTCACAGATCACTGTACCAAAGTTCTGTTCGAAAAAACTATTATAAAGTAGAAAAAAAAAGGTATTTGCTTTAAGAGATAAAAACATTTCTAATTTACAAGTTGCACTTATCCGGGTGTTTTTTGGTCAGTAAAATATTTTGTGGGTTCAAAATGACGTGCACTTACAAAAAAATTGCACTTATACGTTTTGCACTTATCCAAACATTATTGTATGAAAACTTTTGGAATTGGCAAGGGGTTTTAGAAGGCATTGCAATAAAACGGTTTTTGCACTTATCCGGTTTGCACTCATCCGTTTCCGACTGTACTATATTGTGAACAACAAGAGAAGGGGACGGCGTATTTGCATCTGTGGCGATAGTCAGGCTGCGTAGCTTAAGGCCTTGCCCTAACTAGATCCAAAATAGTTCTCGAATACACCAACATTAGGTGTTGAGCACGAGTGAATTGTAGAAAAAAAGCATCTGTTCACAGCTATATAGATCCATTTCTGAAGTAGACTGCTCCTAGAAAACTCCCGCTCTTCAGAGCAATGATCCTATCGGGTCGTATTAAATGATGCCAAGTGCTGGATGACAAAGATGCTTTCAAGGCTGCCAGCTTAAATTATATACGATATTCTGTGTGATGAAAGACAAATGAAGGAGAACTCATAACCACGAAGGCTATAAGCTGTAACAAGATGCATATGTCTCGAGCTTGAGACGCTAAAAGTGACCAAACCTGCAGTTTAAAAAACAGCCAATCGCGGATATCAGGATGCTTAATCCGTTGAACTTGCAACAACATAACTGGGACTGGAGAACCATAAGTGCAGACGACGGTTTTTTACCAAAGGTAGGACCGAATATTCGACATGGATTTTTTTTCTTCTTCCCTGTCTTAGATTAGATTAGATGAGAATTTGAGGTGGTCCTTAGTCCCTTATCATTGCGGCCGCAAGTGGGCCTATTGTGATATCCTCTTCTTTAGAGCTCCTCCATGATGCCGGAGTGCGCGATGAAACCGGCGATGTCTTTGGGTGAGCTGGTGGTTATATCTTCAGCCACGAGGTAGTGTTTAGCTAGAAAATGATGACGTGTTTTTATGAGGCAGTTGCAGTGACATATAGTCTGTGTTTTGCTGATTCTTCGTCCTCGTTGCACATCCTACACGTGTTATCTTGTGCTATTCCCATAGTCGAGATGTTTTTTTAACCCCTCAGTGTCCGGTTAGAAAGCCTGTGACGATTCGGATCAGACTTTTTGTTAGTTGAAGAAGTTGTTTTGTTCTTTTTTGGGAAGAGGTTGGTATAAAAGCTTTAGCTTGTCTGTTACCTTCCGTCTCTGTCCAGTAAAGTTGTGCTTTGTCTTTTAACCAATTGTTAATACAGCTCTTAGCTGTGCTTGTTGGGCGGCCGCCGAATGATCTTGGCATCAAAAAGGTTGATGCAGAACCTTTTCTGGCTGGTTCAACTGCCTTTTCATTACCTTCATATCCGCTATGGCCCGGTACCCAAATGAGATGAACTCTGTTTGTGCTAACCAATGCTATGAGTAATTGGAGGCAGTCCCAAACGAGCTTGGAGCTTGAAGGGGCAGCTTTGCTGCCTTCGCTGTCTTACTAATCGTCCAGCATTTAGCTGACAAGATGAGAGTTTTATGGAGCATAATTTTGGACCTTCCATTAAGGAGCTACATGGACAAACTGAAGTAGCAACGGTTGCCTAAGGTTATTCTCCAACAAGTCTCCATCAAGGTGTCATTTGTGAAGTTCATATTTTTCCCAAGGTAGACGAACTCCTTGAAAATTATAGCTTTCGATTGAGCTGCCAACTACATACTTAACGCGTTAAAGGTCTAAGCTGCCACAAAAATACCACTGACGTCTTTCTTAAGCTGTTTTAGAACTCATAATGTGATACAATTCACAACGTTGTATGTCAATTTAAGTGTCAAGTAAATGTCACTATATGTGTCAAAAAAAAAAAAGGCTTCTCACATTACGACAACGAGTCCGACATGAAGATTTTATCCACAATAATTTATTGAATGTCCTTGTGCCGGTTTTGGTACTCATTAAGTGATAAAAGTTCACCACTGAATGTGCAATTTAAGGTCGCTATATGTGTAAATAAACGTTTCACATTAAACCGAGGAATCTGACTTTTAGATTTGATCCAATGATTTATCGAATGTCCTCGAGACAGTATAAACACAGTCCAGTCTCTCTATAAGGTCCTTTTCGTCGTTTTCTGATCCTTCTTTATTGTAGAATTTGCTCAATGGGTACCTTTTCACATCTTAAATGGAAAATTAATTTAGTGGTGGACAATGATTTTTTTTTTTTCCAAAGTCAGAGTGTATCTGGCGTGACTTTTATTAAGTGCTGGGTTACATTATATTTCAAGAGGGATTTAATAGTGCTTACAAAAATTGTAATTGAACTTCAGGCTTCTGCACATTAATCCATTCAACCGAAGTACTTGAGACATTACAGACGTTTGACAAATAGATGCATTGTGAAGAACAGCTTCTTGTTGAGGGGAAAACTTGAATGAAAAATGAGGAATGCTCACATAGTGTCATCACCAGCTTGTCACTTCAAAATAATACGTGTGCTCTTCTGCACTCTTGTCAGTGGTGACATATTTAAGCCGAAATAAGGTTTGGGCTAGCTATGGAGAATTGAATAAGCACAGAAGGCGATGGTGTTGCAAGCTAATACTCAACATAGATCAGGGTACCTAAGTGTGACGGAGAAAGGACTGACTTCCTTTCCCGTCAACCCTATTACCTAGATCAGGAACTCCATCAGTGTATAAAAAGTATAACGAGTAGCCCCCACAACAAAGCTTACAATATCACAAAACTTAGTAGAGTTCAACGAACAGCAGGTATTGGAACCACAGTAGCGATTCGATCGAGCCCGACAGAAGCTCTTAACGTGCTCCTCCATATCCTACCCCTGGACTTGCACATCAAATTCATCGTTTCGTGTGTAGTGCTATCAGACTCAGAGAATCTGAGTTTTGGTCCCCCAAACTCTATGGCCATAGTAAGGTTCTTGACCTGCTGCCTAGGGATCTGACCTCGACCATAATTGACTACACGATTCCTAAACTCGGACGGAGTGAAACAACAATCTATCCCTATCAAACTTCCAAGTATCAATCTTCACCGGCGGGTCCCAGATGAAGTGTGATGGTGGAGCAGGTGTCTTCTCCGCGGAATTGAACGTATCCAAATCGTATCGCCTCCCAGACTCTTCGAGTGTCTTCCAGGTGGAGATACTAGCAATTAGAGAAGCCTGTAAGATACTTAGCCTCAGCCCTACTACCTCAAACAACATTGGAATTCGTATTGACAGTCAGGCTGCCATCAAAGCGCTCTACTTACTCATTTCGTTCTCTAAATTAATAGACCAGTGTAAGGAAACTATAACGCAGACAAACGCTTCACCCTCCTCTGGGTTCCTGGCCATAGTAACATAGAGGGGAACGAAAGAGTTGACACGATAGCCAGGTGTAGTTGTACCTTGGATGCCTCCCGTGCGGAGTCAGTCTGTTCTCCAATGGGACTCATCAGGGGCAACATTGTCAAACATTTTCTCTCTATTGCCAACTCTAGGTGGAAATGTCTTGCAACTTGTGCCATATCTAGACAGATATGGCCAGCCTACAATAAAAACAGAACGATTGACCTAATCAATGGAGACCGAGTCGAGACAGCATGAATTGCAGCAATTAGCGCGGGCCACACGCTCCCAATTTAGGCATCCCGTTCAACCCTCACTGTCGTAGTTGCGACAATTCGCACGAAAATGTTATTCCACTTTCTCTGTGATTGCCCGGAACTTGTCAGAGCTAGACAATACGCCCTCGGAAGCCCCTTTTTCAAGGAACTTTCTGAGATTTTCTAACAGAAAATTCAGCAACCTTATCAATTTTCTCAACTCCACAGGATGGATATGAAAACGACACTCCAAGCTACGTCCATCAATATCCAGGTCACGTGAGTTGTGGTATCAAAACGGCACACCCGCGCTATTTGAGTCTCTGGCAGGCTCACCAGTTTCAACCATTTCTACCTACCTACCTGCCTAGCCCATGTGATTTCTTTACTTATTCTCATGCAACACCTTGTGTTGTGAAAGCCTCGTGGAAGCATGCTTGATCATAAAGATTTAATCCAAACCAAACGAACACAGTTCCTATAATTTGTTTGTCTTTATAGCCTTAAACTTCCTTCCAGTGAACACCAGTTTCTTCTTTTTAGTTCGTTATAAAGGGTCACAGACCTAATTTGTGTAGAATGGCTCAAAATATACATCCTCTAACCGCTGTCATCACCATTTAGATTGAAGATTATTCATAACTAACTAACTGGAGAAGACTATCTCATATACTTAAGTAAATACATATGTATAGTTTCAATGTCGTCTTCATTCTCAAATTTTATGTTTTAGGTTGTCAACGGCGGCGGTTACAACATGTCCAACACTTTAATGCTAGTTGTTTGACACAATTCTATGAAACTTAATAGCTCCATTATACATTCACCGAGGGACCACGTTTAAAAAAAAAAAAGAAACATTTATAAGGACGACATTGAGACAGCCTTTATGGTCTTGTTTAACGTAACACTTGTTGCAATTGTCATTTATGGCTATACACCCAACATTGTCCTTTGGAGGTTGTGCGGCAAATGAGATAACAACTCAAATGTCCAAAATAGATACTTTATTTTAAGAGTCACTTCTGCAAAGTCGAATGTGATACTGGATTATGGACTTCGTTAAGTAGTCCAAATGGATTTATATAAGTACTTTCCTTACGACAATCTTATTTTTTAATAGTTATCTCGTCGAGGGAGGACTGGGAGAACCACAAGCCCCAACCATCACCTTCCGACCACGTCTGGTATACAGACGGATCTAAAATGGAAACAGGAACTGGTTCTGGAATTTTCGGAGAATGATCAGGGGTGAACTTCTCAGTCAGCCTTGGTGAATTCACCGCGTCCATATTCCAAGCCGAGATATTTGCCATTAATCAGTGTGTGAGACTCAATCATTAAGAATTCTGCCTCGTCTTCAATTCCAACGCTCATTTACAATGACATTCCAGCTGTCAGCTCCTCAGACAAGGCCTATCTGTTTGCTGCACACTTTTCAGCTAGCTCAACGCTCCCAGATTGTGCGTTGTCTCCACCTGTACTCGAGAGCGTCCAATTCTCCACTTTCGCACTCGTACAGTTGCAGGAGTACTGAGAGGTCTCAACATACACAAATCTGCTGGTCCAGATGGTATTCCACCAAAAGTTCTGAAGAGGTGTTCTTCCACCCTGGCAAAACCACTGCGTAAGCTTTTACATCTGTCCATCTCCTCAAGTCTCTTTCCTGCATTTGTCCAGCCCGTGCCCAAAAAAGGCGAATCTTCTTCTCCCTCCAACTACCGACCCATTACACTGACGTCTCTTCTTTCCAACGTCATGGAAACGCTGATAAATCGTCAGCTTATGATATATCTCAATATCTAGCAACAGTTCCACTGGTGATTTGATGGCTTATCTCACCGAGAAGTGGGACGAATCTTTACATCACCTCGGTGAAAGTAAGATTGTTGCGCTTGATATTTCAAAAGCATGTGACAGAGTTTGGCACCAAGCTCTTTTGTCGAAAATGCGTGCATATGGGATCGATGTATCTCTTCTTCAATGGATTAGAAACTACCTTTCGGTCCGTTCAATTCAAGTTGTTTTGGACGGTTTCAAGTCTGCAATTCACCATATAAATGCTGGTGTCCCCCAAGGCTCCGTTTTGTATCCGAATCTCTTTCTCATTTTTATAAATGATCTCTTGTCTGCAACTTCTAATCCAATTCATTCCTTCACCAATGACAGTTTTTCATATTCGTTCCCTACCTTCCTGCTCTTCGGACGTAGTAGAGGAACGGCAACGTATGTTTAACCTATTGAATTCCGACCTTGACAGCATAATAAAATGGGGTCCTACAAATAGAGTGAAATTGAATGCTTCCAAAACTCAATGCTGCCTTCTGTCTCTTAAGCGAAACCCAAACCTCGAACCATAATCCATGAATGGTACTCGCCTGTCATTAAATCCAAGCTAGTCCTAAAAACCCCCAACGTAATTTCGGACCTTGCTGGGAACAACATGGTCATCCTTCACTGGATTCCTGCACATAGTGGATTTGCGGGTAATGAAAGAGCCGACTCACTGGCAAAAGACGGCGCGTCAGCAAAATTCTTTGGACTCGAACCCATCTGTGGGGTAGATAAATCACTCTTTGCGAGACACACAAAAGGTCTCTGCATGCAAAAATCTAGAGAAGCCTGGCTCAATACAGCAGGGCAAGAATGTTTAAAACTGCTATTCCCGGTTCCGTCACAAAGAAAATTAAACTTCATTGTGAACCTCGATAGGAGCAACCTTAGAGCACTAATTGGACTTCTCAGCGGTCACTGCCTCCTGAACAAGCACCTACATCGCATGAACCTTACAACAGATTCAAGCTGTAGACTCTGCCTTGCGAGTGAGGAGACCTCTCTTCACATCCTAACGGAATGCTCAGCTCTTTTTCAACTCAGAAAAAGAATATTAGGCGGCGAATTCGTCTCTACAGAACAGCTTGCTGCCATCCTCCCAGAGAAGTGCCTTAACTTCCTGATATCTTCTGGAGTGAAACAATTCATCTAGGAACACTAGAGAAGGCAGCATAGGATTCGTGCCAAGGGCTGATCAGCTCTCTAAAAACAATAATATGACAATCTTTCATAAAGAAAAAAAGGAATCAACCTAGAGATCCTTAGAACAGTGATTGGTCAGACTGACAGCAGCTTTTTTTAAAGGTTTACCGAACCCAATAATTACTTAAAAAAGCTATAAATTCAATAATCTTATAGAAACTGCTTAATTTAATTTTGAAGTAAACGTCTTTAAATGCTTTTGGGAACTTTTTTTTTATCCTTTGGAGGAGACTTTCTCTGAAGCTTTTTTCGATTTCGAAATATTAAGGAGGAACACCAGCGTTCCCAGTATTAGTTTTGATTGGAGAGTTTTTATCCAAAGGGGAAAATTATTCGTGTAATAGGAAGGATAAGAGATTGCTTATTATGCGCAAAAGCAAAACACAAATGTTTACGAATGTTATGAAGAAGAAAATACAGGAAAATTATCTCAATAGGGGAAGAAGTAGGAAAGAAGAAAAAGGTTGATCAGACGGAATGGATGGGTGCCCTAATTTTTTTAGAAAACGCTATGAACTATTGCCAATAAAATGTGTTTCGTCTTTTCAGGTTCAATAAAGAAAAGGGAGCGGGTTTACAAAATCAAGTCCGAGATAAGTTTACAAATCGTACTGACTGTGGCTGGCTGATTGTATAGGTAGTTCCCATAGATTTTTCGAGGAAGTTAGTCTACGAAAGGAGCATACGGAGCCTATCCGGCTCCAATGGCTTCAATGCCAAAATCGGTGAGGAAGGCATCTTTGGTGGAGTGGTCAAAAAACACAGCCTCCACGAAACGACAACAGATAACGGCTTCCGACTCACTGACTTTTCGGCAGCTAGTAATACGATGATAAGTAGCATAAGATTGCCTCGTTGGAGAATCCACACAGCAACCTAGCTAACTCCGGACGGTAGAGCTGCCAACCAAATTGACCACATGCTGATTTAGATTAAACATTTACAAGGGCAAACGTCGACTCTGACCATTATCTAGTTGCCGCCCGATTCAGAGCTCGTCTATCCATTGAAAGAAAGCTGTACCAGGCAACAAAAAAGAGGTATAACATTGGACCCCTGAGCACCCCGGAGATAGCCAGAGACTACAGAGAGCAACTTAACGAAAGACTTTGTACTATGCCATTGCCTAGCACAAACGCCAATAACATGTGGCTGCAATGCTGC
Source organism: Criorhina ranunculi (assembly GCA_951813785.1). Classification (NCBI taxonomy): domain Eukaryota; kingdom Metazoa; phylum Arthropoda; class Insecta; order Diptera; family Syrphidae; genus Criorhina; species Criorhina ranunculi. Next base: position 38,868,585 of record OX638385.1, read on the forward strand.
ACTACTATTCAGGAAGAAGCCGAAACAAATTCTAGGCTACCAACCACACCCGACAAGAAATCCGTGGTATGATGAAGAGTGCATGCAGAAGAAGAAGGCAACAGATGAAGCATATAAGAAGGCGTTGCAAAGAACAGCCCGGTCAACGTGGGACGAGTACAGAGCGAATAGAAGGGAGGAGAAAAAGATACTGCGAAAAAAGAAAAGAGCCTTCACAGTCTCCCAGCTCAAGGATATCGAAGAAGGCAGGAGGAATAAGAAAATACGAAGCTTTTACCAAAAAGCTAAAAGCCTGGCTGCAGGCTACAGATCACGAACTCAGGCGCTTCGAAACAGTGAGGGTAATCTTGTCACCGACCCGCAGGGAATTGTGGATGTATTTAAGCAACATTACCAGCAGCTGCTTCATGGGCTTGACCAGGAAATAGTGATAGAGCATGAAGAACACTCAACTTCACTCGATGAAGTAGTTCTCCCACCCAGCCTGGAGGAAGTCGGCACAGCCATTAAAAAGCTGAAGAACAACAAGGTCGCGGGCTCGTATGAATTACCGTCAGAGCTCTCCAAAGCTGGTGGCGATGTTTTGGTAGGGAGTATGCACCAGATCATCTGCAAAGTATGGGAGGACGAATGCATGCCCGACGACTGGACTATCAGCTCTAACTGCCCCATCTTCAAGGAAGGCGATCCTATGTCTTGTAAGAAGTGAGTGTACTGTGTGAACGACTAAAGCCGTGTTGCACCACACTCATCGGCACCTATCAGTGTGGCTTGAACACGTACTATGCACGATGAATCAGCAGAACACGACCTATGCGAGTGCGTGGCTGTCTGAAGAGTCAGGAAGCGCTTTCTCAATAAGGAATTCCTAACACCGGAGGATCTTCGTAACGCCTCGACTGGAGACATTCTCAACTTCATTAGGAAGATAGAGGTTCTCCTTGTCTAACTGGCTCCAGGCATCTTTTAGGTAGCAGTGCCATATGCGTCAGTCGCATAGCCTTAATAATAATAATAATAATAATAATCAGTGTGGCTTCCAGCCCGGCAAATCAACGATAGGCCAAATTTTCACACTGTGGCAAATCCTGGAAAAGACCAACGAGTTCCAAGTCGATACTCACCATCTTTTCATCGACTTCAAAGCCACATACGACAGCATTCATCGCACCGAACTATATAACGCGATGGCCGAATTCGGGATCCCGGGAAAACTGATCCGGTTGAATCGCACCACGCTAGAGAACTCGCAATGCACCGTGCAGTTTGGGAACAGAACCTCCGAATCATTCCAAACATGCACCGGATTTCGGCAAGGCGACGCGCTGTCGTGTGATTTCTTTAATCTCGTGCTGGAGCAGATAGTGCGAGAGGCCTGCGTAAACACAGAAGGCACTATATTTAACAAATCCATCCAACTGCTGGGATACGCTGACGATATCGACATCATCGCCCGTTCCCAGCGTGCCATTATTGAGGCTTTTACGGCAATACAAGAACAAGTCCAACGAGTTGGTCTCACGATTGACGAGGATAAAACAAAGTATATGCTGTCTACCAAAAACCGAGCCGTCGAACACTGTCTAGTTTTCTGAAGGAGTCTATCTACCTCGGGGCAAATATAAACTCCACAAATGACACCCTAGTGGAGATTCGACGAAGGATAACCTTAGGCAACCGCTGCTACTTCGGTTTGTCCAAACAACTAGAGTCCAAACTCCTTATTCGAATGTCCAAAATCATGCTCTAGAAAACCCTGATCTTGCCAGTCTAGCTTTATGGAGCTGAATGCTGGACGATAATTAAGACAGCGGATCAGATCTTGGGATCCTTCGTAAGAAAAATTTTACGTCGAATATTTGGTCCAGTTTGCGAGGAGGGCGAATAGAGGAGCAGATATAACCGCGAACTCTACGAGCTGTCCAAAGATGTGGATGTAGTCCGGAAGGCAAAAATTCGTCGACTGCAATGACACGGCCAAATCGAGCGAATGAACGAGAATCCTCCAGCTAAGAGGCTCTACGAATCTCAGCCACCTGATTCACGAAGAAATATGAGAGTGAACTTCCTGTTTAAAGATCAAGCAATGACGGACACTAGAAACCTTGGTCTAGTTAACTGGAAACAGTGGGCCCAGCACCGTTAAGGGTGGAAGATAGCGTTAGCTCTGGCAAGAGTAAGTATGTAAAGGTAATCCTAAAACTAAGCAATAAAAAAAAAGTAAATTCTCATCCTAAAATGATACTTTACTTATTTTGAACACAAGAATAACTGCCAGAGGTTGTGGAACCAACAAATATCTAACAAACTTAAATCCTTCGCGGACTATCGCTGAATTCATTGTTTTACATTGGACCATTGAATCACAGACACTGGACTAAGTTAGCTGCCTAAACAAGGTCAATGAAGCACAAAGTGTATTCTGTATGGACGAAACAACAAAATGCAATGCTTAACATTTTTATGGGTATTCAAAGAGATATTCCCAAAAGCGTCATATACCATTCCATAATGATGGTAACAAAAAATACAAATTACCCTAGCGCCCCGTCTGGCGCTCCAGGGACTCGGCTCATATATCAACGAAATAAAAATTGTAAATATAAATTAAAATTCTACCGCGGGAGCAGCATGTATGCTGCGTTGCTTGGAATAACATGGTAAATCTATCCCGCTAAGGACGAATTTTAATACATACTTCTTCTAAGACTTACCCCAGGCACTTGTGATTTCTATAGAAAATCTTTTCATAGACTAGACATGCAAATGATGGTATGTACCTACTACCTACCTGCCCACCGTATCTTTCCATAACTTGTTATTATTCATAACGAAATGAAACTCTTGGAAAACTTTCAATGTTCAAGCTAGAGTTGTCTCTTGTGTTGGATTCTAACAGCAAATAACTGTTAAATTGTCTTTTATGACTTTTCAAATGTTGTTAGTCGGTCCAAAAGCACTTAAAGACGAAGACTTGACGACGTGGACTATAAAGGTATGTTTTTTTCAAGATTTTTTATGAAAAGTTACTTTGAATGTCTCCTTTGATAGACAGAACAATATGACATTCAGGAAGTGTTGCAGAAAAAGGATGTGGGACACTTCAGTTGCAAATGGATGGATGGATTAATTGAATCCAAGAAATGGTTATGAATTCTGTTGTTTCAGAAGAGTGAGTTGAATATTTTCATAAAATTAAAAGTTTTACTTGACTGACATTTCTTTCGGCGTCAATAGAAGGCATTTCTAGATGCTTAACCACGTATCCCATACTCCTTTGCACAAAAAAACCTTAAAGGAAATCTTAGGCAATCATTTGAGAAGTACCAAATGAGAACTATAATCGAAATCTCTACATGTTTACATAGAAACTCACATCCCTTTCTAACGTACTTACCAGACGAGCGACTCTTGGACGTCGGAGCCTGAATTAGCGATGCCGTCCATCCTTTACGGTGCCGGGCACGGTGCTCTCTGTTTAATTGAACAACGTATGTATTTAAAGTCCGCGGTTGCTTGATCCTTCAACCAGAAGTTCGGGTTCCCTTTTCTTTGTGAACCAGGTGGCTGAAATTCGAAGAGCCTCTCAACTGGAGCATTATCGTCCATTCGCTCGATATAGCCGAGCCAAGGTGCCATTTATGGTGTTTATATTTCCCCCGAGGTATATGAACTCTTTACCGATCAAAGAAGCAATCAATGTTTAATGTACTATCCTCTCGGGATAGCACAATTTTTCTGATAGTCAGGCCGCGATAAAATCCCTTGAATCTGTCGCCTTCAACCCAAAAACAGCCCTTAATTGTCGCTTGTCTCTTAACGAGATGGTTGAGCAATTCAAAATTCACCTTATACGGGTGCCGGAGCACAGAGACATTCCAGGCAACTGCATGGCTGATGAACTCGCCAGAGAGAGCACAACTCTACCAATTTTTCTGGAAAAGGGAAATTGCTACTCAATAGAAACGCGATCGACATCGCCAATCACAGATGGATAGCAGGTAGTACCTGTCTCATCACCAAGCAGATTTGGTCAAAGCTGGATCTCAAACGCTTCCACTGTCTCATCAGACGGAAAAGATTGTTAATAAGCATCTGAGTTGGTGTCATAACGGGACACTGCACCATCGGCAAGCATGCCTATAGACTGGGCCTCCTTTACAACGATTTCTGCAGAAGGAAGAGATGATTCTCCACATGTCTTTGAACATGTCCGGTCCTTTCAGCTCGAAAAAGAGTACACTTAGGAGCCAGCTTCTTCAACAACCTAAGTGAACTGGCTGACATAAACATAGGCAGCCTCTAGCGCTTCATAACAAGCTCCGGCTGGTTCTGCGGGTGGAATTCCCGGTGAAATACAGATCCATGTGGTAACACAAAGGACCTTATCTAGTCTAAGTGAGGTTGCCACCAGCGGCTTGCCATTTCTACCTAACTTAACCTAACCTAAGTTTTGTCCATGACAATGTTCGACGAATCAGTTTTTGTTCGACAGGATGTAGTTCGTCTTCTCCGTAAAAGCTTCAACAATGACACGCTAAGAAAGAGCGATGATGTCGATAACGTCCGTGTACCCCATCAGCTGGACGGATTCGTTAAATATAGTGCCGTTCGTGCCTTTCACGCTATCTGCTCTAGCACAAGATTGAAGAAACCACACAATAGCACGAAATCCATGCCGGAATCCAGTGCAATTTTGAAATAATTCGGAGAGCTTCTATTTCCAAACTGAACGCTGCATTCCGAAATCTCGATCTTGAAGCGAAACATTCGCATCAGTTCCCGAATTCGGCCTTCGCATTGTATATATAGCTCGGTGTCGTATGCGGCTTAAAAGTCGATGAAGAGATGGTGAGTATCGACTTGGACCTCGTTTGTCTTTTCCAGAATTTGGTGCAATATGAAGATTTGGTATCGGTAGTCAATTTGTCGGGCCAGAAGCCACACTTGTAGGTGCCAATGAGTGGGATGCAAAATGGATTTAGTCGTCAAGACAGTACACTGAATAGCATCTTGCATCTATGCCTCCGAAGTTCTTACAAGACACAGAAGCAGTATATAGATTCTTTGAACTAAGAAACATGTATGCTGAGGAGACGGATAAAGGAAAACCTTTGCAACTTGGTTCTGGGCACCCTTGCTCCATGTAACTATCGACAACTAAACAACTCCTACTCATTGCCATACGTTAGACAGAAAACAGGTATTTAAATTGATTGTCATTACTATTCATTCGTAAATTTAACTTACAGTCAAGAGTCTGGCACTTAACTTATTTATGGATAACATTAACAGATCCCTTGGACTCTTATTGTTAAACAACTCGTTGCAACGAAAACCTTGTCACTAAAAGCCCACACACAACGTTGAGATTAATAATTAATTAAAGCTTGCTAAAAATGATTTGTTCGTGCTGCTAATTAATTATGAGTTAGTTATCGCAAGCATAAAATATTGTTTATCTCGACTTGAATAGGTAAGCTGTGCTCGTTAACTGCTAAAAATAACTAAAGAGGTGTTTCGAAAAATATTTTCAAAGTTCTGGTGATGGATCAGTTCTTAAACACTTGCGTTGACTATCTTTGGACGGATCTACTTAACATTTGTTCTTGTTCATTCCGAGCAAGACTCTCGATTTCTGCAGACGCTACAGATATGAAAAAGAAGAAGAAACGATCCTCCATTCCATCTGTACATGTCCAGAGCTCCCTCTTAAAAGATGGAACCATCTTAGTCACTCTTCTTTTGACATCCTTGATCTAGCTCAAAAAGATGCCAAAACGTAGTTCGTTTTATCAAAAGCCCCCACGTACTTGTTTAACAAATATGTAGATGGATGAGTTCCTTCTAGATCCTGAGGTATCACAATTGACATGCTACTGGTCTAAGCTTTGTTAAAATGGATATTTTCTTACCCGGAAACCCGTTTTTACAGTGTTCGTTTTCGGTCCTCCCACTCTGCTCCTTCTTCAATCATCTTTGGTGTTCCACAAGGCAGCCATCTAGATCGTCTTCTTTTCATTTTAAATTCTAACGATCTTGATAGCATCATCAAATACTCGTCTGTCTCCCTTTATGCCGACGATACACAATTTTTCAAAACCATTTCCTCATCCCAAAACTCCATCCTCTTTCAACAAGGCTTCGATAGCTTTTTTGATCTGGTGCATTGAAAATCGTTTGAAACTTTATATCGTCAAATGTCCTTCGATTTACTTTTCACATAAGTGTCAGCAATCTCCTCCCCGATTCTACACAACCAACCTATATCCTCCGTTCAATCTCTTCGCCACCTCGGTATTTTGTGTGATAGGGAGTTCAATTTCCGTTTACGTATGGATGAGATAATCCTTAAGCCCAACTCTGTATTAGGTTTTGTAAAAAGGTGGTCCAATTAATTCACCAACACATACGTGATCAAGTCTCTCTACATTACCTTTGTTCGCCCTCTCCTAGAGTACGCCAGTCCAGTGGGGTCCCGGTATCATCGTGTGCATATCTCGAGAATCGAAAGCATCCAGCGCAGTTTTATTCAATTTGCTCTTCGAAGTCTGCCCTGGAAGGACTCTTTTATTCTGTTTTCCTATCAACCTTGTTAATTTAAACACCCTTGAGGAACGCAGAGATGCAGCTGACATTCTCTTCATTCATCGACTCCTTTCACATCATATTGAATGCGCCTCACTTCACAACTCTATTTCCTTCAACAGTGACCCTTGTAACCAACAAATTCCTCGCCTCTTCAATCTAACAACCCACCACACCTCCTATGGTTCGAACAAACCGATCTCCCGTAAGCTACGAAAAATTAACTCAAACCTTACCATTTTTGAAGTCAACTGCATCACTCCTTCCGCTAAGTCTGATCTCCCTGACCAATCCAACTTATTTGGTATCGTTGCCAGCCAATCGTCGTCGGTGGTATGTAGGTTAAGGACATTCAAAAACGCTTCCTCCATCACCTTCACATCCTCCACCGGTTGTCGACTTAGGGCGTCCACGTAGGCCGCCTTCCTTCCCAGTTGGAGCATTGTTTCGAAAGAAAACTCCTGCAGCTTGAGCCACGGCCTCCCGACTCGTGGAATTATCTTTGGCTTGTTCTTCGTAACCACTATTGCTTTGCAGTCAGTTACTAATTTTAAGTTATTTTGAGATAGTTTAGCTTGTATTAAGCCAAATAAATGGAGGCTTTCTTTCCCACCAAAATAAAGTTTGTTGGCCGGTATACCTCTCTATACAAAACTTGAGTCGTCAAAAGTCAAACTTAAGTCCGCCTTGGCTGAAGTAAAGCTTCAATTTAACAACTGTTAGTAAATTTTTTGAAATCAATAAAGTAGTTTTTAAATTATCATCAAACAAACACACAAAAAGACTATTTCTAGTAAGGAGAGTTACTGTACAATTCAATTTACATAAATAATGAAATAATTACCTCCAATTAGGAATACTTGTTCAACATCTGTCACAGCAACGCCTTCTATTAAACTTGCTCTGATTAAGTCTTTTTTTTTTATTATTTACCACAAACCAGTTTAGTGACTTCCCATAAAGGTAAGATTGACAACCAATGAATTAACAATCGTACTAAAATTAACATAATTGTACAGACATTTAGCCTTAGATGTTGACAACTATGGTCTTAAATAATATATAACTTCAATTAGTAACCCCCCGTTTGTTGAACTCTTGAAAAATAAATCAAAAATAATCTTTATCTAAACTTTTTGTGAAAACAGAAAAGTTTGAGGTTTGCTGGATCTTCAATTGTCATTTTGGATTAAAATAGCAAAGAGATTCATTGTTTAGAACAAGTGAAAGCCAAATATGAGTTCACAAACGTATCAGGGAAGAGAAGACCATGAGTTTCTGGATTTCTGCAAATCTCATCCTCATCACTTATCCCACTGTTGGACGATTATAATCGATGGAAACTTCAATAGATTACTATGGGCAGTCTAAAGCCTTCACCAAACCGACGTTTTGCAGTCCTTGAACGCTTTCAATAAAAGTCGTGTCCCGCAGATCAGAACTCAGACAAAATATGTCACCGTATGCGATATATTTAAGGGGGTGTCATACAATTATATGCAAATTTGTCAAACTTGGAAAACTGGTTTTGGAACGCCTGCCCTGTACTGTAGGGTGACTTTTAATGCCTTCGATTAATTTTAAATGCAAATTCAAACTTCAAGCTTTGGTCAACAATACCGCTAGAACAGTGCTTATTTTATGAAAACAGTATAAGCAAGGTTTCATGAGCGTGCCTCATAGCCACTTAATCAGTATTCTGTTACACTTACTGCCAATGACAGGTACTTACATAGCTTTTTATCGATTATGCTAATATATTTTCATTTCCGTATAAACGGCCGGTCTTACAGTCCGTGTGTAATAAAATATTAATTTGCTCGTAATATTTTAGCTATAACTTCAAACCAAAACAGTGCATAAGATGAGCTTGTCTTAACTGATTCAACAAGTTATTTACTAGCTTACGAAGAAGTTTATAAAAAAACGTTTCGAAATTTAAACAGAGCTTCACACCGGCGCAGGTAGGAGCTTAAGTCCTCTAAAGTCCTGCAGCCAAACACTGCACGTCTACGTATTAAAAACAACATCTCTTCCTTTTTCTTTGTCTGTTTGTTCCCTGGGGTACCGTCAATTAAGGCATTCCTTCGCAGGGGCAGACATGACATTTCGTCACTTCTTTCTCAGTAGATGAACTCAAAGGTGGTCCTCATCCATTCTGCGGTGTCGGAGTTGGCACATGTGAAGAACAGTCACCCTGTTCTGTAGGTGGAGCCGCATCTTCTTGTCCGAGTTCATTGTTTAAGGTTGCCGGAATGACGACGCTGCTACCAGCTTTGTCATTATCGGCAGGTGGCTCACAGGCCTTCCCGATGATTGATGGCATAGGAGAGGCATCACTCTCATAGTTTGTTAAATTTATGTTTGAAATGTTGTACCCACGAGTAATCGGGAAAAAAACAGTCACCCACAGCGGAGCCCGCTACGCTGCAAGAAGACTTATTGAAATCGGAGGTCCCCTGGTATCCGAAGTTCGCACACTAGCAGCTAAGCACCCTCTTAGCCATGTATCCTTCGGCGTATGCTGTTCCACCTTGGAGTTAGGAGAGAATTGTAGGAGGAGGGAGAAAGGAAAGGGTTGAGCGGGAGAATGGTTGATTACCTTTTAGCTTCTGGTTCTTCTAGAGACTACTCTCGAGAGTCTTTAACTTTACTAAGCCTTCGCACCGCAACAAATCTCACTAACTGCCAACATGAATGCGATCAAGCATCTTTCGGACACTTGACCATCAATTTCTCATTCTTAGACGTTAGACGAGGAAGTTAATGAGGACACAGCTCACTTTCTCTGTCACTGTCAAAGCCTCTGTCATTTCAGATATAAATCCTGTGGAAAACACTTCTTACAAGCGAAGAACTATGCGGCGAGGACATCTGTTTGTTTGTTAAAGCTCCTAGCTATTTCCTACTGTCTTGAGTGTGGCGCAGAAGGTTATATCTCTCGTCACCAACTCATCTACGTACCTAAGCTAACCTAAGATGTTTCCGGCAGTTGTGTAATTTTGGCTTTCTAAGCTTTCCCTTCACAGAGCTGGCAGATAAGGTCATCCAAGTGTCATCCATGCCACGATAGAAATTGTGTTAGGTATTTGTTTATCTCCACGTGCTTATATGTCCATCGTCCTTTGGTTGTGAGTGTTCCATCTGTGTCGTAATTTTTACTTCTAAAGCTTCTATGATTGATCTTTTGTCATGGTGCGGCAGTCTTTTTCACTTTTAGATCGATAGGCATTCTGACACAGCTCAGGGTGCAGTTCTGTGCAAGGAGTTTACCCTTCCAATGTTGATGTCACGGTCGTCAAAAGGTTTATAACTAGCTGCCTTGGTCCTCTAATATATTACATTAACCTCCAAAGCGCCGCTACTGCCGGAGTTACCTTCTCGCCTGTGTACATTAGGTGGTCCCTGAAGCTGAGTCTGTATGCCATGTCCCATAGAATTGTGAACAGAATTGACTCTCGGAAAACCATTTTTCAACGAGCTATCTGAAATTTCCCTTATAAAATTCTGCAACATCATCAACTTTATTAATTCCAGGCAGGTGGCTCAACGCTCTTACTATACGGCTCAAATCGGCTGAGTTGAACTCATTCTTAACGTCGAGTGTAACGACACAGCACTGTTTTGTCTCTTGGAGCCATCTTTTTGCTTCACGAGCTATGCCGCACTTCTTTCCGGACTGTCGATTACAGAGCCCCAAATCCCCTTTTGTATATTGTTCTGATCTTGCCCGTATAACTTTCTCGAGAGCTTTCTTCAGCGTTTCTAGCATGCACAACGGCCCGTATGACGACGATTGCTTATGTGATTTGCCAACCTTTGGTTTGAGGTCCAGTCGTTGTCGTTTGGAGTCGCCGCTTTGTATAATACTATGTGTATCAAGACCCCTAGTCTGGTTTTGATTGCTTCGAAAGTACAACTTTCTATACTTGAAATACGAGGTGGGAAGTATAGGTCTGGCCGTCGAATATATTTAAAAATATGTACGTTATAATATTTTGCTCAAAAATATCCTCGTCATAATTCTAGAGTCGTTAACCCACCGGCCATTGAATGAAGGATATCGCTATGCTGTCATTTATTCGTTATCTATAATAGTGATGGATAGCTTGATAAATCAGATACAGACTCATTGTCAAGGTTATAGATTCTGCGGGTAACTTCAGCTTCGCATTCCTTTGTGTTTATGCATCAAAAGTCCAGAGCCCAAGTTCTATCTTTTGCCCCATTAACCATTAAATCAACAGAACTGTATAAATTTGAATAAATTCAAAAGTGCAAATCTAATTTGCTATGTAAATGCGGTGCAGTTAATACAGACGTAGATAGAAGGCGGTGATATGTATACGTATTGTGGTAAATAACTTTGAAATTAAGTTGCTTTTAGCACGAGACAAATCACACGGTGGATAGTTAATAAAATGTTTCTTTGCCAATTAGCTGAGTGATGAAGGTATATAATTTAATTGATATCTTAAAGAAGAAAGCCACGGTCTTATAGATAACAAAGCAATGCAACGAGTTTCCTGAATATATTTGATCAATTATACAAAATTGTTTAACGAAAAACCAAAGTGAAAAATAAATTTATTTGCTGGCGGGGACAGACGACAATACCATGTCCATGGCTAATTGCACTTGCATCAGTTGTCGCCAACCTGTGTGCCACGAACTATTTAAGAATCCACTTGTTACCTAAAACTTATACCTACACAACAACTTATAACATTCTTTGGGCTGATCACTTTCGGGTTATAATCATTAGACCGCATCGACCTTTTCAGAGGAGCTTCATAAGGATGCATATGATTGAGAAACACAACACTCTGGGAAGAGTTTACTTCAAAAAACAATCAACAGATTCCTGAAGACATTCAGAGGGCTTTTAAGCCTGAATTGCATACCTTAAAGAATTAAAAGGTTCCTATGCAGAGCCTTAGTGGTCGCTGTGGCTTAGTGGTTTGTGCGTTGGACTGCTAAGCAAGAGGGCACAGAATCGATCCTCAAAACCCCCTCTTTATCATGAAAAAAGCTTATCAATCCGCCATTTTGTAGGTCCCTTCCATTCGTGGTTATGAGAAACTGGGCCTTAGGTTAAGTTAGGAAGGAAGGTTGACTTAGGTTAATATAAACCCATTGTGATGCCCTAGGGCTTGCAGCCCCCTTACTAGGAACCATGAGCCTAAGCTCTATCAAGCCAGCCCGCAGCACTGATGGATCTGCTGGACAGTTCTTCTAGATCTTGATAGAAGTGTCTTCCTAGGGTCTTGAATCTTACTTGGCAGAGCGCTGAACAGTGGCAAAGAATGTGTTGAGTGTCCTCTCATCTACTCCTTCGTCACCACATCCCCTGCATAGGTCATCCGTGTTCAATCCCAGTCTTCCTGCAGTGGAGTTAAGCATATATTATGCCCGGTGATGATACATATTAGAGAAGATAAGGATTTTTTTTTATCCATTTGCAAGATTCTATCACAGGGTGGAATTTTCGCGGTGGTATCAGCTTGGTCGGGGTCTAATGAAGATCCTTCCCTTACCAGCTCATCAACTGTCTCGTTTCTAGAAACCCTTTTCTCGCCAGGGACCCAGTAAAGTCTTACATTGTGCTGCCTGCCAAGAACCCGTAGTTCTTCACGACAACGACTTACAAGCTTCGATTTAACTTCTATGGTAGAAGCTATGGCATATTGGTTAGTGCGTTGGAAGCGAAAGGGCACAGGTACGATCCTCGGAACACCACCTCTTCGCATGCTTGACAAATTTGGCATGAAAAAGCGTATCAATCTGCCGTTCGGAGTCGGCAATAAAACTGTAGGTCCCTTCCATTCGTGGTTGTGAGAAGCTAGGCTTTGGCTCTCTATGATCTGTCGCGCCAAATATTTATTTTGTTTGATAAAGAGCTATCTGGAGTCCATATTTAATCTTTTCAAGTCATGAGTCCAAGTAGAGTTAGGTTAGGTTAGGGAGGTTGTAGGTATGGTTTCGTTTATACACAGCCTCACTTGGATCTCAATAGATTTAAAGGTTAGGGAGGTAATCAGCATAAACAATTGACGCGCTTAAACCAATAAGTAGTATCTATTGTGAGACCACAGGATCTAGGAGGAAATCCTCCACCTAATCGTTGGACTTGGTCGCTAAGATTGTCCAAAAAAAGTCTCCGAGTTTTTTTTTTTTTAATTCACTAGCGCTAAAGGGATTATGAATACCCTTTTGATGCTATTCACACAGCGCTAGTGTTGGTGTACTAATTTTGAAACTCAAGTGGTATAAGGTTTCAGTCTTTTGCGCCGAGGGTGGGGTCCAGAATGACTGGGGAGAATTATTCGTATTGTTGCCATTGCTTATAATTCACAGTATTTCTTTCGATGGTTCCATCTTTCGAGAAAGAGCGGTGAACATGTACGGAGGAGATGGAGGATTCTTTCTTCCTCTTCGTCGTCCCTGCAGCTTCTGCGGAAATCATTTGTCAATCGAGTGGCATGTCTAGCCTATAGGGCAATATCCTGTGATTCCAAGAAGTCTTCTGTTTGGCGAAATCAATTTTTTGGACTACTTTTGGTCTGTTAAATGCCAAGTTAGTCTACTTCTTTGACAGGTTCTACCATTTAACCACCTTTGATTGGTTTTACTGATTGCATCCTGTTTTAAGTTTATGTTTGCCAGCAGTTACATGGCTCGATTCTGTGTAACCTCGCTTACCCGAAACTGTGTGAGAAATATTAGAAAAACTTACAATTTTAGGTGAAATGTAAACAAAGTGGAAAGCTGTTGATTGTACAAATAATACAAGCTTTGACTTTAAATTAAAAGAATTGTAAAATGTTTTGTTGTGCACAAGTATTTATTAAAGACGCCGAAAGGTACAAGAACGATTAATTGGTAGAATATTTGAAGGAGCCACACTGTCTCCTTTTTTCGTTATCCTTATTGATTTAACCAATAACTCTAACACCTCCCACTAGTCCTGGAGCAATAAGTCCGGGAACACCTAATCCTCCGACAACAACACCGGGAGCACCCAATGGCACACCCAATGGAGAGACAGCAACTCCACCCAATCCCAGACCAAGTGGTCCGATGACTGATGCTGAAGCGACGGCCAAGCAGAACAGAGCGAAGAAAATGAAGACCTGCGTAAATAGTGGAACGTAATTAGTAATTTGAACTTGAACTTGAACTTGCACTTATTAGTTTAAAAAAACAATTCTCACCTTCATGATTAGATTGTTTTGGATTGTTTGGTTTACTGAGTTGACTGGTAGTCTATACAATTATGACTATTACTGGACTCAAGCGCAAATATATATACTGATCCGAGTTGAAATGGTTGGACGAAATTGCATCATTTACAAGCAGCTTTTAGCATTGGAGAATGGTATACCATGGTGCAAGCAGGAATTAGGAAGAGGTAGGTGTTCTAAGTCTTAGTTGATTTTCATGACCTCTATTCAATGTTGAACAAAGAATGTGTTGTGTTTTATGGAATGAAACTGGAATTTAGAATAATACAGCGAGAAGATTGAATCAATGCAATTTTCCTTTTTAATTTTTAACAGAATAACTTGAAAAATTCGCATGCATGAGGGAATATTTTTGCCTCAGTAGACATTACAATGATCCGTCTTAAGGTAATAATTACCAGAGAACGATGACTTGTTCTTTTAGACTGACGAAAGCGGCGCAGGGTTATAAGACCACAGGCCAAAAGTCCACAATGAACTTTTGACCCACATGGGTGGGTTATAAGTTCACAATTGATTTACAGATTTATAACCTACCCAGGTGGGTCAAAAGTCCAAACGAAATTTCTGTGGACTATTGACTCATCGATTGTGGTCTTTTGGCTCACTGGGGTACATAAAAAGGACCGTAGCAGCGAAGCGGAGCGGTAACGGAGCGTAGCAGTGCAATACAGATTCCCAATATATCAAAGTGTTTCAACAAACTCGCGACAGAATTGTGCACTTATGGCCCACTTCCTTTTTAACATTGTGGAATTATAACCCGAAATGTTGTGGACATTTGGACCACTTAGGTGAGTTATACGTTTACAATTGGTTTGTGGCATTATAATCCACACATGTGGGTCAAAAGTCTATTGTGGACTTTTGGCCTGTGGACTTATCACTCTGCGCCGACGAAAGCATGTCCGATGATTGGAACCATAGCTCCATATGCCTAATCCATAAGAGAGGAGACCACCTCACGCTGGAGCACTTAGAAACAAGAACACGTCCATTGCACTACCAGCGGGTACAACCCTTTTACTGTGTTTTAATCGTCATTTTTAGAAAGTCGAGTAAGAGCTCCAGTGATGAGAAACTTTGGTTACCAGCACACATCACATTTTCCCCCTAAAATCTGCCACCTTATACGAGCAAAGGCAGGAAAATCACATAGAAAGTGTTCCGCAGTGTCGTCGCCCTCCCCACAAGTGTCACAGATAGTGGTGTCACTTAAGCCTAGCACCTTGAGATGTTTGGAAAAGGCGTATTGGTCCATAATGCCAATAAGTTATCTGCAGTCAATTCTCCTGACAGACAGCAAGAATGCCGTAGACTTCTTACAAACGTCGAGAAGTATCAGTTTAGTCAACCGGCATTCTGGAGAATCATGCCACTCACAGTTGTGTTTGCTATAAACCCAACCATCGATAGAAGCCCTAACTGAAGATACAGGCAAACCTAACGTGATTTCAGGGCTAGGGAAGTTCTCCTTTTGTACCTTGCCTAGCAAGCTCATTGGAGATCTCATTTCCGGTAATCCCGTCAGGGATCCAGACAAAGCTTAGAAATTTCAGTCTTCCAATCGAATTCAATCTAGTCTTGTATTCAAGAAAAATGTCGAATCTAGTAAGAGGATTGAACAAGGCCTTAAGCGCAGCCTGACTATCGCTTTAGACGCAGACACTTGTTTTTCAGACGCATACATTGCAGTCTAATGTTGTCGCTTTCCACAAAGATTCTAGCACCTGAGCCACGAATGGTTTTGGAACTTATTCTCCCGTATGGGAATTGTGACTTTGAAATCCCTTTTAAAACAGTTGAACGGAAAGGTTCGATCAAATACGTTTGGTAGGTCAGAGAGTGACCATACGGCAATTGGATCCAGAATGAAGATGATTTTGTTTGGCTGGGAAATCCAGAGGTGTGAGCTTCAAGAGTAGCTGAGGGGGTCGATCTCAAGGCCCCAGCTATGTAGAGACAGGTCATGCTTTGGAACGTTGATCCTTATGTTAAGGTATGAGCTTTTGTCAAATGCAGTCAATGATAGTTGATAACTTTGGGCATATAACCCCATTTACGACCAATAGTTCTCTTGCAATTGTAAAGGGACTTGTAAAGACTTTTTTGTGTCATTCTGTAATGTTGGGCTTCCAGCATAGCTTCCACTCAAAAATGGCATCAAGGAATTTAGTTGCATAGCTTCATAGTTTCTGGAGAAGGGAGCCAGCTCTGTTTTGTGTAAGTTTACTCACAACGTTATCCTCATATGCAACCACAGTGCAGCTATTTCTTTCCAGATCCACAAGCAAATCCTTTAAAACCGTGTCTCTACCTCTACTGACAGATCTTTGAGCTGCAGTGTCATCCATCTTAGCGTTGATTACTATTATGCAGAAAAGTTGTGTGATCAGCTCGATTAATCCTCACTTACTTCTAGATACTAACATCAATCTGGACAAGGGTACAAGGAGGACAACCATCAACAGCGCTAACAACACTTTGTTGTTTCTATTGCAAGCCGTTTCTGTCTGCTTCAAAACCTTTCAAAGCGAAATAAAGTTAAAGTTTGTTGCGCACCAGGACACAGAGGTATTGAATGCAACGAAATCACTGACCAACTAGCTAGGAAAGGTTCCTGTCCACATTTAAAACTAGTCTAGTCTAGACAGCTGGGAAAAATGGAATTACTTGTCTTATTGGCACAATATTCAGGGACTCAGACAGCCTAAAGAAGTCATCTGACTCCTAAACAAAACGAAAGAGAACATCCTTAATCACAAAAGGGACGATATCACAAGACTTGCCAACTTCCTCTCCAGACACTCCAGCCTCAGATATCACTTACAGGAAACTGAATGTCGACTTTGTCCTGAGGAAGACGAATCAGCGGAACACGTTCTGTGTGAGAGCGTAGCTCTCTGCTGCATCAGAAGGCGCTTTTTTTCAAGGAAGTCCTGACACTGGAGACATCCCAAACTTTATAAGAAAGATCGAGGACCTCCTAGTCTAGCAGGTTTCCAACACAATAGATCTTATAGGTCGCAGTGCCTCTTGAGTCAGTCGCAGAGTCAATTTAATAATAATAATACTCCAAAGCCAGACATAGTGCAGTTCGCCAAAGCCCAAGGGATAAGATGGCTTGGACATGTAGTTAGAATGGATGACGCAAGAAAACAAAAAAGAACATTCAACGGCAACCCTGAGAGCACGAGAACAAGAGGTAGACCACGGATAAGATGGATAGATGGTGTAACTAACGACATACAAAAACTTAACGTTCAAAATGGGAGAAATGTAGCACAAGACAGAACAGAATGGAGGCACGTCGTACAGAAGGCTAAATCCTGCCCAAGGATGTAACGCCATAAGAAGAAGAAGAAGAATACTCCAAAGCCTACCAGTGCCCCAGTGATTGGATTCTGACTGACGCTGTTAAAAGCTCTCTTAATGTCCCTTAGGTTGGTGATCTTTCAGAGGATGTTTTAAGATGCTGCAAGGAAGAAAAGGACACCTTCTTTGTAACTACCCAGACTTAGGAGAACTATTCTATAACGACCTTGGCGATCTGACAAACGCAGATGCCAGAAAATCTTCTACGCTTTATTATAAGCTCCAATTCTGTCTACGAATAGGTAAGGAGACTCTCTCAAGATCCATATTGTATCACAATGAACCTATCATTGGTCTAAGGGTGCTGGCTTTAGCTGGCAGCCATTTATTTCTTCGTCCAGTCCTTCAGTAGTTCCCCAACTATGGGAATGTGAGACTTCTTCAAAGAAAATCTGCCCAAAATAATTGAAAATAAAATCCTCTGTCAAATTGAAGAAACCTTTATCCATAACTTCCCTGTTCATACAAAGGAAAAGTATACCACTATCTATCAAAAAACTCTCGGAGCAAAAAGACTGAAACCTTATACCATCTGTGTTTCAAAATCACTACACCAACTCTAGCGCTGTGTGAATAGCATCATAAGGGTACTCATAATCCCTTTAGCGCTAGTGAATTATAAAAAAAAATATTTAAAGTTGCAAAAGTAAAAATTCATTTGTTTTATAAGGAAAATAAAATGTTTATTAAAATTGACGGAAAGTAAAAATGAAATATTTGTCGGCAGTATAAGGGATAATTGATTTTTTGTTTTTCTTTTATCGGCTTAACCAATAACTCTAACACCTCCTATGAGTCCTGGAGCAACAAGTCCGTGAGCACCCAATCCTCCGACAACAACACCGGGAGCACCCAATGGCACACCCAATGGAGAGACAGCAACTCCACCCAATCCCAGACCAAGTGGTCCGATGACTGATGCTGAAGCGACGGCCAAGCAGAACAGAGCGAAGAAAATGAAGACCTAAAAAAGGATCAATTTGAAATTTTCCTTCAAAATCCTTGTTTTCAAAGTAAGATCTTACCTTCATGATTAGATTGTTTTGGATTGTTTGGTTTACTGAGTTGACTGGTAGTCGATTCAATTGTGATCTGTATCCAGATGGATTGCAGATATATATAGCGACCCAAATTGTAATTCCTAGGTAAAATTGCATCATTTTTTGTGCAGCTGATCTTGTGTAGTAAGAACTTACTCCCATAGGCGCAATGAGATCAACTTTTCTCGAGGCAAACAAACAGTCAAACACAATGTCAACACTTGGAACGTATTTTCAATATCAAGTCTAAATCAGGTTTTTAGTGGGCGTCAGGAAAGCAACTACAATGACTTTGTCTCCAAGAGTGTTAATGGGTGGAAGTGCATTAAGTAGGAACATACCTGCGTGGTGTTGTGTTACATATTTGGAACACGATTCCCACAATTGGTGGAACAAAGATCATCGGTAGATACTTGCAATGGGTTAGACACCGTGACGGTGATATCTAACAGAGCAATAAATTAATTAATCTATTCCTACTTTCACTGTTGACATGGAAGAGGTCAAGCTTCAGAATCAGACTTGAAGTGGCTTACAAAGTTCAACAAAAAGTCGTCTAAAATATTTTTGTATTCTTCAACAAAAGGGTGATTTCCATCTTTTAATCATCCGAGAGCCTTACCGCGAACCTGCAACTGGTGGTTGCCTAGAGTCTCTAACGATTGGTTAGAAAGGCAATGTTGATGATCGCCTTAAAAAAGGGGAAATTTTGGATCTTCGAACCATATATGGAACACTGTATACTTGTAGAGCAGTTGTTAGATGCTTTCTAGATAAAAAGAATAATTATTCCACTCGTGGGCCTCTGTATAGGCATCCCATACAACTCCCTTTGCCCCAGTTACAGGAATAAAAATGAGAAGGAAATCCTCTCCGACACTAGCAAGAGCCAGACTGCGTGCACTAAACCAACCATTCTTCGACGACTTTAACGACATCTCAGGTAAAGGGATACGAGATCTAATCCGTTTTCTTAACTCCACAAGCGGGATTTAGGCACCGACTGCCTCACATCATCAACCAGGTCACATGAGTCGTGGTAACAAAAAGGCACATCTAGTGCTACTTGGGTTCATGTTAAACTGTCACCTGTATCTACCTACCCTGTGGGCCTTTTGTGATGTCCTCTTCCCTGAAGCTCCTTCATTAAGCCGGAGTAAGTGATGAATCCGCTGATGTCCCTGGTGCTCTTCTCTGTTTTCTTCCATATTTACTTTTGTAGTGCTTGTTGGCAGGCTGCAGAATGGGCTAGACATGATGTAGAACCTTTCCTGGACAGTTTGTCCGCCCTTTCATTACCTTCATACCTTCTATGGCCAGATATCCAAATGAGACGAACTCTGTTTGTATTTGCTAGCGATATGAGCAGTTGTGAACAGGCTCAAACTATGAAGATGAATTCTTGCAGTCGACGGATTTTTGCCCTCCGGACTACATTCACATCTTTGTACAGCTCGTAGAGTTCGCGGTTATATCTTCTCCTCCATTCGCCCTCCTCGCAGACTGGACCAAATATTCGAAGTAGATTTTTTTCTTTCGAATGATCCCTGTCTTAATTATCGTCCGGCCTTCAGCTCCAGAAAGCAGGACTGGTAAGACCAGTGTTTTGTAGAGCATGAACCGAAGTAGCAGCGGTTGCCTAAGGTTATCCTTCGTCGAATCTTCACTAGGGTGTCATTTGTGGAGTTTATATTTGCCCCGAGGTAGATAAACTTCTTCACTACTAGACGGTGTTCGACGGATCGGTTTTTGGTAGGCAGCATGTACTTTGTTTTATCCTCATCAATCGTGAGACCAACTCGTTTGGCTTCTATTGCCGTAAAAGCCTCAATAATGGCACGCTGGGAACGGGCGATGATGTCGATATCGTCTGCGTATCCCAGCAGCTAGCTGGATTTGTTAAATGTAGCGCCGGCCTTTCGCACTATCTACTCCAGCTCTCTAGAATCGATAAAACCTTACCTAGGCACTGAAGCTATAAGAATTGCTTATAGCAGGCCTTCTGTCGAAACAGATCTGGCCTAACCTGGATTTGAGGAGATCAGAAATACTTCTGTCCGTAAATAGGAAACATGTAAGAAATTTAATAGAAGCCTTCACAGGGCACTGTCCAATTGGCAGGCATGTCATCAGAATGGGTGTCCCCTCTAATGATTTCTGTAGAAGCTGCAGAGACGAAGAGGAGGAGCAAACTGTCTTACACCTGCCCTGCCCTATGAAGGCTAGCCAGGCTTGACATCTTTAAAATCAAGAGTTTTGTATGTGGGTCTAATTGGTTCCGCCCTAAGTGTGGCACAGGATAGGGTTCACACCGGTATGGTTACCCACAACTTTTTGACTCCCTCTTCCTCTCAGGAAATCCGCATGTGAGATCTCTAATGGTGATTGTCCAGTTTCTTTACCTGGTATCACAATGGGCCTTGTCTTGGCCTAAGTATGTCCCTGTTTAGTGGGGGTATTCACTAAACCTAACCTAATCATGTACTTTTTAATGAGTTTATAAGTTCTTCTCTCACTCCTATATTTCTACGGCTCATCCAGATGCTCCTTCTACTAATTGTATCGAATGCCTTCGACATGGCCATAAGACATTTTACGAATTATTCCCAAAACTGTTATTTAAATTGTTATCCCAACAGAAGAAAACATATAGAGAGTCCAGGTGGATGAAAACATTGCCTAAAACAACTTCCACTACCTAGTTCTAGTCTTTTCTTACACTTCTAACCCCATTGCATTTAAATGATGCAATTTTGCATAATAATTACGATTGAGATCGGTATATATACCACCAATTGATCTCAGTAAGAATCACAATTGAATCGACTACCAGTCAACTCAGTAAACCAAACAATCCAAAACAATCTAATCATGAAGGTAAGATCTTACTTTGAAAACAAGGATTTTGAAGGAAAATTTCAAATTGATCCTTTTTTAGGTCTTCATTTTCTTCGCTCTGTTCTGCTTGGCCGTCGCTTCAGCATCAGTCATCGGACCACTTGGTCTGGGATTGGGTGGAGTTGCTGTCTCTCCATTGGGTGTGCCATTGGGTGCTCCCGGTGTTGTTGTCGGAGGATTGGGTGTTCCCGGACTTATTGCACCAGGACTTCATGGTGGTGTTAAAATTATTGGTTAAACTATTGAAGGGAACAATTATTATGACATCGACGTGCCCTAACATATTTGACAACAACTATTCATTTTCATTTCTCTTATAAAATAAATAAAAACTTTTTTTTTATTGTTAAAAGCAACTGTTGGTCGTTTTATTGAACAGTAATTGAACTTTTTAATACTCTGTGCTAGAGGAAGATTCTAAGCGATTATACAAAAGTGACTCAAAGCAACTCAGGAATGGTGCATAAACCCATCCAAAACAGAAGTAATCCCATTCGCGAAGAAAAGTAAACTTCAACGACTGAAGCCAATCAGACTCTCGGGAATGACACCAATCAAGGCGGTAAACTTTCCTGGAAAACATTGATGATATGTAGATACCCTGGGGCCATGCGAACGTGTCCAACTGCAGCAATGGGGGTACTTCTGAATCTGACTGCACTACACCTTGTCGTAGAGAACAGCGCGAATTAAACGATCCTAAGGAAGGCAAAAGAAGAAATTGGAAGGAAGTGATGCATTGGATGGAAAGAATTTGATGCACTACCTAATATCCGGAAGTTCAACCTTTGTAAAAAACATCCCTTCGAAGCTCAGCAACAAGAACGACTGGAGCAATAAATTCACAACCTAAAGAATGAGCAATTACACGATGTACACAGACAGATCAAGAAGAAACTGGAGCGCAGGAGTACTTGAACCAAAAACAAAGCACTCCGAATCCATGGGCAAGTACACCAGCATTTTTCAAACTGAAATATGTACTACAAACAGATGAGTTCAAATCATTTTTGACAGGAAATATGGAAACCGTGACTTAGCAGTAATGTCAGATAGTCAAGCAGCTATCAAAGCACTTGCCTACATAGACTCAATAAACTGGGCAGGAACAACAGTGTCAATCTTTACTGGATACCAGTGTTGGCAAGTTACGCGAGTTTTACAAATTTTAATTAGTTACGCGTAACTAACGTAACTAATGTAACTAATTGAATAAGTTACGTAACTAAGGTAACTAACGTAAAAAATTTAACTAATCCTAAATTTTGACAGTTCTTCACAAAAATCTTCAAATCAGAATATAATTGGAAGTAATAAGTCGCGACTTTTAAAAGTTCTTATTTTAACATGTCTCAATCAGAAAATAAAACAAAGCGTCAGTCTCGAAGGCCTGTTTCCAATTCGTACGAGGACCTCGGATTCATACCGAGAAGATGCGCTGAAAATTCAAGATTGGAGGTGTTGTGCAAAATTTGCAATAAAAAATTGCAAAACACTGCTCTGCAAAGATTGAAAGGACATAGGTATGTTTTAAATCCACAAACGGAATATATAGTTTCACTAATAGAGCTATTGTGGTCTATAGGAACACTTGCAAGATGCCTATAGTGAATTCCGAACGCAATTCTGATGAAGAAACATATATTTTAGTAGACGGAGATGAACCAGTAAGAATAAAATTAATAGTGTTACGTTCTCTGTCACTCTGTCAGGAATCAGGATCAGGAGAGAAACATTTTAAGTATTTTGCTGATCCTGATAGTTATGACCACAACATTCGTCAAAATTGATAATTCTTGTAAGAAAGCTAAAGTGTGAAATTTTTAGATTCAATTGTGTGATGGAGTCGTATTCAAGACAGTTTCACAATCGGTCAACGATTCTGTAGAGAAAGTTCTTCCAGTCAGAGCCAGCATGGGTTCATCATTATCAGATAATCAAGCATCAGGAGAATCTTCAGTTTCAACATGGTCTTTACCGTCAATATCTTCTTCTTTACCTTCAACTTCTACGGGCATCCAATCTTTCCCAAAACATCCTATCAATTCAAAGTTGCTTAAACGATCCCGCCAAGAAACAAAAGGAAAAAAACTGGACAGCTTTATAGATAAGATCAGTGAACCAGAAATAGAGGAGGTCAGTAAAGCTTTGTCCAAGTTTTTCTTCGGCTGTAACATTCCTTTCAACGTTGTGGAATCAAAATTGTTTTTAGACTTTATAAAAATAATTCGTCCGTCATATGCTACTCAAATTCCTAACAGGAAATCACTTTCCTCAAAGTGGCTTGATTGTTTGTATAATGAATGTAAACAAAAATCATTGGCAGCTACTAAGAAAGACTCAGTGCTTTTAATCGATGGCTGGAAGAATTCTTCGTCGAATACAAAGACTGTCGTTTGTATACTTCATGATTGTTCTTCTGAAACCAAAGTGTGTATTATTTGTACATACGAAAGCTATTTCATTTGTATTATTATATATTCGTCCTATTTTTAATAGATATTTCTTGATGCGTGGAATCTCAACGGAATTTCAGAATCAGGAGATAAGTTAGTTGAAATTGTTTGCGAAGCTATCGATCTTGCTAAAAAGGACTACAACGTTGATGTTTTTGCCGTCGTTTCCGACAATGCAAGCAATATGGTAAAAATGGGAAAGAATCTGAAGCATGTCGTTTGGCACTCAACTTGTAATAGTCATACTGGCAATTTGTTAGCAAAAGATGTGCTCGACGTAAAACTCAATGACAAAGTAACCACAATTTTGAAGCAATTTAAGCAACCAGATCTTGAACAGGCAATAATCAATAAAAATGGAACCAGAATAAAGCTGCCATGTGAAACACGATGGTGTTCATATAGGGATTCGTACGTATGCCTCATTAATAATTTGATTCCAATGAAAATGGTCGCAGCGGAATTAAATAAAATGAAACCAGATGTGCTGAAATTGTTATTTGACGAAGAGTTTATCGAGAGTGTCAAAAAAAATATTGAGTTGTTCGATCCAATTTGTCAATTGATAAATAATTGCCAACATTCAACTGCTTCATTGGCTGATGCTGTCAAGTTTTGGTTAGAATTAAAAGTTCCAAAACAATTCGAAAATCACTACAAATCCCGTCTTGATAACTCGCTTAATATGTATGCACTAGCGTCTTACTATTTACATCCTTTCTATACTAATGACAAGTTAGATAACAATCATCTTCTTCAGATTAATAACTTTCTTTTAAAAATATTGAATTCTGATGGACTAAACGAATGGGATCTTTTTAAATCCAAAGATGGAATATTTAAAACTTTGTATGAAAAAAATCTTATTAATCCAATTTTGTTTTGGAAGACAGCTGATTTCTATACTCCCAGTCTTTCGAAAGTTGCACTTAAATTGCTTAAAATTCCCGCTTCATCTGCAGAAATTGAGCGTACTTTTTCAAAATGGTCATTAATTCACACCCCTTTGAGGAATCTGTTGTCTTTTGAACGTTCAAAAAAGTTAATGTTTCTGTATGGCACTTTAAGAATGGAAGATAAAAATGTATCTTTTGAGGACTTCGACGAATTAAATTGATTTCATACCTATGTATTTAAGTTCTCTTGATTCCTTACGTTCTATCTTTTGTTAAAACTTTTTTTTTGTATAAAAATTTTTTTAACTTAATGAATGTTATCCTATATTTTGTTTATCATTTAAATTCATTCAGTCAACAATTTTTTTGGTACATTAGTTACATAAGTAACATTAGTTACATGAAAAATGAGACGTAACTAATAACAATTAGTTACGCGTAACTATATGGGTAACTTACTCAGAGTAACTTACGTTGCCAACACTGCTGGATACCCAGGCACGCCGGAATTGTGGGTAATGAAGCTGCACATAGCTTAACCAAACAGGGAGCAGCTGAACCATTTATTGGCCCTTAACCATTCTGCTGAATAGAGGATTATACTTAAGGTATTAAAAGTTCAGGAAAATGGAGAAGAAGAGCAGCACCAGAGCCTGGAATTACCTTTAAGGCACTGCAGACTCAAAGAACACCTGGAGAAACTAAGGATAGTGAAACAAAACATCTGCAGATTCTGCGATGAGACCAGTTAGAATCCAGAACACACTTTTCAAAGGCCTTCCACATCACAACGGGCTCTGACCCTAAGTGAGTCCCATGGGATGCCTATCTACTTAAGGCCTTCCACCAAACGAAGATTCATAGCGCCAGTAGAGGATTTGTGATGCAAGGCCCCACCTGCTTCCTGTTTGGTAGGAAACCACACAATTTGGAACGGTCGAAATGGGGAATTTTATATTTTCCAGGAGATTGACTTCAAGGCTCAGGTCCTTGGAGGGAGCATACTTTAGAAGATCTCTTAGCAAATTAAGGTGTTTCCCTGAGACAGCTATAGCAACATTGCGTCTGCGTAGCAATCCCCTCGCTCGTTTACTACCAGATTCCAGAGCTTTGACTAACTACCAGCTCTTTGGAAATTTTAGAAGACATACACGTTTCATCGTTGACTGAGATATTAAAAGCAAAACACACACACCTTAATATCCAGCTAAAAGCTTTATAAACCATAGTTTTACATAACCCTATTTAAAAACCAAATTAACCTTTGTATGCGGATACAACTTGGTTTGATTTATGTATGGCAGCTCGGTTTCTGGTATAATAAATTCTATGCTTTGTCGCTCTTGGTTTTCCTATTGAATGCAATTTAAATCGCAAATAAGTTATAGGACGGTTTAACAAGCATTCTCAGGCATAGATGAGCTTGCTTAGAAGTTGTGTAACAGTTAAGAGAGAGCCAGGGTCTAGCTTCTCACAAATATTCATTTTGTGCGTGTTATATTTTCCGCACGAATGAAAGGAATCTAGGTACTTGGAACGGCAGATTGAGAAGCTCTTTCATGAGAAATTATACTCTTGGAGTTTTATCATTGCCTGCCAACAACTTTTTGGTTGTTTTGTTGTTTCCTCTCGCTTAGCAGTGCAACGCACCACTAAACCACGGCGACCACAAGAGGTATGCCCCATAGTTTGCTGTTCAACGCCACAGTTGCATGCAGGACTCTAAGCCAATGACTATCTGTGGATGAAAAAACCGGAGAAGGGATTAAGAATGCAACATTTTCTTTGAGGTAAGTCATTTCCTTTGACGTTTTGGCTTAGGCTGATCACGCTGTTATTTTCCGATAGTTCTGCAGCCAAGTTCTTCTCCAGTCGTCCAGAATGGATTCCGAGTCTACAGCCGTAAATGTCCGGCGCTTGCAAGAGCCAGACTGCGTACACCAAACCAACCATTCTTCGAAGGCCTTAATGACATCTCGGGTAAAGGAACCCTCTTTCTTAACTCCACAGGCTGGATCTAGGCACCGACTGTTCCACACACATCAACACACATCATCAACCAGGTCACACGAGTCGTGGTAACAAAAAGGCACACCTAGTGCTACTTGGGTTCATCCTGAACCCCCATCTCTACCTACCCTACCTACCTACGGCCGTAAACTTTGAGGGTGGTTCATTTAATGTCTGGAAAGTGAGTCTGTTGATATTTTCTTCACTTATTCAGGCACGCCAGCAACATCACATCCCAGGAGTAGGGGTGCAATACTAGAAAGAATGGGCATCCATTGTGCCTTTAGTTTGGTATCTACTTGTTTGGTGTGCTTGCATCTACTTTGTACCGGGGAGCGGTACTCCACCGGAGAATAGACGAGTGCCACCACAGCAGTTCTGACAGAAGTTTCACTTGCACCCCAGCCAGAATCAGTCAGTCCTTGTGTTAAGTTGTTTCTAGTACCGAGCTTGAGTGATGTTTTTCTTTAAGTCAGTGTGCGGTCTTTGGGTTTCGATTGTGCGTGACGATTGCTCCATCAAAGATTACTTTCATCTGTGTTCTTGGTTGACGGTTATCCAAGTGAAAGGTACAAAGTCTCCACGTTTTTAAGTAAACATTCAGGGATTCCAGGACTCACAAGCTGTGACATTTCGTTCATGCGATGCGCGATGAATGTCGTGTGCATATTTGAAAATGTTGAAAGGAGTACAGAGGACAGGACCGAACCCTGTGTGGTAGGTCATCTTTCAGTGACCTCGAATGGATTCTCTTGGCTCCCGTAGATACTTAAGTTGAGTTAGGTTGAGGTGGCTGCCAGCTATAGCCAGCTATATCCGCTTTGTCGCTAGACACGTTATACCATTTGTCAACCTAGAATTTGTTATCTCGATAGCATCCAGCTTGAGTTTAAGTTTACATATAGCGATCGATATACCCAGGGTGTCTCTTTCTGTGAGCACGGGTACGATTCTTCCATATCTGATGAGTTCAACAGCCTTGCAGCTCCGAAATATCTCTATGCCCCGGCACCCAACAAAGGTGAATATTGAATTGCTCCGCCATCTCTGTAAGAGATGATTGGCAATCTAGAGCTTGAGTAGATACTTAGAATCTGCGGTTAGCTAGCGCCTCATTCACCAATGCTTATGTTTCCTCATATCTTTCAATTACAACTTTGGCAAATTGATTCACGCAGTCAGATCCACTAAGACAACTCTATGTGAGCACTTCACCGCAACAACTTCTGTTTGAGTCTCAATCCAGATTGTTCAAAACGATCTCTTGGCTGGATACGATTTCGTATATAAGACGTTCCAGGAGCTTATAAGCCACGCTTAGTACGTTGAAATGGAAAAATCTTGCACAAGCATTGAGTTCTAAGGTTCTCTGTCCGAACTGATTGATTGGATTTCATCTGTAGCGCTAAGTTGTTGAGGATCTTGAAAATAACAGCACATTGAAGACACCATAGATTTTATATATACGAAAACCGTTCAATTTATTTAACAAACATTTACTTCTTTTCAATCCATCCACCCCATCCTCCCAAACCACCCAATCCACCTAATCCACCCAATCGACCATAACCACCGTAACCACCATAACCACCATATCCACCACCATATAGACCATTTCCGATTGGAGAAATCAATTTTGTGGTTATTAATTGCGTTTGCACTGGAATTGATCTCACAACTGGAGTATTGACAAGTGCTGGTGTAATAACTCTTGAGACGACTGGAGTCACAACATTTCGAACAACTGGTGTAACCACAGGAGTAATGACATTAGTTGTAATTGGTTGAATACTCCTTATGTTGGATAAAACTGGAACACTTCCGATACCAACAGATCCATAACTGATTCCTCCAAGTCCAGATGCTGAAGTGGCAGCTATGTAAAAGGCAAAAACGATGAAAGCCTATAAAAACAAACAAACAAGCAACGATTTAAAAAAGAAATATTTTAAGCTTCACGTAGTTGTTCTGAACTCACTTTCATTTTGATTTTTTTTAGGGACTAACTGACCAAACTAACGCTGCTAGACTATTTATACAAACTGCATGTCAAAGACTAAAGTCTTTCATCCAACATTTATTTTTTTTTTTTGAAGATGAAATTAACAAAATTCTAAACTGGAACCAGTTCCATTTAAGTTTCCTTCGATAGGACGTCAACTTTTGTAGAATATGCAAATAAAAGACAATACTCGAAAGAAATTATGCGGTGATAATTTATGTATCTCTTAATTATAAATTCCTTATGCATTTTAAATAGAACAGAAATTGTTAATATATTATTTGCGACTTAATTATTTCAAGAATATTTTGTCAATGAACACGGAAGGGATGAGATTAATACAGATACAGATCAACTTTTACGAGTAACCTTCGACCATATTTGAGTCCTTGAATTTTTATTCAACGATTAGGTAGTACATTTCACTTTTATGTTGAACACCGTTTTAAACCGGTTAGATAAGTTTTTTTTTTTTGATTTTTTGGCTAAACAAAAGATGTCCGTCTACTACATACTGGGTGACTTATTAGGCTTAAATCCTTTGCATATGAATGAATTGAAGATAAATTTTGTACTAATTATGAATATTAAATACAAAAAATTGAAATGAAGACATCAAATAATTTTTGGTTATTTAATTTTTTGTACATATTTCATGTTGATTATGCAAATTGTTTGTTGTATAACAAAAGAATAAAAAAAATATTGAAAGAAGGGGGCATTGTTGACTAAGGAGTGCAAATCAACATTCTCCTCTTTAGTATCTCCAAACGGCTTTAGAATAACTTTGAATCATCAAACATAAACAGATAATATCAAACAAACAAACAAATGAACAATGATCGGATCATTCTGATGTTTTTGTTTGAAGAATTATTTTATTCTTAATAAATATAAAATTTAGCATTGATTTGAATTCATAAGACATTTCAGAGCTCAGATGAGCACATAAAGTGGCCGTCTGGTGAGTCCTACCAGTAAAACAAGTAGCACAACTCAAGAGATCTTGCTGTTGATGGTTGTGACTAGGAGGGGAAGTTTTAAAATCCACCCTGTGGAGTTGAGATAGTGTTGCAAAATTTAAGTTATCACTAGTATTCACAGCGAGAAAGACATGCGAACGTGTCTAACTACAGAATTGGAGATGCTTCTGAATCTGACTTGAAGAGAATAAAGAAAGAATAAAAGGATCCTTTGGATGGCAAAAGAGGGAATCGGAAGAAAGTGATGCATTGGATCAAAAGAATTTGATGAACTCCTTAACAAATTTCCACTCCTGGCAATCCCTTGAAATGAACATATCAGGGAATTCAACTTTGTAAAGAATTTCTCTACGAAACTCAGCAACAAGAATGACTGGAGCAATGAATCCATAACCTAAAGAATAAACAATCACACGATAAAGTGGTACAAAGACGGATCAAGAATTAAAGAAAGAACTGGAGCGCAGAAGTACTTGGCGGAGTGTGGGCCAATTGACCACTGGCCCGTGCTACAATTCTTACTGTTTTTGGTGCGAGTTCTATTGATTAAGTCGTGTGCGTCTGGATATGGTACAGTTTTATAGGTCGTTTCACATGGCAGAATTCTTTTCTTGATGAGTCCTATCGCGAAGAAGACTAACTCCGCAAGTAAACCATCAAAGGTGGAGCTATATCTGGCTGGCGCGTCTGGTTTCTCATTCCCCTCGGGAACCTAGAGAAGAGTGATATTAAACCGAGCGTGTGCCTGGGTAATAATTTTCTTAAACTGATCCACTAGTTTACAGGGCGTGGTGTGTGAATGGAGCTCTTTGATGGCAGCCTGGCTGTCAATAAAGATTCTCTTACTGTTTTTAGTTGTTAAACTGAGATTAAGTATCTTGTAGTCCCAAATACTTTCGCCTGGCGATACAATTTGGATACGTTCAGTTCCGCTGAGAAGACTTGCTCCAAAGATGCATTTCACCTGGAAGCCGTCGGTAAAGTTCGATACTTGGTATTTCGATATGAGCGAGTTATTGTTCCCTTCCCGTACATAGATAAGATCTATAGCTTTGTAACCGCAGAGTCGCGGAACTTTTTTGGGGGGACGTCAACAAAGTGTTTCATTGGGACAATTCCCTTTCTGAGTTGGAAGCGGGCTGAGAATTCCGTTAGGATGTGTAGAGAGTTCTGTTTAATCCCAAGACAGAGTATACACCTTGAATCTGTTGCAAGATTCAAGCGATGTTGATGTGTGTTCAGGTAGCAGTGTCCGATGAAAATTCCAATAAAGACTCTAAGGCACCGGGTGCGGTTCTGCAACAAAGCGATGCTGCTCACATGTATTCTTATGTACGTGCGAACAGTGAAGCGGTTCAGCGAGCCGATGCGAAAAGCCTAAGAATACATGTGAAGAGTTTTGTTGCAAGCAAATGCTATGCTCCTAAGCCTAAGGTGGTTTCTATCAAGATTCAAAATTAAAATAGATTTTATTTGTTACAATATCGGGAATAGCAGCTTTGAGCATGCTTTTCCCGGCGTATTAACCCAGGCTTATCTGGATTCTTGCAGGCAAAGATCTAAAGACAGAGGGGTTCCAGTCAAATGAATGTTGTTGATGCCCCATCTTTACCCAGTGAGTGGACTTTTTCATTGCCCGCCAATCAAACATGGACACGAATCCAGTGAAGGATGACCATGTTGTTCCTAGCTAAGTGAGAGTTCCCATTGTAGGTTTATAGGACTAGCTCTGATGATGACAGGCGTGTCTGGAGCTTTAAGGGCAGCTTGACTGAAGACTTCAAAAGACGATAAAAAAAGATTTCCCTAAGTTGTGAGGGGTTTGGCTAAGTCTCACGCACTTATTGATGACAAAAACCTCGACTTGGAATATGGACGAGTGTGCACCGACTTTGATGGAGCAGCGTAAATTCTCCATCATCATCCCGTACAGCTCTTCTCTATAAATGCTATCATATGCGGCCTATAAATCGATAAAGTGGTAGTGTATATCGATTTGGACTTCTTTGGTTTTCTGGAGGATCTGCCAAAGCGTGAAAATGTGTTCGATTGTGGATTGATCCTGTTCCTGAAACCACACTGATATGGACCAACTGGCTTGCCGACGTGGAGTTTTAGGCATTATTATAGGCAATGTTGAGGAGACTTATACCTCCATAGTTGCCGCAGTCTAAAGTGTATCCTTTCTTGAGGACCGGACAAATATTGCTGAGGTTCCATTCATCGAGCATGTTCTTGTTCGACCATATTTTGTAGATGCGTTGGTGTATTTTCCTTACCAAGTCATCTCCTACTGCAAATAGCTTGGCAACGCGATCTACCTTACGAGCAATGTATTCGCCATACTCTATCGATGCGATAATAACGCGTTGTGGAAATATACACGTCAGTATTTCTGTGCGTTTAAACATGGTAAAAGCAACTGCTCAATACTGTATAAAATCTTAAGTGCTGCCAAGTTTGCAGATCTTGCTTGTGTTTTCCAAGATTTCTTACAGTTCAATGTCCGAGTTTATAATGATTTACCCTAGCACTGGAAACAGGTATCAAAATCATAGATGTTCCTATTTAAGTCGACTTAAGCTTTAAAGTCTCAATTGACTGTTGCTGTTGGAAGAAAAAAAAAATTAAAGACACGTTTTCAATCAAAAAACTTAATTTTCATTTATTTGGATTCACAAAAATTTACACTTTCTTTGCAAGGATTCCACTGGTATAAAGTCCAGAGCTGTGCACACTCGACAAAAGTGGAGCTGAGTGAACAAGTGGAGCTGAATGAAGAAGTGATGTCGAGTGAACAAGGGGAGCTGAGTGAACAAGAGGAGCTGAGTGAACAAGTGGAGCTGAATGAACACTGTATGTTGCAACTGGAGCAGACACAATTCGTGTATGAACTGGACTAAGATGAACTGAAGTTGTGATTGGAGTAAGAGTCCTTACAACTGGGGCAGAAACCAATCTAGTTGTGACTGGAGTAACCAATCTGGTAGCAACTGGTTGAATATGTCTTACTCCGGATACATATTGAAGACCATAGCCGAGTGGAGAAACAAGTCCTGCCGATACGGGTGAAACAATCCTGGTCGTGGTAAGTGGTGATACTACACTCAAAGGTGAACCAACAATTGAAGTCAAAGGCGAGTGGATCAATGAAGCTGAAGCGGCAGCAGCAAAGACAGCGAGAACAATGAACACCTGAAAGAGGCAAAAAAAAATTGATTTAGTAAATCTGATCACCTGTGGATGACCTTCTGTGAACTCACTTTCATAATGATGCTGGTTTTGTTGGATTTGTTTTGTGGTTGAACTTGTTGAACTGAGTGTCAGAATAGTACTGATTAACTACTTCATAGATATTTGGGTATTTATACAATTTATTGTTTTGATCATCAAATCAAGATAGGCTTCAGTGTTTAAAGAGAGGCTCGACCATGTTCTTAATATCCGGGAACCAGTTTATCAATTTTATTGCTCTTCTTTCACTATTTTTGTACTCTCAGTGGAGCTTAGTCGGTGTTGTTCTCAATCGATTATTTTTAAAGGGTTCAGTTAAAGTCAGGGATTTTTTTCTTAAGGTTCCAACAAAGGCGCTACTTATGAGATAAGACGACTTTATCAGATAATTGAATTGTAAGTTAAATGACATATGACCGGTCATTGTTCGCCAGACTCATTTGAATAAACGTTCAAAGTTAACCTTCTTTCGGAGAATAGGTATATTTATGTGGAAGATGTATCGTTAGGCAGATTTATATGATATTGTCGGGAACTAATTCTACATGTTATATAAAAATTAATCTTTATGAGTAAATTAATCAATTTGCTACACGATTTTATTCAATCAAATGTGTAGGCGGTGGAAATTCTCGTGTTAAAGTCGATGAACTGATGATGGTAGTGGACTTTTCCTGAATTTAATTAGGCTTTAATGATCAAGTTTGAAAGTGAAAAACAGACCGGCAGCTTGTGGAGAATCAAGGTCTCGCTTCTCGCAATCATTCATGGGGTTCGTGGTATAATTTTCATACAAAAAGATGGGACCTATACATTGAATACATTTAAAATTAGATGATAACGAAATCAGAGGATACACTTTCGTGTTGCAACTCAAAAACTATTGTTTATATCGAGAATCAAAATATACCCCGGGACAGATAAAGAATCAAGGAATGTATTGCACCTAGTGGTGATTGTGATGTACTGTGGAGGACGGAGTAGGGTCCACCGCAATTTTTGGTTCGTTTCGTCGCGTCTGTAAACTTCCGCGAAGTATAACTTTTGACTCGGTAGAGCTAAAATGGTCTTTATGGTCTCAATCTACAGCTCTCATAGAGATCCATTAATTTCGTATAAAACATCAGTTTTGTGTAGTTATGGTGAAGTTCAAAATTAACAAAAGTCTACACAAAGTTGGCATATATCTGTGGCCACAAGGAAAAATAGCATAAGTCACACACAACACAAGCGGACTTATGTTGTTTTTCCTTGTGACCACAAATATGTACTCGTCCATAAGTTCGTTTATGGTTAGAAAGGGCGTCTCGACAGCAATCCAGTGGTACTCATGAAGACCCATATGAGCGAGTTGTGCGGGGTAAAGAGAGGTCAAAAAAGTCGACGCACATTAACGACGTAAGATTTAATCAGTCACTGTCTCAAAAGTGATGCATACTTTTAGAAACGCTCTTCTCTGGATGTACACTGTTCGTTTGGTGGTCCGTTTTAAGCAAAGCTTATAACATTACAAAACTAAGCAAAATTCAAAGAACAGATGAGATCGGAACCATAGAAGCGCTACAATCGAGTCTGATCGAAACACTTAACGTGCTCCTAACCATCTTGACCCTGGACCTGCACATCAAATACATCGTTGAGTGTGGAACTTTTAAACTTAGACAACTCCACAAAACGGATTTGAAAATTGAAAGAGCAACTGACTTGCATTGGAACCACAACTGCAATCAGAACAATACTGACAGCAGCCCTCGAGATGATGCTGGGGCTAATACTTGTCGATCTTTTTACAGAGGAAATGGCCACGAAAAGTGCGCTTCGCCTGCAACAATTCAACCTTTGGAAAAAGGGTCTGATAGGTCATCAAAGGAATCAACAAGTGGGTGAACATTGAAGCCAAAACCAACTATTCAACACCAATCCCTGAATTCAGCTTAAACCTCGAACTCAAAATTCCCTCCAGAAAGAGCTGGACAGAAGGAGAGGTCACTAACCCCAACCACATATCCATTTTCCATCTCATATTGATGCTTTGTTTTTATCTTACCCAGACTTTGAGTCTTTGAGTCCCGGAGGGACTACGCAGTAGAGGAAGAGCTCACCTAAGATGACGCACACAAGCAGAAAGCCTCAATCAACTTGGAGTGCGCAACTGGAGGCGGTTAGCAAAGGACTGGGCTAACTGGAGAGGCTTATTGGTTGAGGGTCTGGTTCATCCCAAACAGTTCGTAGAATTACAGGCTTCGTGCCATTAGATCCATCTTTCACCTTCGATAACACCTTTTGTGGTAGCACCTATTGCTCTCTTGGTTCTGAAAGAGCTCCTTTCTGCTAGAGAATCGTTTCCATGGTGTCCAATAGACATATTGTAGGATAGAACGATGGTTCTCTTGAACGCTCCTTTTCGTTTGGTCGCATCTTCAAATACTGTTTTTTCCATTTTTCAAGAAACGTTCCTTCTTCGAGTCACTTCTGCATTGTCTTTATGAAGAGGTCTCATCCCTTTTTTTCAATCGTCTTAACCTCCTTATTCGGGACTCAACCGAGTCTAAGTGCCTTGTTGACGCCTAACTTGCTGCATATCTTTAGCAGCTCCTCCAGAGTAATCAATGGAATATCCTCTCTTATGGTGTTGCACATAGTAGCTGATCTTTGGGGTGAAAGATGCTCTACTATCGATGTCAGCATAATGTTTGGGAGAGGTCCTATAGCCCTTCAGTTTCATCACCACCATTATGTATGCCGAGCCCCATGGATTACTGTCGGGTTTTTTGACAGAGATTTTGCTCTCCTTGATGCGTCTATTGAAGTTGTTTTTCTTTTGGAAGTCTGTTCTTCTTCTTAGTCTCTCGACTGTAGGTATCTTTCTTCCAAGTGTGTAAACATGCATGTATCGTATATGTGGCCTATAAACTCACTTTCTCACTCATCAGGCCAGCGACTCTTGGTCGGTCTGAGCCTGAACTAATGCCGCTTTCCATCCTTCACGGTCCCGGGCACGCTGTTTCCAGTTTACTAGACCTAGGTTTCTGACCTCCGCGATTGCCTGATTTTTAAACCGTAGGTTCGGTCTTCCTCTTCTTCGTGAACCAGGTGGCTGGGATTCAAAGATCCTCTTAGCTGGAGTATTCTCGTTCATTCGCTCGATGTGGCCGAGCCATTGCAGACGGATTTTGCCTTCCGGACTACATCCACATCTTTGTACAGCTCGTAGAGGTCGCGGTTATATCTTCTCCTGCTCGCAGACTGGCCCAAATATTCGACGTAGAATTTTTCTTACGAAGGATCCCAAGATCTGATCCGCTGTCTTACAGTCGTGCAGCATTCAGCTCCATAAAGCAGGACTGGCAAGATCAGGGTTTTGTAGAGCATGATTTTGAACCTATAAATTACACAATCTTTTTCCTGAACTTGAGATGCCCAGCAATGGTTCTGACTTTATGCCAATACCCTTTTTCTTTGTCATGAAGTTTAAGATTAAGATTCCAAGGTGTGATGCTTGCATTACTGACAGTCAACAGTTAAACTCGTAGGTAGACGAATGGGCCACAAAAAACGGTCCTGGCGTATGCACAAAATCTCGAAACTACTCATAGAAACTCCTTGTCATTTCCACCCTGAACTCATTTAGACTGACAGTCAAGGCGCTGTGTACCATATACGAATGTGCAAAGTGCATAGAAACGTGTACAGGCTAACATGGACAAAGTTGACAGAAACATAACTTTCGATGTCGACCATAAATAATATCAGCACATAAATCTATCTGTGGTTGTCTATCTTACGAGATAGGGTATAAAAAAAATGCAAATATGTAGTTTCAGCCAAGGTAAGCTCTCTGCTCTGACTCACTTCTAATATTGGTGACAAACTCAAAACGTATTTCTAAAAAAAACCAATGGTCTAGCTCCAAAAACAATAAAAGAACGGAAACATGTTGAACAGCGTTCTGATAGCCTATTAGTTATGGATAATGTTGTTGATATCCATAAAAAACATAAATAAACAAGTTTCACTTTTTATGGTTGTCGAACTTGGCGAACCCTTTTGTGACAATAAAATGAATTTGTTTGACAATATCAATTAAAATATTGATATATGTATTATTGACTTATTTAAATTGGTTTGACATTGGAGGTCATTTCCCTTTTTAACTATTTATGTGTACAAAATATTTTCTTGTGACTAATATACACATGATGTTTGGACCTTGTAACTAATGTGACACCCTTTAGGTGGCATTGCTCTTGGCAAAAACGAGTTACAACCACGATATTGCGGAAATATTTGTAAAAGGTATTCGAAACCAGCGAGTTTATTGTTATTTTTTTGGAAGCATACTTGACATATGATATGCTGTTAAGGGCTATTACATTGCCAGAAGGAGAAAATTTGGATGAATTCGATGGAAGCTTAACATATAAACTCAAACATCCTCCACCAAATGACAGCTGACGTGGAGAGTGAAGCAAACATCGTCGCGCTGAAGATCAATGCCGTCTTGGAACTACTTCGTCCTCACAGACAACCGGTAGAGTTTTTCCAATATCTTGGTATTATCGTCTCGGCCGGAGGAACGGATTCGAACGAGACACAGCCAACCACATAAACATGGCTAAAACATATGGATGCTGTACCTAGAATCGATATCTACGAAACATCTTGGGGATTATCTGGCCTTTGCTCCGGAACAGCAAGTGGCTTGCGTAGGAATCACAAATGTAATCAGAGATGATGCTGGGGCTAATACCTGTCGATCTTTTTACAAAGGAAATGCCCTCGAAAAGTGCACTTCGCCTACAACAATTCAACCTTTGAAAAAAGGGTCTGATAGGTCACCAAAGCAATCACCAAGTGGGCGAACTTTGAAGCTAAAACCAACCTCTTAACACCAATCCCTGAATTCAGGGGTCGAATTACGGCATCAGTGATCGAGCAATGAGGTACTCGTTGGTCATTAACCTCCATTTTCACGAGTCAATCAAAAATGGATGCGGATGTAGGCTCCGGAATCTATGGGTTAGAACCAAACACCGCACGGTCGATAAGACTTTTAAACCATAGTAGCGTGTTCCGGGCGGAAGTTGCAGCAATCGCCGAGGCCTTGCGCCAACTATCACAACAGACACTCCCACGAAGTTACATCGACATATACATAGAAAGTCAAGCAGCCATCACATCAACAACAATCAGATCTAGAACCGTGAAGCGCTACCACGATGAGCTCAAGACACACAGCGCCAATCATAACTTCACACTCATTCGGATCCCGGGACATAAGGGCATCCATAGAAAGGAAAAGACGGATGAGTTCGCAATGGCCGATGACTCAATCCTACCCCAACTTGAATTTAAAAAGTCCAGCATCATCGAGAAATTCCAAAAACTCACGAACGAGTGATGGTCCGGACATGCCGCACCTCAAAAACGCCCTGGACAGAGCTAAATAAGAAAATAAATCATCGCACTCAACATAAGTCACCTACCACTTCTCATAGATCACAAACTGCCAGCGGTCCACCTAGAATGCGCTTGAGTACAACAGCCATTTGTAGAGGATGTGACAAGGACACATTCCAAGTCCAATGTGAATGCCCAAGTCTTAGCAGAAATGATCTAGGCGAATTCTCAAACAAGCCACAGAGAATCATCCTACAATTCCTTCGGAACTCAGGTTAGTTCAGGGAGGCCAATTGATAATAATGATCCGTGTTCTATTTATTTTTAGGTACCCCCCACAAAACTGGGGAACATAATGGATCCTTTGGGATCCGAGTGGGTCTGTACATAAGTGCAGCCACTCCTATAACCTTACTTAACCTGCGCCTTAGCAGAACGTCACAATTAAACCACGGAGATTGCAATAGATCGGATCTTCTTTTTTTTTGAAAATGCGACACCTCCAATGGAATCCACTGAACTAGGACAGATGAAGAGTGGGTCGATGGGCTTCCGAGATATATGTACGTTGTGAAGGACATGTACATTAGTATGTAGGAGAGCTACCACATATTATATACTATATATATGGTCCGTAGGCGTCGTGAGAGCGGTATGTCAGACAGTTGTACAGTCTGCAGAAGTGGTATTTCCATTTGGTAAAACGTCCGTACATTGTTCCTGAAGTATAGTCGCTCAATATTCAATATTGGTTCTAGGGTAATTGCGGGAGAGATGCCGCGCTTTTTTAAAAATCGATGTAATTTTTTTATAAAAATAAAACAAACTTTAATTTTCCAAAAAACTTAAAGATGGATTTATTTTCTACCATAATAAATAAATTAAATAAGGAAATAAAACTTTTTTCATAACTATTAATAGAAAAATAAAATATGTTTAGTGTGCCATCTCTCCCAACATGTGTGGGAGAGATGCCGCATGTTAATTTAATTTAATTTTAATGTCCATTATGTCCATTTTCGCTCCTCTTCACGTCCGCAATCTGTACAGAGGGAGGATTCTGGTTTTTTGTAGTGTGTGCAGTTTTCATGTATCCATTTGCTACATTTCGCCCATTGGATCCAATCCTCCCGTTTTTTGGTCGAAAAATAATTTTCCCAACAAACATTAGGATTCTCAGCCTGCTCAATCTTCCTTTTTGAAGCCTTTTTTCTCGTTGGGTTTTCGAAGACTTGGCGGTCTTCTTTTTTTCAATTGAACAGGGTGATGTTAAGACCTCAACTTTCTGCCTTCGTCTTAAAAAAATCAGCCCTAGAATTTTTGGTAGTGGTAAAATTTCTTGAAGGAGTTTTGTTGGCGTAGGCTTATTGAAACATGATGAGGTGTGCGTTTCATTTTCAGAGTGATAACAGGTGTGCGATGCATTGCTGGTGCTTGGAATAACCAGTTCCAAGTTCGATGTATTGCTGGTGGTTTGAACTGCAGGTCCCAAGTCCGATTCAGGACATAAAGTCATCGTTTCTGAAGGAAAAGCTGTCGATTGGTGAACTCCAACTGCAGCCGAGTCTGATATGCTGAAGAAGTGGCCTGAATGAATAGCTTGAGGATTAAAGGGGTAGATTCCTGAGGCCCTGATAAACAAATTCAACATGCGGCATCTTATCAAAAAAAAAAGTGTGGCATCTATCCCTGTAGTGAGGGAGAGATGCCGCACCACGTTTCATAACTAACAAAAAACGAAAACAAAAAAAAAATCACACCAACCACTTCTTTTTTTTTTTTTTTTTTTTTTTTTTTTCCCCGAGGGTAGGTGAAAATCTTACATAGACACTATGAGGATAGTGTCTCATAGTAGTGTCAGATTCCTACTGACTAAAAACACCTCCCTTCGATTTAGATTCGTTCGATATTGCAACTAAGTTAAAACTTATCAAGCAATTTTTTTATCACGAAATAAAACGTTTGGCAGGTTACTTTCCAATGAAAGATCCTGCATGTTCCGCAATTTAATCGCGGTTAGTCCTTATCTCGCCAAGTCGCAAGGTTTTGTTCTTTGTAGTCGGCGAAATAAATTGCTATCATCCAAAACAGCTAGGACTGTATTGTTAACATGTCCCATTATTCGGTTTCTATGTTTTCGCGCGAAGCTTCTAGTTTCCGCTTCGATTGCAGGAATTCCGAGATCTCTGTGGATATCGTCGTTTCTGGAATACCACGGTGCTTGGGCAATTTCTCTAAGCACTTTATTTTGGAATGTTTGTATGATATTCGCATTCGTTTTCTTGGTACAACCCCAAAGTTGTATACCGTAGGTCCATACCGGCTTTAGCACTTGCTTGTATAGAAGCAGTTTGTTCTCGGTACTGAGCTGGGAATGTTTTCCGAGTAACCAGTACATTTCTCTATATTTGATTTCGAGTTCTTTGCGTTTCATTTTCACGTGGGAATTCCACTTCAGTTTTGCGTCTAGTGTCATTCCCAGATATTTGGCTTCGTTAGCAAAGGGTATTTGGGCCAAGTTTAGAAAAATTGGCAAGTCATTCGTTTTTTTATATGTGAAGTTCACGTGGACAGATTTAGTTTCGTTGAGGGCAATCCGCCAGTCCCTCGTCCATTCGTTAACTTTATTCAGTGCGCTTTGCAGTTTTGCAGTCGTTTCTTCGACTGTTTTACCTACTGCAAGGATAGCGGTGTCATCGGCAAACGTAGCAAGGGTAGTGCCATCTTCTTTCGGTATATCACGAGTATATAACAGATAGAGAAGCGGCCCAAGAACGCTTCCTTGTGGTACGCCGGCCGAAATTTCTTTAAGCTCCGAGTATTCGTTTCCATGTCTAACACGGAAGAGTCTATTCCCGAGGTACGATTTTAGAATATCGTATAGGCATACAGGGAGAACTTGTCGTAGTTTGCATTTAAGGCCATCGTGCCACACCTTATCAAAGGCTTGCGAGACGTCAAGAAATACGCTTGAGCATATCTTTTTTTCTTCTAGTGCTTTCTCGATTACGTCAGTAATTCTATGCACCTGGTCAATCGTCGAATGCTTACTCCTGAACCCAAACTGGTGGTCAGGGATAAGACTGTTTCCTTCTATAACCGGTTGAAGGCGCCTTAGTAATAGCCTCTCGAAAATTTTGGATATGATTGGAAGAAGCGAGATTGGTCTGTACGATTTTACCTCATTTGGCGGTTTTCCTGGTTTTAAAACCATTATAACTTCCGCAACTTTCCATTGGCTCGGCACGTGTTTTAATCTGAGTGCGGCATTCATTATATGGAGAAGCTTGATTAGTGCTTTCCTAGGTAAAGCTTTGAGAATTTCTCCGGTGATTAAATCATAACCAGGAGCTTTCTTAGGTTTTAAATTCACGATCTCCTGTTTAAGTTCTGTTAGCGTTGCACTTCTGAGTATTAAATCGTCAGACGGTAATTCCGGCCTGTTAATGTCGTCGTAAACCACTTGACCATCGTGCGGTTTGAAGGTTTCTTCCAGATGAGTGGCAAAAACGTTCGCTTTTTCTTTATCTTCCCTTGCCCATTCATTTTGATTTATTTTTAAAGGCGGCGAGGGGATTTTGGGCCTTTTGGTGCCTTTTACAGCTTTCCAAAGTGAGTAATTGGAATCTTTTTTCGCTGTAAGACTTTCAAGGTAAGAGCCTATCGCACGGTTCTTAAAATCCCCAATTGTCTTCTTCAACAAATTGGACAATCGATTCAAATGTGCTTTGTGTTGCGGGGCACGACTCTGTTGCCATTTTTTACGCGCTTTCCTCTTTTCTCTGACCAAATCAATTATTTCCGGAGGATATCGTAAACCGAATTTGTCCGGCGTTTTCCTTGGGTTGGGCGTATTATTCCAGGATGCAAGCTGTATGATCTCAACGAAGCGGTCAACTTCCACCTCAAGTTCAAAGGGTGTCGTGAGTGGAACGCTCAGTACAGTATTCTCTTCAGTTTCGTTCTTAAAGCCTTCCCAGTTTGTTGTTCTACCAGTAAGTCTCGCTGGCTCTAGGTTATAGGCTAGTTTTTCGCTCAATGTCAAAATAACTGGGGAATGATCAGACGACAGATCAAAGCTCTCTTCAACTTTTATGTGATTTGTAGATATTCCTTTCACAACGAAAAAGTCGATCAGGTCAGGTATTTTCGAAGGATCAGCTGGCCAGTAAGTCGGTTTGCCCGTCGAGTGGAAATCACAGCTGAACTCCATACCTGCCCCATAGAGTATTCTTCCTTTTTGCGAGATGTATCTAGAACCCCAGAACGTATGTTTCGCATTAAAATCGCCGCCAATAATGAAATTAGGTTTCAGCGATTTAAACACATTAGTAAAATCACTTTTTTCTAGCGTGTAACGCGGAGGACAGTAGATAGATGCGATTTTAAGAGTACGCTGATTGTTTTTAACTCTAATTGTGCACAGTTGCAAGGTTTCAAGCTCTATCTTCAGGTCTTCGAATTGTTCGATGCAGTCTTTAATATACAAAGATGATCCGCCTCTCGCTTTCCCCGAGGGGTGACAAGCGTGGAAATCATTATAGCCTTTGATTTTTAAATGCGATCCATTTTTCACGTGGGTTTCAGTAATCAAGCAAATGTCAATATCTTTTTCACGCATGAATATTTCCAATT
The DNA here is from genome assembly GCA_951813785.1 of Criorhina ranunculi. Lineage (NCBI taxonomy): Eukaryota > Metazoa > Arthropoda > Insecta > Diptera > Syrphidae > Criorhina > Criorhina ranunculi. The sequence goes on from OX638385.1 coordinate 38,911,346, forward strand.
CATCGAGTTTTTGCAAAAGTCCGTTTGCATTCCAAGTACATATTTTTATCATTCGTTTTTCATTCATATTCTAGTTGAAGTACGCGTTTTCCGTGAATTACTTTCGAGCTTAACTAACCTATCGAGAATAATTGTATTTATTTTGCTTTGCTCTTCAAGTTTGGACAGAATAACTGAGAAAACGTGAGAAACAGGGTCTGTAGAAATTTCGGCGTTTTTTGGTTTTTCGGATGCCGCGGCCTGAGCGTAAGTCTGCACTCCTGCTGTCCGAGGACCATTACCCGATGGCTTTTCTAATGGTAACTTTCCAGTACCGTTTCTTTTCGGAATAGGTGTCGAGGACTTTTCTGTTGTCACTCTTTCTCTCACCTTTTTGCGCTCAGAACCCGGTGGTTTTGGTTTGAGTACTTTCTCCTGAGCGGTCTTACGCTTTGATTTAGTTAGCGGTTTTGTATTCTGAGGCTTTAGGAGCGCATCTCTCCGTTTTTGCAACTCCTTAGCTACTTCACAGCCTCTATAATTTGCCGGATGCTTTCCCTTACAATTCGCACAGGTTGCGGAGGTTTGTTTGTTTACTCCACAGTCTTGGGAGAGATGATTTCCGGCGCATTTAACACATCGCGGTTCTTTTTTGCAATACATTTGCGTGTGATTAAATCCTTGGCAACGTTTGCACTGCGGAATTATTCTTATATTTCTACGCATGGGCTCAATTTTGACCACGATATTTAGTATAATTTTAATTCGGTAGATATCGTCGATATTATCAGACTTATCGAAGGTAAGCATAAAAAGCGGAAGTCCACGTCTTATCAAGATGTCCTTGTCTATCTCCGATTGTTGCTTCTCCTTCTTGATGATATTAACGGCATCAAGAATTTTAAAGCCTTTGGCTTGAAGGTCGTTCATAACTTCTTCTTTGGTGCATGAGGGGTGGAGTCCCCTTGCTACAACACGATGTGGCCTTTCTGACTTAATTTCGAAGCTATACCACTGGATCTTCTCGGTATTAAGCTTTTGGGATACTCTGCGGTAGTCGTCGTGGTTATCGACGTTAATTTTCCACGCATTATTCCTCAAAGATGTAACCCTAAATTTCGACGTTAACGTTTCTTTGAGGAGGCTGTGCAACATATTATATTCCGCTATCCCGACGACGTTTATTGGTGGCGGTGGACGAGATTGCGCTCGAAGTTGTTTTTCTTGCGGTTCTTTATGATTATCTTCTCTAAGGGGTTCGACTTCGGGCGAAGAACCGGCTCTTCGTTTCTTACTAGGTCTTTTCTTTGGGACCCGATTCGTTTCGCGTTCTAGCTCTTCTTCGTCGGTGTGGTATTCCGGAATAGCTAAGCGTGTTGGAGTACATTCGCGTTCTTTCTGCAAATGTGTTTCCCTTAGGAACTTATTTTCTTCTTTTAATAAGTCTATCTCTTTCTTAAGATCTTGATAGAGTAGATCCATTTCGTTAAGCTTGTTTCGGAGTGCTTTATTTTCTTCCTCGAAGCTTTTATAATTCTCTGAGTCCCGTTTTTCGCGCGCTGGCGCTCCCGGCGGACTTCTTTTCCCGGAGTTATTCGATCTTGGTGGAGGAGATCGAGATACCCTTGAGCTTTTTGAAAAGGGTCATTGGATTGCAATAAGTGGCTCTCCCCAGAATCCGTAGAGCCGACCTCCGAAGAGGGTGGATTTTCCAGTAAAGCTGGACTGCCACCTGGGGTATTATATCTTTTCGTTTTGTTCATTGCATTTTTTGTATACACTATATACTCGGTATACGGAGATTGGATTTTAGTCGCCTCTTACGACAGGCATGCCTACCTCGGGTATATTCTAAGCCCTACCCGAAGAGCACTTCTTTAAACACTAATTAATGACACAAAATACTTACACTTGAGAAAACACGCGATTACCTGTTTCTGGATCGACAAGTAGCAACATATTGAAAAATTTCCATAGCGTAAAGGGGTACGAAAAACCAAACAAGGGAAAAAAATCTCCCGTTATATGATGAATGTTATTAAATTTTTTTTCGTACGTTTTCGTTTGAATACCTAGCGGACTAAAAGCAAAACAAAATTTTTTGGCCGGATGACTAGATGTATGAGTTTGGTTGGGTGCGGCATCTATCCCGACGCGGCATCTCTCCCGCAATTACCCTATGTCTTTACTTTAATTTATGTGGGCCTAGTTCTATAACATTTTTGCCTTTAGTCAAAAGAGTCTCTACTCTAAACGGGCCATATCAAGTTTATCAGTGGTACTTCCTTGCAACATACTGTTACAAAACTGTACCTCCCCGACTGTACCTTCTGCATTAAAAACCTGTATATAGACTTGTAGATCGGTTTTTTCGTGGTTTGCCATATTTCCTTATTGGAACCTATTGAAAGCTTGGTTCTTTGGTTTCAATTCCTCTCCTGAGTTTCCCTTTCTCTTGCTGACTCTTTCTAGATATCCACTTAAAATGTTCCACTTGCTCAAAATTCAGTCGATCCACACTCAGTCTTGCCAGTGCTGTTCCATTTTTTACCACCATTCACTTGATGATTTTATTCGACATTGAGCTCCAAGGACGTGTTTCAATACTTTTAAGTTTTTCTCTTACTTTTTACCCGGCAAAGATGGCCTCCCCGACATATTTCGCAAAAAATGTGCTTCCATTCTTTCCCTCGCTCTTTCTAATCTATTTCCTCAGGTTTGGAAAACATCCTTCATAACCTCGATCCACAAAAAATGAAGAACGAAGAATGAATAACCAATTATCGTCCCATTGCCAAACTCTCACATATACCCAAACTCTTTGAAAGTCTCTTGTATGAAGCTCTAAGCTTTCAGTGCAAATTTTGTACTTCCCCTTGACAATATGGTTTCCTGAAAGGCAGGTCAACTACAACAAATCTAGTCGAATCTATATCTTTTGCCCTCTCAGCCCTCGAGAATGATAACGAAGTCGACGTTATTTCTACCGATTTAACCAAGGCTTTTAATACAATCTCCCATCAATTAATACTTTTCAAACTGTCTGCCATTGGCTTCGAACCCATACTGTTGAAATGGATATCTTCTAATCTGGACTTCGGTCGATTTAGGTCCACGCACTCTGCTCCTTTTTTGGCCACCTATGGTGTTCCACAAGGCAGCCATCTAGGTCCTTCTCTTTTCATACTAACTATTAACGATCTCGATAGCATCATCAAATACACGTCTGTTTCCCTTTATGCCGACGATACCAATATTTTCAAAACCATTTCCTCATCACAAAACTCCACCTTCAACAAGACTTCGATAGTTTTTTTGATCTGGTGCCTCAAAAATTGTTTGTCAAATGCCAATCGATAAATTTTTTCACATAAGCGGCACCAATCTTCTACCCGATTCTACCTTCTACACAATCAACCTATCTCCTCCGTTCAATCTCTTCGCGATCTCGGCATTTTGTGGGATAGGGAACTCAATTTCCGTTTACATATGGATGAGATAATCTTTAAGGCCAACTCTGTACTAGGTTTTGTATGGTCCAAAGAATTCACCAACCCATACGTGATCAAATCTCTCTACAATACCTTTTTTTGTACCAGTGGGGTCCCGGTATAATCGTGTGCATATCTCAAGAATCGAAAGCATCCAGCGCCGTTTTCTTCGATTTGCTCTTCGAGCTCTGCCCTGGAATGACTCTTTTATTCTGCTTCCCTATCAAAACCGCCTCAGCCTCATTAATTTGAACACCCTTGAGCCTTGAGGAACGCAGAGATGCAGCCGACATTCTTTTCACTCATCGACTCCTTTCAGGTCACGTTAAATGTGCGTCACTTTACAAATCTATTTCCTTCAACACTAACCCTCATAACCTTCAAACTCCTCGTCTCTTCTATTTACCAACCCATCAAACCTCCTATGGCTCGAACGAACCGATCTCCCATATGCTTCGAAAGATTAACTCAACCCTTACCGTTTTTGACTTCAACCCCACCAGTCCTTCCGTTAAATCCGATCTCCTTCACCAAAGTTTAAGTCTAACTTTAAGTTTAAGACTGTTAAGCTTGTATTAAAGGATAGAGATGGAGTAAACACGAGCTCAGTTAATCCCTATTATAAGTGGACAACCTTGAATATGATAAATCTATCCTCTTAATCCTATTATTTGGTATGTAAATAGTGTAGACGGTGATTAGCAGGCTATATAATTGCAAATTTTTAAATTGAGCCCCTTAAAAACCAGTTTAAGACTTCTTACGCAGAATCTCCTTGTTTAGAAATTGAAAGTGACGTAAGTTTGTAGCTCTGTTAACAATATAATTTAATTTGTGCCAATGAACTTGTTTTTGTCCGACTTCCCTATTTATAGAATATTTCTTATAAACATTTATATATACGGTTATTGTGAGTGTGAAATTGTAGACAAGATAATCTTGTCTTGAATAAATAATTAATTGATACGAGTATCTAAAAAGAATTTGGATATTGATTTCAGGCATTGTGTGGCCCGTTCAATAAATTCTCGATGTTTGTTCTACTTTAATGATCTTGAACTAGAACCTGCTCTATTTGAATAAATAACTTTTCAAATGATATGCATCAAAGCCTTTGATTCAAAGGTAACGACAATTTAATACACCGTGCGTTGTTGAAATTATTTTTTTTTCTTCGTATTTTTGCACTTTAAAAGTTAAAAAGACTATAAATCGTGATATTTGCTTTATATCTACAAGTACAAGGTTACTATTACTACTATCTCAAATCTATTATCTGTTGCTTAGCCTTACTCATCAAATCATTGTTTCGCTTATTTCCAAGGTCATAGCTTGGCTATTAGTGACTTCTTGTCTTCAATCACCATTGCATTAGCTTCAGTTGCTTAAAACGGAACCGAATATGTCTGCATAGACGGTGAAAGGAGGAGAAGATAAAATGACGAACTGTACAGCGACATCGACTTAGCCAAAAGAGTGAAGGTTCAACGACTGAGGTGGCTGTGGGTCATCTAGAGCGGATCGACACCAATGCTCCGACCCTGAAAATCTTCGAAGCCACCGCTGCAGCGCGCTGAGAGACGGCGTAGTAGAGGGAGACCGTGACTCAGGTGGCGCATGCAAGTGGAAGAGGACTTCACCCAACTTGGCGTGCAAACCCGGAGACAGCTAGCTAAAGATCAAAGTAATCTACCAAAAATTTTGGTCACGCCTCCATTTTGAACAAATTCAAAAACTTCCCTGGCAACATAAACTACACCACACCCAAGCTAAATTCCATTCCACCCAGGCATTTCTTCAGGACAATTCAATCCACTTTTACACCGACGGATCTAAAACCAATGAGGGTGTAGGTTGTGGTGTTTTCTCCGATAGGCTTAATCTCAGCCTCTCTTTCCGTCATCCAAATCATTGTAGTGTGTTCCAGTCCAGGCGGAAATATTGGCGATCAAAGAAGTCTTATCTTGGCTGAAGAAAATCGTGATATCTTCCACAGATATTCGTATCCTTTCAGACAGTCTAGCAGCGATCAGGTCCCTGGAATCAGTCTTTTCAAATTCGTTAGTAGCTCTAGAGTCTAGATTGCCGGAGCAGTTAAATATTCGCCTTTGTTGGGTGACACGGGTTATAGAAATATTCCAGGGAACAGCCAGATATGGAACAACCTTACCCGTGCTCACAGAAACAGGCACCCTGGGTATACCGATCGCTACATGAAAACTTATTCTCAAGCTGGATGCTATCGAGACAAACAAATTCTAGGTGGACAAATGCTTTCAAATCTAAAATACATTACAGAGGTTCAAGCTTAGAACTTCAGTTGTTTCAGAGGATGTCAGGAAGTAAAGGAACTGCTCTGGTAGATGCCAGCAAGCTGTTTCATTGGGGCAACTTTCTATTTTTGAGTTGAAAGAGAGCTTGTCATTTCTCTAGTATGTGTAGAGAGGTATTTTCACTCTCAAGACAGGTTATACAGCTTGAATCTTTGGTAAGATTAATGCCATGTAAATGTTTGTTCTGGTATCAGTCCGCGAAAATGTCCAATTCACAGTTTTAGTTTCGAGATTCACAATGAAATTCGATTTTCTTTGTGGCGGTATCGGGAATAGCACCTTTGATCATTTTGGATCCGTCGATATACCAGACGAGGTCAGGATGTAATGATTGGAGTTTGGATCCTGTCCTCCCTTTGGGGCATAATTATGGAGAAGTTTTTGTTGAAGCAGTATTTGGGTAGCATGTGGTCTGGAAACATGCTAAACGTTATGTCGTGCTCCAATGTTTCAACCATGGATAAGTGACCTCCTATATAGGACCTTGAGTCGAAGTTGCTTCAGTGAAAAACTCGATGAATTCCTTATTAAGCTTCAATTCGTATAATGTTTTGTAATGATGGTGAACCCAAGGTGTTCACAGCAACTTGACTGTGTTTTTAAATGTCAATGGTTTTCCTGGAGACTAACTTCATTGATAGTTCATGGGCTGCTTCGGTGATGCCAAGGTCTTCTGCTTGGAACTTACTGCCATGGTTCCGAAGTTTTATTGACCGCGTTATGTTGGGCTCTAGTGAGTAGATCCCAGAGCCCACTCCTTCTTCGGTTTTTGACTATTTTCGTCGGGTTGATGGCCTTCCCGCTAGCCCACTCGTCTCTTGAGGGGATGATCGTTTTAATGCTTAGGCTGAAAACAGGAGATGATTTGAGGCAGTCCGCGTCAGTTTCTCATTTCGCCCAACTTGCTATCTTTCGATGGCCCATATCGCCCGTTCCGGGCACTTTTCGCAGCTGTTTCCTTTAGGTAGAGGTTGAATGGAATCTGGGTGAGAATAGTTTCCAGGGCTGCAGTTGGAGTAGTTCCGATGGCTCCAGTGGTGCCTAAACATGCTAGTCGTTGTATTTTAGTAAGTGCCTTGAGAATCATTTTTTTTACTGCTGCTGACCATCAGAATAAGCATTCATAGATCAGGATGGGCCTGACAAAGGCTGTTTACCTCACGGGTGGATGATCGTGGGCTTAGGACCTCATTTCTCACCAAACATTTTGCAGCATGCTTAAAAGGCGATCGAAGTTTTCTTTATTCTTTCTGAGATGTTCTTTCAGGTGTCCAGACTCGTTCTAAATGCGGAAGTAGGGATGCCGCCGAAGAGTTCAACACTTATGTATCTTTCAGAAGAAACTGGCAAGTTGGTCTGCAATTTCATTGCCTTCAATGTCTCTGAGTCTTGGTACCCACCAAAGTTTGACTGTATTTCGCTTAGTAAGGTTTTGGTGACCATCGAAGCAGCCTGAAATGGCCTTTGAGTTGCATTAATGGGAACACAGTGCTTTGAGCTCTGCTTGACTATTGGGAATATGTTGATGAAGTCCCGCTTTATGCCGGAGTCAATAATAATATTGATGCAGGTATCAATGGTTCTGCCTGGAGGACACTAGGGCAAATTCCAAGTGCCTTTGAGACTTTGTGATTAGGGCCATAAATACCGGCTCCAACACCAGAGTCCATCTTTGATCCGTCAGTAGACCACACTAGTGCTTTTATGTTCAGCAGCGGATCGCTAGTTTCCCAAGAATTAATCATCGGATCCCAATTAGAAAAGATAGCCATGTGACCCGTATGTCTGCTTGGCTGGGTTCCTGTAGAGCGTTGGGGGTTAACTGCACTACGAATTGCTACTTTTATGACAAAGATTTGCAATAGAGTAAGGCCAACAAGTGCCTCTAGGGCTGCCGTAGGGCAGACAGACATGCTAATCTTTGAAGTCGTTGTAACTATAAAATGGTGGATTTTTCCTTAAAAGAGAAAAACATTTCTTATGTAGAAGTTGCACTTATCCGAGTGTTTTTTTAGTAAATAAAATATTTTGGGTGTTCCAACGGGTTTTTGAAAGCATTGCACTTATCTGGTTTGTACTCATCCGTCTCCTGCTGTACACCTATCATCCCTCACAATCCGTCGACCAGCTGCCCATGACGTCAGTTGCAGTGTGTCTAACAAGAAAATTTATGGATGGGTCTACAACAATGCACTCTCATTCTAACACTCCCATCTGTGCACTAAAATTAATTAAATTTATTTCTTTTACAATAAAACAAATAGGATTCTAATCATTTTGTTTGACACTTTATTAAGTGAAGTTGATTCTTAACTAAACAATAAAAAACACTGCAATAAAGTTCACGAAGACACCATTAATCTTATCCAAATTTAATGTTCACTCATTAGTGCTTTTTTTTCACTAATAATGATTTGTCCTGAAACAATGATGCAATTACATTTGAAAATTTGTATAAATATCCAATTTTATCCAATGATGCCTTGTAGTTATTTGAAACAATTCAATAAATCAACAACACAATGCAGTTTCTAGTAAGTAATTTGTATTGTACAACAAAATTAACATTTTCTTACAAATATACTGTTTACATTTATAGTTTTTTGTTGCTGTAACACTGTTAACTATTGCATTAGTTAATGCTAACGTAATTGCACTAGGATCTGATGGTAATGTCGATTTGGATTCTTCAGGCCGAGGACTATTACTTGGAAATGCATTGGACACTTTGGGCAATACACTTGTAAATCTGGTTACCATTCCTGTTGGCTTGATCAATTCAGCTATAGGTTCAATCACAGCAGCGTTAGTGGGCTTAGCTGAGGGACAGGTAGCTCCATTTCAGGGAAATGTTTTGTCTGACCCATACTATCGATTTGGGCAAAATCGTATTTTTCTTAAGAAATAGTTACCAATAAATAACATCGGGGAACACAATGGATCCATTGAGATCCGAGTGAGGTTGTACACAATGCAACCACTCCTACAACCTAACCTACCTACCAATAAATAATAAAGCTTTTAAATTAAGCCTCAGTATGTACTACTTCCGTGGCTCAGTGTTTACAAAGTTGGACTGTTTAGCGGGGTGATGTAAGTTCGAATTTCAGCAAAAGAACTCTACCTCAACAGGCAATGACTTCCAAGAGTATAATTCATCATGAAAAGGCTTCTCAATCCACCGCTCGGAGTTGGAAATAAAAACTGTAGGTCCTGCACCTTGATCTTAATTATCGAAGTCCTGCTATATGGCGCAGAGGCATGAACTTTGTCAAAAATCGATGAAGTCCTTCAGATGATCTATGGTTCCGTCTGCATAGACAGTGAGTGGAGAAGAAGATAAAATGGCGAACTTTATGGGCTGTACAGTAGCTGGAACATGTAGAATGGATGAACTCCAGCGCTCCGGAGAATTTACCCCGAAGGAGCGATCCAGTAGATGAATACTATTCGTGGCGCACGCAAGTCGAAAGGGGAAACCACCAACTTGGCAGCTAGCTAAAGCTCGAGCTGGCAGGAGACGTTTGTGGATTAAGTTCCAGGTCCTTAAGTTAGAATGCAGGTAGGTAAGTAGGTTAAAGAGGTGGATGCATCGCGTGGTGCAGCCTCCACTCGGATCTCTAATGGATCCATTGTGTTCCTTTAACGTGGAATGTCCATTCTCATAAGAAAGAAAGGAAGGGTCTAGATGAGTGCAGCTACGAACGTTCGGCCTCTCTGAACCATCCCGAAATCGTCGCGAATTTTAGAATGGCTTTTGGTGGCTTGTTGGACAGCTCGCCAAGGTCATTGAAGTGATATTCACCGAGGGCCGTCTTCCTTGTTCTATATAGGCTCGGGCATTCGCATACAAAGTAAGAACATAAGGCTGCTATTGCTTCGATTGCCAATACCGTCATAAAGAAAACCCAGTTTCTTTGTGATTCTCGATAGGAGTAACCTTAGATCGCCAATTGGATTCCTCAGCGGACACTGCCTTTTGAGCAAACACCTACATCGCATGAACCATGCAACAGATTTAAGCTAGAGTGTATAGTCTTGAGAGAGAAGATAGGAATGTCTAGCCCTCTTTCAACTCAGAATGAAAATTCTTGGCGGCGAAGTTGTCCTAATGGAACAGCTTGTTGCCATTCACCCAGAGAAGTTCTTTAACTTCTTGACATCTTCTGGAATGAAACAACTCATCTAGGAAAACGATGGGATTCTACAGAGAAACCGCACTCCGCAGTGCCAAGGGCTGTGAACAACCCTTCCGAACACAATAACAGCACATCTGGTCCTATTTCTGTTAACGTAATCGATTTGTGAGCTGCTTCCCCCACTCTTGTAAGTTATTTTCTAAACGTGTCCATTAAGACCACCACACAAAAGTGTGTGTTCATTTTGCGGAAGGACTTGGTTGGAGTGTAGATTTGATTCTCAAGGTAGGGTAGGTTGTTCAGTGAAACTTCGATCTTTTATTTCTGAAGATTATACATCGTGACTTAGTGGTTAGTGCGTTGGACCGCTGAGCGAGAGGAAACAGGTTCCAGCCTCAAAACGTTATTTCGCGACACCACAAACCTGCAAAAATATAATCTGTCATGAAAAATCTTCTCAATTCGCCGTTCGGAGTCGGCAATAAAACTGTAGGTTCCTAGGCATGAATGGTTGCGAGACTGGCTCTCTATGAGCTGTCACGCCAATATATAATATGCATTCCAACGCAACACTTTGAAAGTCCTTAATTGTTTTGCGCAGAATGCAACAGAAAACATTCATCTCTTACAATGCAATAGTATCATGTTTATTAAAAATTGAAAATTCTACAAAAGAAACACACATCTTACGTCCATAGTTCTATTTCTTCTTTAAGAATTCATCATATTCGACGTCTATGAAGCCATCATAATCTGGATCTGCTCCATTATCATAACGAACATTTGGAGCATATCTGAATCCAGCAGATGTGGATGGATATTGATAAGCAAAATTACGTACAGGAACTACAGTCCTGTAGACTGGTTGCCGAGCATTGGATAGCCTAACATAACTAGGTCTCCTGTAAGCTGGTAAACGATATCTTCTATGAACCACTCTAAGTGGGACGGTTACCGGTACGACTGGATACTGTTCTACTTGATATCCATCGGTTTCCACTCCTTGGTCTGTATAGTCATCGCTATAGGTATCTGCATCTTTATTTTCATTTAAGTTCCTTACTGCTGGAGCTGAATAGGTTTGGACAACACTTCTAGGTATAGAATAGACTTGCCTATTGTATTCTCTTGGGTTGACTTCTTCAATTAGTCTTCTAACCACAGGGGTGGGTTTGTAGATGACAGGTGATGAAGGTGCGGCTTTGATAGCTATTGGTTTCCTGTAATCTTCACTTCTCAAGGCTTGACTTGTCGGAGTTGATATAGGTGGATCCAATGTTTTGTACGTAATTGGCTCGAATTTGGGTAACGGTGATGTCTTGGGATCCAATGGAGACGAAGGTGTTGCATGAGCTTTATACACCTCCTGACTTACTTTTGAGTATTCCGGTGGTGTTATATCGTTATGAGATCTAGCGCCAGTTTCAGTTTCATCTTCAGTCTGATTGTTGCATGTAGCGGTTGCCACAATTAGCAAAGATAGGCAAACGAGGACCTTTAAAAAGGATTAACTAAGAATCGACTTTAAAGCAATGATAGTTACTTACCTTCATAGCTAAGATAGGACTGATCTCATCTTAAACGGTGTTTGATATTTTATAGTCTTTGGAAGTTGTACACCCAAACACAACCCATCTATTGTTTAGACTTGACATCTTTGCAGTTCACAGACGGTTTTGTTAATTTTTGTTGTTGTTGTCATTTGAAAATTTCACCGGAGATAAATGGCGCAGATTAATTGACATTTTTGTTAACGTGATTTGCTATAAATTTAGAAGATCGATAACACTATGTAAGAGACTTCTTATAACAATCGAAGACAAGCGAAAAAACGAGTTCTTCTTATTTGGAACATGCCCATTGGATGAATTTATTGGACACACATTTTTAATGGCCCATTTGTTGCGGTTTAATTGGTAATACAAATTTATTTACAAAAAAAAGTGGCAGTTCTGGAAGAGTGTAAACAGAAGAGTCAATCACGATAGCTCCGAAAATACCATAGTTCAAATTGATTGTGACTAAGCAGATGTTTTGTTAGATTAGCATTAGCTCTATTCCAAGCACAGATACGATAATTAATCGTTTCAGGCTGCAGCTAGCCAGATAAATGCTTTCGATGTGTCCAGTCTCTGTCTAAACGGATTCTGATTAACATTGTTACTTCTTTGCCATGCAAGCGTAAATCACCTGGTTGGGCGACGTTTTGGATGTGGAATTTCTCTGACAGCTTTGTTAGTTACTTACTTAAGATGGCGCTACAGACCCGGGTGGACCTAGGCCTCCATCAACAAGCGTCTCCAGCTAGCTCGATCTTTAGCTACCTGTGTCAAGTTTCCCACACTAAGTCGGTTGAGGTCCCCTTTCACCTGCGTGCGCAACCTAAGTCACGCTCTCCCTCTACTGCGCTGCGTAGCATTGGTATCTATCCGCTCTACATGACCCAGCCACCTCCTTTATACGTTGTTGCAGACGAGACCGAAAATAACAAGAGTAATCTTATCTATAGTAGGCGACGTTGAAGAGACGTATACTCCTTTCTTGCGGATCAGCCAAACAATGCTGAGGTTCCATTCATCGGACATGCTCTTGTTCGAACATATATTTGCTGCTTTAAATAGTTCGGCAGCTAGTCCATCAACTCTAGTCGTTTTGTTGGATTTCAGTTTAAATATGGCTATCCTTCTTTGTCCAGGCCGGCTCAGGACTGAATTGTTAGCTGGCATTCTTCATTGGTGGTATACAGTTTGCAAAAATAATCTTTCCCATTCCTCAGCATTGATTGCGAACTTGGTTCGGGCTTTGTGGCCTTGGCTTGCTCTTCCGAACCTTCGTAAAGTAGCATCTTTCAATTTCCTCAACCGAGCGCTTCTCTGCTCCCTCTTCTTCCTTCTGAGAAGCCTGTGTTCATCCTTTTGTTTCAGCTCGAAAAGCTCACGAGCTGCTCTGGTTCCTTTATGCAGCGCCACTCTGTATACCCTGTTTCCCTGCTTTTTTTTTTTTTTGTCAAATTAGAGAAAACCCAGCCACATTTATTTAGATGTCTTTAAAAGAATTTTTTCCTATCGTATTTCTTAACACACCCCAAACTGCTAGAATTTATCGTAACTACATTATCATCAGAACATGTATCTTCAAAACTACCTTATCGTGTTTCCCTCCCTTCTTAAAAACCAAGCAGTACATTCCATAGCTGTCAAACGTTGTAATTACGGATTTTATTCAAATTACAATTCAAACGTTCTCATAAAAATATACAAACCTACGGAATTTTTCTCTCAATAGGGATAGAAAAAGTTATTGTAACTGTAAAATATCAATAGCAAAATTGAAATTAATTGAAGTATATTCATAGACACTATTATGCAGGCTGAAATCACATACAATTGGGACGATATAGAAGTCGGACGTTTTGATCTAAACCATTCAGAGAATTTCTTCAGTAAGTAACAAATTAGAGCTCAAATAATGGAATTACATGTACAAATTAAATCCCGCCACAGCTGAGAAACATCTTAAACACGAAAAATTCTCCGAAGAATTTAAACTGATACAAGCCATGGGTAAGTTATTTTACTAGCCACTAGCGTCTGTTTTTTTATTTATTTATTTTTTTTATTTTTTCTGCCTTGACTAATAAATCATTCATTCAAAATGAAACAGACTTAAAGGAAGTATTCCCTGAAATCGCGCTTCAAAGTTGTGAAAATAAGGAGAATTCAAAATTTGTTGCCAATCAAGAGATAATACAAACAATTAGCCTGTCTTTGTCCGAGACAAAGGAACAAGTTAAGCTTGAAAGTTGTGAAAATAAGGAGATTTCGAAATTTGTTTCCAATCAAGACGAAATTGAAACAATAAGCCTTCCTTTGTCCGAGACAGAGGAACAAGTTAAGCCTGAAAGTTGTGAAAATAAGGAGAATTCTAAATTTATTGCCAAGCAAGAGGAAATACAAACAATTAGCATTCCATTGTCCGAGACAAGGGAAGAAGTTAAGCTCGATATTGCAGAACACCAAGTTCCAATTAAAACATCAACACCTCTAATCACAACTCAAAGTACCCGCCGGCGGCCGGCAAATCTTTTGACACGTTCTAAAACTCTACAGACTCAAGTTAGTTTGACGAAAGGCGGGGCTAATTTAGCGGCTGGTAAATCAGGTGGAAAAGTCTTAACGAAAATGGAACCACCGCATGTGTATGGCTTCAAGGATATTTACCAAAAGAAAAAGGATGAAAAAATGAAGAAGCTATTGGAGGAGGAGCGAAAGAATAGAGTTTTCGTCAGTAGACCTGTGCCCAAGTCGGTAGTTACTTCGCGTGAACAAATACCACGCAAAGTGAATGGTGATTTTAAATCAACAGTGCCTATAACACCAATGGTCTTGAAGAATTCCCGGCAAGCCGATGAGAAGCGCATGCAAAGGGTAAGTTTGCAATTTATCTTTAGTGTTAATTGAAGCTAATTGATGTGGTTTTCTTTTTTTCTGTAGATGGAGGAATTAAGGAGCAAAAATCAACCACTAAGGTTTACAAGCCGAGAAGCGGTTGTCCTTCAGGAAGAACCATTCAAACCAAAAAAACCGGGGCACTCTGTTCAACCACAACCATTCAATTTGCACGTAGAAAGGAGAATAGAAGTTCGTAAACAATATGACGAACAGCATAGGCGAGCTACTGAGGAAAAAAAGAAGCAGGTATGTGGTAGAACTTAAGAGTATTGCATGGACACATTGGTACCTAGTTGCTATGACTACTCTGTGCAAATTTTTTTTTTTTTATTGGAGATCTTAGTCCTGCCTTACAATTATGTGATGGTTTTTGTCCAGAAGTTCAGGATGAGCCTTATTGGTTATTGTTCAGTGCCACGGTCGCATGCAGGACTCTGAGCCAATGACCATCTATATAGATACGGAAGCGATTAAGAATGCACAATTCTTTTCGAGGTAGAACAAATCCGTTGACCCTTTGACTACGGTCTGCAAGGTTTTTCCCCAGTCGTTCAGAATGGATTCCAGAGTAAACTAGTCCTGACGGAGGTTGCACATGCATCACAGCCAGAAGCCGTTGTATTAAGTTGTTTCTAGTACCTAGCTAAAGTGTTGTTTTCTTTAAGTGTTCTCTGTGTGTCATTGTACGGTCTAAATATTTTGGATTTAGATTGTGCGTGACGGTTGCTCCATCAAAGATTATTTTCATATGTGCTCTCGCCTGTCGGTCACCCAAGTGAAAGGCGGTAATTTCAGCTTTAGATGGGATTGGCTTCAGTCTCGACCCTTTGATCTATACTTTCAGTGATTCCAGGTCTTCAATTAGTACGCTTTTACGAGGTGTGAGATTTCGTTGATGTGATCGCAGAGCAATCTCATCTGCTTATTGGAAAATCGTCGAACGTATCGTGAACGCATAAATTAAAAATGTAAGGGCCAGCACCGAACCCTGTGTGGTAGGCCATCTTTCAGTGATCTTTCTTTTGGAGCCCGTAGATGGAATCTGCGGTTAGCTAGTATCTTATTCACCAATACGAAGGTTTTCTTAAATCTTACAACTTTTGCAAGTTTTAGAAGCCAGCAAATAGCAGATCCACGAGGGCAACAGCAGTCTTTTATCTTTTAATGAAATCCCGACATTATGTGAGTTGTCAATGTTAGCACTTGATCACAGCGGCAACCTCTGTTTCGTCCTGTTGTGTGGTTATAATAACCTCAGTGCATTGTTCAGTTTAAAAATCAAAAATGGGAATGAAAGCCTAATTATAAACGAAAATTGCAACCCTAGGGACTAAACTTACAAGCAGATACATACATAAATATACAGTCCAATGCAAGACTGATCACAAGCCAGTAAGCTCGTATAAAACAAATTCCAAAAGGGATCGGTTAAAATGTTTCAACCGAGGGAAAACAGAAGAAACGTTTGTTTCAAAGAAAATACGTTTTTTTCTATTACCTAGCCCTTATCTTCCTTTATGACCACAAATATTCGCTTTTAAATAACTTTTTTGTATTATTGTTATTTATCGTGTATTTATGAACGTATCCGCTTACTGGAATACCCACCATTCCGCAATTCAGCTCTTCATCCAACTTGCATGAATTGTCAACTGTCAAAAAGTAAAAAAAAAAAGGAAAATCCCCTCAAACCAACAAACCCGTAAACGTGAATTTGTCGTCGTCGTTCATCAAAACACTTCACGGTGCAATCGTCCCACAATATTGGCGATGTGGGAATGTTTTCGACTTTTCAAAAACGATTCAATTAATTTCGCGTCCGAATATTCGCTTGTAAAATTCTCGCAACATTACATTAAATTTTCTCCTTAGTGAGTCATTAAAAAAGGGAAAAGTAAGAAGAAAAAAAAACGCCATTAAGAACGAGAAAAAAAAAGAAGACACAGTTGACTGCACTGCACCTTCTTCGCTCGTTTGTCAAAAGTGGAAAGTGCGAGAATCAGCGGAGAAATCAACAGAAAAATACTTTTTTTTTTCTCCCTCGTTCGCCTTTTAGTTTTATTTTTTCCCAAATTTTAAATTTAATTCTGTACTCAAAGTTTCTTTGTGTTACGTGGTCAAGAGAAAGAAAGAAAAAAAAATTAAATAATCCAAGTGAATTGAAAGTAAGATAAAAACCGAGTACAAAAAAAAAAAAAGAAACAACAAAGGTGAGGAAGAAGAAAAAAAAAAGTGAAATCAGTGCGAGATTCGGTGTAGTATCAACGCCATCTACGAGCAGAATGGTAGACCGACTAGTTAACAGCGAAGCAAATACTCGTCGCATTGCAATGGTAGAGAGCTGCTTTGGTAGTTCAGGCCAGCCATTAGCCATCCCAGGCCGTGTTCTAGTTGGAGAGGGTGTCCTTACAAAAATGTGTCGCAAACGTCCGAAAAGCCGCCAATTCTTTCTATTCAATGACATTCTCGTGTACGGAAACATCGTGATCGGTAAGAAGAAATACAACAAACAACACATAATGCCCCTAGAAGAGGTCCAATTGGAGACCATCGACGATAATGGACAATTCCGCAACGGATGGCTTATCCGAACCACAACAAAGTCATTTGTAGTGTATGCGGCAACCAGTACGGAAAAACAAGAATGGATGGCACATATCAACAAGTGTGTTGAAGATTTGCTCCGGAAGAGCGGCAAGAAACCCGTCGAAAATCATGCAGCCGTCTGGGTACCAGATAACGAGGCATCCGTGTGTATGCATTGCAAAAAAACACAATTCACGATGATAGTCCGTCGCCATCATTGTCGCAATTGTGGAGCCGTAGTATGTGGACCATGCTCCTCGAAGAAATTTTTACTGCCGCAGCAGAGCACCAAATCGGTGAGAGTTTGCCTCGGTTGTTATGAACACTTGAACAAGGCCAAGGCACAGGAACACATTAAGGCGGGTGCCAATGCACCCGCTGCCGTTCCAGTAATGGGCAAGGCGACGAATAATAATGCAGCAGCTGCTTGTGCTGCTGCTGCGGTCGCCGATAGTTCCGGTGAAGATGACTCAGATGGCGATGAGGATGAGCAACAGAAGCAAACACAACATCAACACGATGAACCAACGTTTTATGGTGATTCTTCAATCATATCCGAGAAGGTCGAGGAGGGTGGCAACCAGCCAGTAGCGAGTACCAACAACAATAGCAACAGCAAGTGATGTATAACAAATGAAAGTGACGGTGATGGAGGAGGAAGATCAATGGAAAACCGTCATATTGGAGGAGAGAGAAACAGTAGAGGTCGACGGACAGTGGAGGAGGAAACATCAGCGGCTGGCCTGCTGGCAACTGTTATCAATTTTGTTGCTTGGCGAAGGACGAGAAAGATTTAACATTATTATTTTAACAAATCATTACTACTACTACTACTACAACACACAATCAACAAAGAAGAGAAGGCTCATCAAGTGGATAATATTGCAATTGGGATAGCGTTCTGCCAACAAAAGAAAGTATTATTAACAATAATTATTACGTACGTACTGTTTTGAAGGGTTTTTTTTATTTTTGTTTTTATTTGAAACTAAGGTAAACAATAGTCATAACTTACACTTTCAATTGAGAAAGTTCTAAAAGCTGAGTCACTACTGTATGAGTGTATGCAATGCATTGCAGACTTGTTTGCTTCTCTTTTTTTGTATGTAAACACGCGCATTTTCAGCGGTGTTCCCTGTTTGAAAAACATTTTCATGGTATGCCGATCTTCCGCTAATAAAATTTGAATTCTGTAATTAACTGCTGAATTGATGTTAATTAATAGGAAACACGAGTTTCAACATGTTTAGTGAGATAATGAAAAATCGATGTCAGTAGGTGTATGCATGAGAAATTAATACAACGGATATAGGACTTCTTACACCTCCCCCAAGGAAATTAATTAAATTCCATTAAGTTTGAATGACCCTGTGATTTTCCGGAAAAAGTGTAGGGTAAGTGCACTAGTACCCGGCCACTCTCTAGTAACCGGCCACTTTTGTCTTTTTTTTGCCTAAAATAATCTAACGGTTTTAAAGACACTATGATTGTTCATATGTCCCAGGTAGTATCCCCAAAAAGTGTATCTATCAACCAAAAATTGTGAACACAGCACACACTTTAGTTAGTCTTCGTCAGTAAAGAGGCCAAATATGGTTCGAATTTTATTTTTTTATTAGTGGTGGGCGCAAACTGAAACGCAAGTTTTTATGCGTTTTTCTTGCAAAAAATGGTAAATGCTTAGTTCTACTCTTCTCAGAATAAGAGCTAGTAACAATTTAAAGAAAAATCATTGCGAAGATTGAAATATTTTTCTTAAATTTTGGGTGGCCGGTTTCTGGTACTCGGATTTCAGTATAATTTCAGAACCCGGCCAGGGATATATATTTTTTTTTACATGTTTTTAGAATCCGGCCGGGATATAAAACATCGTCGTGGCAATCTTTTTATCTGGTCGCAAAGGCAATTTGGGGTTTTTTCGTGTATACTTACGCGTTGATTCCAGAAAGTCAAAACTTTGGAATCGGGAACCTATGAAGAAGAGGCATCACATTCAAAAAGAACAAGTCAAACGTTTCAAGTTACCAAGGTAGATCACATGGCAAATAATTTATATGAGATTCAACATAATGAAGAAAGCATTCAAAAGGCTGCATTAAAGTATGTCATAGCCTGGTCTACTCTTCAAGGTCTCGACCGTGCAAACGTAGAGTGACGGAAGGTGTTTTTAAAAGGGAGTCGGCTCATTATCATAGCATAGCAAATTAAACAGTTGATTTGCTCAACACCGTAGGACAAAAATTTGTAAAATACACCAAGGAAAAGACTCTATTCAAATATTCTAGACCACCCAAAACTTGGTTGATATTCATCTTCGAAAGAAACCCCGAGTTGGCCAATAGGGAAGCAGGAACCTATTTATGTTGGCAACTGTCAGCTCATTTATTCTCAGTACACTTCAGAACCATCTTTCTTATCCAAAACCGATAGCATCTGTAAGCAAAAGAACTGCAAGTTGTTCTTGTCGAGTTCAAAGTACTCTAAATGAAACTCATTCATCTGTATGGAATGAATACAATACCACCGTTCCGTAGTTATTATTTTTTTAAACTCATAATTATCTACTTTTTTGAGTTTTTTATGTTTATTTTGTTATCTCTTTGTTTTCCGATAATATAAGAATTTAGGAAAAAGCTAGCAAACTAAATTTAATACATAAAACTTGCATGGCCGGGTACTAAAATTTCAGTGGCCGAATACTGAAATTCAGAAAATAGAAATAGCTTAAGAACTAAGCTATGTAGAAGTCAAAAAAATAAATTAAGTGGCCGACTACTAGTGCCTTTACCCTACATGTTAGGTTATTTGTGTTCGGAAGAGGTTGCTTACAGCCCTTTACACTGCAGTTTCTCTTCAGAATCCTATTGTTGCTTCCCATGTTTGTTCTAGATGAGTTGTTTCAGTTCAGAGGATATCAAGGAGTTAAGGAACTTCTCTGGGTGAATATCACCAGGTGTTTCATTTGGCCAATTTCGCTACCAAGGATTTTTTTTTTCTGAGAAAGTCTACATATGTTCTTTATAAGACGACCTTTAGGTACCAGCCACTTTCAGAAAATATTTTATTATTGATATTTCCATAATAATCTTATCTGCTGAGCTTGTTATTTTGTTGTAGATGGGTCAGAGGGGTGGCGGCTTGGTGTTACGCTTTACTCAGATCTTCAGTGATCCATTGTGTTCCCCGTTGTGGGATCTTGCATGTGTGTACTTGTGTCGAAGTGGAAGTGATTAGTTTTTGTTATCTATTCATCGCCTCCGAAATCCATCCCGTATCCAGTACGATGCCCGGGTCGCTTAAGAATCAAGTGCCTAGGGTTGATTTTCTGATTCTGCTGAGGCTTGGGCAGTCGCAGAGCAAATGCGTCGTTTCCTCTTCAGCGCCTATGTGCAGAGGTCGACGTACTTAATCGCACTCTCTTAAGATGAACCGCCATCCTATTGCCTGTTATCACTAGAACTTCTGCATGAAACTAACTCGCGTGCAATGGAAGTTTCATCGAATGAGCAGTGGCGAGTTCCTCTTTAACATATTTTCCATATGAACGAATGGGAGCTACAGTTTTAGTAGGTTTTTCATGACAGATTATACTCTTCAGGTATGTCATGAGGTGGTCCTCCAAAAAATCGTTTAAGACTCGAACCTATGTGTGCTCGCTTAGCAGTCCAACGCACTAACCACTAAACCGCAACGACCAGAGCCACAACAAACGAATTATTAAACTCATACTCTTGACTCTTGAGTTAATGTAGGTGTCGTGCTTAGGCCATCAGTCTTTTTTCGCAATAAGTACCTATTCCATCTATCTCAGCACTTCAGTTTTCAAATTGTAGAAAACATATGTTGAACGTGTTCATATGTTAAGCAAAGCTGAAGCACAGGAAAGATCTAAAACCCAAACTACACAAGTACTACAGCTTCACTTTTTGTTCTCCACGCATTTTATTATACCTAAGTCAAGCAGTGAACAGCAACAAATGCTTACATTATGTTAACATTTATGCAATTAAGCGTTTTTTTTTATTTGTTTTTGCAACCGACTACTTGTTGAATGTCCACCGACACCAGAAGACTCATTGCTCTATGGGGGCAAATTATAAGTTAGTGACCTTTGACAATGGGAGGTTCGCACGACATCATGCCACTTGATATTATTGTACTGCTGTGTATCGTCTCAAATGCAATAGAACAACTGTTGTTGAGATTTGAGAAAACAAAATGCATTGTTGTAATTTAATCAATTACACTGATGTGACAACAAATTAGATTGACGCCAATAATTTACGTTAGTTAACGTATTTATCACGGTATTCCTATCAAATTGAAACACACGTTCTACCTGTGAGATAATTAGCATTTCATATCGTGAGTTTTGTTATCTCGGTGTGTATGATTTTGACACTAACGTGTGAGAGGCTTTAGATTAAAATTATTTTGATTATTCTTTTGCGTAATCTACGTGATTGAGCAGAAAAGATAAAAAACAGCGAAGAGAGAGAGAGAACACATCAAGTCTTAAGCTTTAAATTTATTTGTGTTTGCTTTTGTGAAAGCAAATGAATAGTTACTGACATTGAAAGCCCCTTTCTCCAACTTGAATGCTGAAAAAAGAGATGGTTCCCTCCGTGCACATCGAACACCACATGTAACTTCGTTGTTAAGCCATAATATGCTTAACTACCATGCAAGAAGACTGGGATTAAACACGGATGACCTTTGCAGAGGCTGTGGCGACGAAGAAGTAGATGAGGACACCCCACACTTTCTTTGCCACTGTCCAGCGCTCTGCCATAAAAGATTCAAAACCCTAGGAAGACATTTCTTTCAGGATCTGGAGGAACTGTCCGACAAGTCTGTGGTCGACATACACAGATTTATCCGCGCCTCTAAATGGCTCGACAGAACATAGGCTAATGGTTCCTAGTAAGGGGGCTGAGACCCCCAGGGTATCACAATGGGTCTACATTGACCTAAGTGTGACGGAGAAGGGACCTCCTTTCCCGTCAACCCTATTACCTAACCTAACTTCGTTGTTATACTGTCCTTTACACGGGTCTAATGTTCGGGGACGAAGTCGATCCGGTTTTGTCAAGCTTTATCTCATTCCTTTGTAGACGATTTTTAAAAGAGGGATCGCACGTCGATTTTATAAGCCTGCCATGACAGTGCAAGAGAGATACCTGTTACTTCTGCATTTTTTGAACG
This sequence comes from Criorhina ranunculi, assembly GCA_951813785.1. Taxonomy (NCBI): domain Eukaryota; kingdom Metazoa; phylum Arthropoda; class Insecta; order Diptera; family Syrphidae; genus Criorhina; species Criorhina ranunculi. Next base: position 38,933,530 of record OX638385.1, read on the forward strand.
TGTCAACAGAAGCACGGAATCTGCTTTTTCAAAAACTAAATGGCACTTGTGCATCATTGAAACAGAGAAGCTTTTCATGCTCGGTATGTGTGTCAATAAAACCTCTGTTGGAGTAATCACATATTTGATCTACCTTCGATCAAGAAAGCATAGCTTGTTCACTTGAGTACCATTCTCATATCTGGTCACATGCATTAAAGCTAATCGAAAATAGCAACATAACAGAGTCAATAGGCACGCTTGTTACTTTACGTCGAAGTATATGCACTTATAAAACTTTTTTCAAGCGAAATAACTAGCTTGCAATTTGCCACTCAAGAACTTCCCCGTAATGCTCGGCACATAAGGAGTGTCCATTAGTTCATCCACAAACCTATCTGGGGTTGAATTACACAGAGATACTTTCCTGAGTCGTACAACACAAATGGGAAATGCTTTACAACAAGCATTCAAATCCCGATATGCACCGAAATTTCATTTTGCCTCTTTCCTTTAAGTTTCCTCCCCCAAACAAGTTTAAAGTAGTCCTCCAAGAAGAGGTACACTTTGATCAAAAGTACAAAGGTCCATTGTGGTACAACTGTGGTTGCCAGTCTTCTCCTGAAACCTTTTAGATTTTCAATCATAGAAGTTAAGATGGGACATATGATCTACATGATCTTTGAATAAGTATTCGCCTAAAGTGGTTTTCCTTTTCCTGGTGTTTGCAAGGACAGGGCACGTGCAGAGCAAGTGCACTATAGATTCTCATCTCTGTAGCTCCAGTAGAAATCGTTGCATAAAATAACCAAATGCTGAGCATGTTTGCTTAGGATGCAGTACCCGGTTGTTTAGTGTCGCGAGCTGGTCAAATTAATGCTTTCGGTCTCTTTGGATCAAGGGCAGGAAAGATTAGCCTAGTTTTGTTGCCATCTATGATCTGCAGTCGACAGAGAATCGGTGTGAATCAAGTGCTTAACAAACGAGAGAGCCATGCTAAGCTCGCTGTGACCTGAGAATATTTGATAACGATGTCAACAGTTCAATTGCCTTTAGTTATCCATCCAATTACTGTCTTTACTTTAATTTACTTACGATCCATAGAGAATCACTTCTTGGAACAATCTTCCGAATCACTTCCTCTTCAGGAGTCTACCATATAATTTGCATTTAATATCCAAATGTAATGCCGATTATATCTATGTATACACGATCATTAGTAACCGCAATGGGATGCCGGGGATTTTAGCCAGTGTTTCCTTATCAACCTAGTTAACATTGACGCAATAAACAAAGGGACAAGATAAGACTGGCAATAAAACCGAAACGGTTATAATAAATAATGAGTAAGCTTTCATAATGATGACGGTCATTAGTCACTTGTACATTGTACAGACGTTTAAAGTTTTCATATACATGAGAGTGCTCTAAAGTGGCGAGATGCTAACTAAAAATGAATTTATAAATAGTTCACTTCAATAATCTCGAAATACTCGTACGTCATTCGAATCGTATGATTGGGGGATACGTCAATCCCATGATAATGGCTACATTTTGTTTTGTTTTCCTTTACCTCTTTTTCTTTCAGTCTTAACCTTTCTCAGTTTTCTGCTTGAAACTAACTGGCGTAGTTTGGAAGGAAGTTTCATCGAATGGACAGTGAAGTAGATTCCGGAGCCTACTACTCTATCCATTTTTGAGCGGTTGCCGGTGAAAATGGATGCATTCCTTGGTTTAATGACCCTTATTTCGTTCCAACCTTCTTTGAATAGAAAGAGAGTGCAAGTTGAGGTCGAAGTCAGCATATTGGAATACTTTTACACCGTTTCTCAGAAGCTTATCAAAAATATATTTTTGTCGCAACAGCTCATAGGCCTTGAGCAACTCGCAACTCGCAACTATTTATGAGGTGTGTAATATATGACGTGACTGTTTATCTCAAAAGGTGCAAACACATTCGTCTTAGCAAATAAGATAAGTTATGGATATGAAGTTGTTATCAGAATCCCAAATTAGATTAAATTGAACTATTTTTTTCTGTCTTGCTAGTCCTTGAGAAGAAGGTATCAACATCGAATCTATCGATTTTCTTCCAACAACTCTATGGTCTGAGTAAATACATATATGCATCAGTCTTATTTATTTCCTTACATTTCCGCTACAGTCCGGGATGGACCTGGGCCTCGATCGTTAGCTAGTTGCCTCCAGTTTCGCACACCAGGTTGGTTGAGGTCCCCGTCCATTTGTGTGCGCCACCTGAGTCGCGTTCTTCCTCTTCTCCTAGTCGAAGCGCTGGTGTTCAGCTGCTCTATATGTTCCAGCTATCTTTTCTCTTCTCTTCTGACTAGGTGCTGTTCAACACGTACAATTCGTTGGTGTATCTCCTTCTCCACTCACCGTCCATGCAGACAGTACCCTAAACCAACCGAAGAAACTTCCTCTCAAAACAGCCAATAGCAACCTCATCCATTTTTTGATAAAGTACATGCCTCTTCACTGGGCATGATTTAGGTCTGTTATAGTCACTTCAGTTGTTCGAGAAAGGGCTTTGTTAACCAATTGCCTTCTTAGCCGAAAGAAACAGCACTGATGTCGTCTGAATTAAAAGCGGAGCCTAGGCAAGCAAAGCCCTTAAGTACCTCAAAGTTTTGTGTCGAGGATGACGATCTGGCCGAGACATCGGTGTTGGGTGTTCTTTATTGACAGCATATGCAAACTATGTTTTGACCTCATTGACTGTTCAACCAATCTTGTCCGCCTCCGTCTTAATACTCACGAACGTGCTACTGCCTTTGCGTGCTGCGTTCTTCCGATTTTGTCAATATCGTCAGTGTATGCGAGCAATTGCTCGGACTTGTGAAGGATTTTGTCAATATCGTCGACGCATGCAAGCAAATGCGCGGACTCGTGAAGAATTTTGTTAATATCGTCGGCGTATACGAGCAATTACACGGACTTTTGAGGCAGTGTTGGGATGTGAGTTTTTCACAATTCTTAATGAAATCCCATTATAGTGCGTCGCCTTATCTAAATGTTTATTTGACATCAAAGGTTTCGGTGAGTTATTTGCCATACTAAAGGAAGCAGCGTGCATTCTCCATTGTCATCCTGCACAGTAGCAAAACTTGACATTGCTCTGTATAGCTTGTCTCTATAAATGCTATCATACGCGGCCTAAAAATCGATAAAGATGGAGTGGGTATAGATTAAGAATTCCTGGATTTTATTCAAGATCTCCCGTAGTGTGAGAACTTGGTCGGTGCTGGGCTTTTCTGGCCTAAAGCCACGCTGATATGGACCAATCAGGTTGTTGGCAAAGGGCATTAGGCGCTCGCACAATACGGCAGATAAGATCTTGTAAGCGATATTGATATATAGTCGGCACAGTTTAGAATGTCTGTCAAACATCCTGACAAAAACAAAAAACAATTATTTGAATGCATGGGTTTGGAGTTTTGTTTGGACACCTATTATACTGATGGTTCAAAGATGGATTCCGGTGTTTGTGCCGGTATCTATCTATGGCTCTAATCACAAATTCTCAAAGGCACTCGGAATGTGTTCTAGTGTCTTTTAGGCGGAACTACATGCCATCGATACCTGCGCCACTATTCTCGAATTCGGCATAAAGGGAGTAGCCATCAATATGTTCACTGATAGCCAAGCAGCGCTCAAAGCACTCAAAAGCCGTTCTAGGCTGCTTTAATACTCTCCAAGACCTCTCATAGCGAAATAGAGTCAATTGAAGGCAAGGAAATTGCAGATCAACTAGCCAGGATAAGCTCTTCAGAAAGGTACATAGGTGCCGAACCCTTCTGCGGCATCTCTACTTCCGCGTTCATAATAAGTCTGGATAGCTGGGAAAAATGAAACCTCATATCCTACTAGAACAACACTCAGGGACTCAGACCCTAAAAGAAAAACTACCAAAAATATTCTCAACCATAAAAGGGACGATATCAGAAGACTTGTTGGCTTCCTCACTGGTCACTGTAACCTCAGATATCACTTACATAAACTAAATATAGTTCAGAAATCTGAATGCAGACTCTGCTTAGAGGAAGACGAATCAGCCGACCACGTGCTATGTGAGTGCGTGGCTGTCTGTAGGGTCAGGAAACGCTTTCTCCACAAAGAATTCCAAACACCGGAGGACATTCGTAATGCCTCATCAACTTCATTAGAAAGCTAGAGGATCTCCTTGTCTAACTAGCTCCATGCACAATAGATCTTCAAGGTCACAGAGCCTTACTTATAATAATACCAATGCCATAAAAACCCATCACCGTTGTTGGACTACAAGTTAAGCCTTGCGTCATTGTTGAGTACTTATTTTTATGACAAACAATACCTAATTCTATTTCGATCTAAAATTAGATACGTTTCGCCTTTAAATCCACTGTCCACTGTTATATCAAATTCGATTACACTATTATTAATCAATTCCGACAAAATCCACGAATACCATTTGATTACCCCTTAACACTAATTTATTAATGTGCCTGTCACAAATTTATTAATTCGATTATTTTTTGTATATTACAGGAGGAAGAAACACGCAAAAAACGCGAAGAGGAATTAATTAAAGAAATTCGAAAGCAAGCAACCTTCAAAGCACGACCAAATCCTTTCAAATAAGCAAAAACAAGGATCTATTCTCCCTAATACGAATACGAATACCTATGATTATAAACCATAATAAAAAATTAAAAAAAAATCATTTACACCTGGATTCACATTAAATCAATCGCGGCGGTGTTGATGTTAGAGCGAAGAAAAGGAAATTAATATAAAACAAAATATACTTAATTGATTTTTGTATTTTTCTTAATGCATCTATATATATATATATAAATATCAAATTACTAATAATAGTTGTTTAAGATTTGTTTTTATTATTATTTTTTTTTTTATACCTTCATATATTTTTTTTTTTGATTTTTGTTTAAAAAAAAAAAATACACGGAGAATATAGAGCGAAAAATTGATTATTCTTCGAAAATGAAACACAACATGAGTATGTTTAATAGTTTATTTCTCGTATGTATTTCTCTAATGTATTAATAATAAAAGAAAACAAAAACAGAAGAAAAAAAGTTGGAAAATAATTACATTATGTGTAAATAATTGTGTTTCTCCCAACAAAACGCATTGACGGACGATCCTTGTCATTTTTTTTTGTATTCTCTCCCGCTCTCCTCTCGAATTGTTTTTCTTTTATTTTTTTTTTGTTTCGAAAAATATGTTTTTAAAAAATAAATGAGTTATGTAATAGAAACATTTTTTTTTTTTTTTTAATTAATTAATAATAAATAACAATTATTGCATATATGTACCCAGAAAAGAAGAATATATTTGACACACAGTAAATGGACGATGAAATAAGTTGTGGTAAATTGTAATCGTTTTCTATTACTATAATTTTATTATTAATTTTATAAGAATCAAACAAACAAAAGGATAAATATCAAATAAATTATTTTTTACACAAAAAACAAAATGTCACAAGGTGCATTTACTTTGAATTATGTATGTTTTTTCAGACTTCAAAGACTAAATGTAGTGCATCTTCAGTGCGCTTATCGAAGCTTGTGAAATACTGTCGAGAAAAACCCTTAGGTTCTTGGACCAGCTGCGCCATATCAGGGAAGATATGACCTACCTACGATAAGAATAGAACAAAAGACCTAATAAACAGAACCCGCCTAGATATCGCATTGGCTAATTGGAGACCATGTGGCCTAACTGGGTATTCCATATAACCCCCACTGCCGTAGTTGCGAGAACGAAAATGAGAAGGAAACTCTCTACCATTTCCTCCGCAAATGTCCGGCACTAGCTAGAGGCAGACTGAGTTCACTGTACCAGCCATTCTTCGACGACCTAAATGACATCTTGGATAAAGGGATAAGATATTTAATCCGCTTTCTTAACTCCACAGACTGTCCCACATCCTCAACAACACACATCACCAACCAGGTCACATGAGTCATGATAAAAAGGCACATCTAGTGTTACTTAGGTTCATGCTGAACCGCCACTTCTACCTACCTATCCTCTTGGACCACAGTACAACGTAAAACACTGCTAGGTTCCTGTGCATGAGGGCATACCGAGGCCTTACTCTGAATTCCGGATTTTATGAATTGCATTTTGAATAGCCCATAAACAATTTTCGTTTTCAAACGTTTTGACTTTAGAATCGGAATGCAGAGTAGGAGCTCATGTAGTGAGACGAATTGACAAGAGTTCGGCACTTAGTCCGGCGCAAGGCGACGATTCGGTGGTCATCTCGCATTTCTCACTTAAGCTCGAAGAAGGGAATAAAGCTCTAAGAGAGGCGAACAACAGGTGGGCTTCTTTAGACACTTGTGTCATCAAAAGGACGTGCCTACACAATTCGAGTCTATTAAAGAAATTATGTTTGGCGGCCATTATAGGATGCCTGATGAGTTCTAGATTGCCAAGATTTTCATTTTTGTCTTCAAACTACAAGCGAATAGCCTAATTACCTTGAAAAAAAAAACTTCGTGAAATTATTTTCGATAGCTTCGTCGGAGTTAAAATTGTTGTTCCTCATTCAGCAAATGAAAGTCTGATGGCTCAACAGTTTGAGAATATGCTGGATGCTTTGGAATTTTTCCAATGGAACTTCTTCAGTTTTTGCAATGTTTCATGTGCGACATGTGGCCTAGAGTTGTAATTGAAGGCGACGCCTTTTTGGTTGGTTTTTCTCGAACAGCTGCATTGAATCTACTGAGCAACTCACAATTCTTGTCCGCCGTGACGCAGTGGCTGGAAGTAAATAATAACCTTTGAATCCCAAATAGCAATAAAGTTTTGACGATGAGTTCTGCTCCACCTGATTTTTTCCAAGTCCTTTTTCGCTGTGCATTATTGTTCGAATACCTACAGAATCCAATTTTCATCGCCTGTTACCACTCTATTCATCACGTGAAAAGAGAAAAATGACCACATTCATGCGGGTCAGCTTATTGATATGGATTTCTACGCTACCGCGAACACGAGAACGGCTGGTTCTGACACTGTTCGTTAGGAGCTAGCCACCCAGACAGCTCCTTTTCGTTGCACCGCTTCCATTTGCTTTCTGTATCTTGACTGAACACTTAAGCTGAAATCTCACAACTGCACAAAAGGATAGAATGCGGGACTGTCATAAGAAGTTTTCGACGACTTGCTTTTGGTCCTCTCCAGTTAATCATTAGTCTACTTAACCCTTTGTTCCCGGAGGTGTCGTTTCAAATGACACGAATTATCAAACTAATGCACAAAAAATCACTTACAACGCACTGAAAATTACCCGAAAAAAAATGTTTACCGTTGTAAAATGAATAACAGTTCGTAGAAATACACTTTGTTTTACCATGAAACCACTAGGAATATAGAGAAAAATAAGTTTAATAAATTAAGTGTGTGGTTTCACTGCGAAATCACTAGGAAGCAAAGGGTTAATGCTGTATGTATTGATCTTTGCAGCCCTTTCGGAAGCAGACTCGATCTCCTGCAAATATGTGAGCTTCTTTGTGTCCAGCTTCACTCCCAAGAACTTTACTGCATCTTTAGTGGTTATTGACTCTTGGCCCACCTGTACCTCAAAGAAAGTCAGCCAGGACCATCTCCGCCTTCACTGCTACAATACAAGTAGTCCATGGTTTTGCATCCAGAATTTGACGCGTCGCATGACTTGGTTAAGCCGTCTTTGAGCATCTTCGGTGTCTTGTGCAGTGGTCACTGCCCCGATGTCATCAGCGTACCCGAACAGATGTCCACAGAAAATGTTTCCCAAGTCGGGTCCAATTTTCCTTCGTTTCTTATCCTATTACTCTGCACGTCCGTTACGTGCTCAGAACCAGAACGGAGGGAGATGAGAAACTACGAAATGAATAACTCTAATGAACTTTACTTTCGAAATGTTTATTTCACGTAAAAAATGTTTCATTAACAAAGGTCACTTTCGCGACTGTATGTTTAGAAGTTGCCATCACCGCCCCATGATGTCTTGACATTATCGTCAGCCCAATCTTCAGCACCAGTGCCGACGCCACCAGCGTTGGCAGTCTCGGCGGCAACAACCTCCTCAGCCCAGTTGTTAGTTTCTTCAACTGGATGGTCAACGACTTCTTCGACCTTGACTGGTGGTGGCAGTTCCTTGGCTGCAGCTTCCTCCTTCTCACTTTCCTCTGGGTCACGATAGAAGAACAGATCGACGACGACACCCCAGTCCGCAAGGCGTGAGATTGTACCGCGTAGACGGAGAACTTCACGTGCCAAGAACCACCACATCAAACCAATTGAATGTGGTGACTTGGTGTTGCATGGGATGGCAATATCAACATAACGAAGTGGACTGTCAGTGTTGGTGAATGCAATAACCGGAATGTTCACATACGAAGCCTCAATGACGGGCTGGTGATCGGTTGATGGATCGGTGACAACCAATAAACGTGGCTCACGGAAAGCGGCCTGAATTTGATTGGTGAATGCGCCAGGAGTGAAACGTCCAGCAATTGGAGTGGTATCGGTGTATTTGGCGAACTTCAGTACGGCGCGCTGACCGAGTGGACGAGATGAGATGACATAAACCTATGAACATAAAAGCAGAACTTGTTAATTGGATGTTCCTTTTCTTATGAAATATGATAAGAAAGGCATGCAATCAGTGCTAAAGTGTCGTCATTGAATTTCAGACCCGAAAGATTAGTAGAAAAATCATCATTTAGTGAAAGTATGCAGTGTAGTCGAAAGTTTTGTACTTACATCTTGTGGATACTCAATAGCAGCGATAGCACGAGCAGCCAACATTAATTTTTCCCATGTCTTGCCCAAGTTGATGATGTTAACGCCATCGGGACGGCGCTTGAAAACATACTGTTCCATTTGGAAGTTGACATTTTCACTACCCAAATGGGTGCAGGCAGCCAACATTTTGGTGACATCTTCCTCTTTAAGGGATAAAATATCCAAACCTCCCGACATTGTAACGTTTATTAAGAGTTACGAGAACCTAATTCACAAAAAGAAAATTGGAATTTTAATTCACAGGAATATAATAACCTCTATTCCACGTATGTAGTATGACATGAAGCACGTGGCAAGCCTTCAAATTAACAATTTTCCGACAATTTATTTCAATTGTTAAGAAAGTTGAATATTTAAATTGGATTTGCAATAAATTTAAACACATTTCTAAGTAAAATTAACAAGTTTTTCTTTTAAATTGTTTCAAATAAAATAAAATAACTTACGTTGTGTATGCCACTGGGAGCGAGAACAAAATGGCAGAGCGGCATTTTTGTCACAACGACTTTGCCCATTTTTCGTTCGTTGGGTTTTTATCATAAACAGTAATAGATGTCTTTCTACCAAAGTACTAGATTTCCTTTAAGGAATGTTCACATCGGAATTTAATTTTTGTGTTAAAGAGCTTGTCGCATTAAATAAGTTTATAAATTTGTTAATGAAAGTATAAAAATTGTTTTAAAACGCAGATTAAGGTGAAACTAGTTTATATTTTTTCCAACGATATACTGTGCGAATTCTTGTGTCTTAAGAGATGTATACAGTGTCTTCGTGAAGTGGGTCGCAAGGCAGGAAGACTACTCAAAAAGTAACTTCTGACTGGAAAAAGAACGCAGTAGGGGGGGTTAAGTATTTTTTTCAGACGAGAGCCACTTCAAAGTCCGGGATACCGGGTAAGTGTCATGAAGAAGAAGTGATAATGAAAATCTCAGATCCAGTCATATTATCCAAGTCCCTTAGAAGGATTGTTTTACCTCCGAAGGTCTTAGAGGTTTACAAAAGGCTGATGTACCGACCCATTTGTTCCTGCAACCCATTTAAGAAAGACTTCAAACTGAAAATGCCGGACACGCGCAGAGCGATTGCGCAATAAATTCTTCTTCTTCCTTGTCTGTGGAACTTCTGCAGAAATCTAGCATTCAGTACCCAAACATTGAGCGTGTCTGCCTAGGATTCAGTGCTCCATTAGGACATTAGTTAGTTTCGAGATTTGGTCGCTTTTTAGTCGAATTAATGCTTTTGATCTCCTTTGATTGAGGGCAGGCCAGATTAGCCTAGAAGTGTAACAATAATCAAGATGTTGCCAGCTACAATTTTCTTTCGACAGAGCATCGGTGTGAACCAAGTGCGACATAGACGTGGTCGAGCTTCCTACTGTCTATGACTTGAGAGCCTTGACTGGCTAATTCGTCCGCCGCACAGTTCTCGGAAATATCAAAATCAACAGAGTGTGACACGCGGCAGTCCATCACTGCCCTAAATTTTGTTGTGTTGGATACAAGAGAACTGATCGCACCTTGACTGTCGTTATAAATCACAATTTCTGTCTGTGATACTGGATTATTTTCACTCAAGCGGAGAGGAAGCCTGACTAATAACCATTACTTTGGCTTGGAAGATGTTACAGTTCTGAGGGCAACTAGAAAAGTGGTCAATAATAAGGTTTTTTGAAAAGTCATCGGCACGGACTCCCCCGGCTGTGTTAGAGCTCTCTGTAAAGATAGATAGATAGACACATTGAAGAATGTTTTATCCCATGTTGAAGTCACTTTCAGTGGACAGCTTATCAGTTCATATAGGAAGACTGGGGTGAATTAATTGGATCCTGGCATGCTCCACCTTTTTCTCACAGCATTGCTGAAGCTTTGGTGCAGCGTTAGTGGCTTGCTGTATATATGCAAAGAGGGAAGCACAGTTTGAAGTGCATCTGTTAAAGAAATTATTATCAATGGACCTGCAGTGGTGTTTGGGTTCATTTTTCTAAAACCGGCCATCAAACCTTACGAACATAATGTACGACCAGTGCATCTTGTACCTATTGCTTTTCTGTACACGTAAAGAGTAACTAGGGATTTCCTGACAATACAATGTTTACTATCCACTCCTTTGTCTGTGCAGTAGGTACCTGTATATAAATGTATGCAAGCTTTTAAAATCTAAACTCTAACGATTTCGTGGCAAAAGATTCATTACTTCTACCATAAGGCAATTTAAAGAAAATCCCCAATTTTACCTATCCCCATAGAATTGGAAAAGCATCCTTATCCCTCCCGTACTTATCATGTCGAGGAGCTTTGAAATTATTTCAATTTAAATATTTGCCGCATTACGCACTTAATCCGATCAAATCCTCAATCACTGAATAAATAAGCAATTAATTTGCCCAACAGCCCACCTTACAGCCGGACATCATAAATTGAAATGGTTTGGTTAAAGCCAAATCCAGTGCTTCAAACAAGAAAATAATTAACATCTTGAGAAGATGAACCAAGGAAGTCCTTGAAACAAAAACAAAACCAAAAGCTCTTATCCTCACGGGAATGTTCAAACAATTGCCAAACCAAATCCTCCTAGGCCAGCAGAATCTTCCGAAAATATAAAAATAATCCCATTTACAACGACGATAAAACACTGTGTTGACAAAAAAAAAAAAACCAAAAGGAGAAGACAAAAACAAAGAAATACTAAAACACCATTCACTCAGCAAATATAATAAAATACACTGAAACTCTTAGAAAATCTCCCTGCTTATTCCGAGGCATGACAAAACTTTACGAGACCCTCTTTTCTTTTTATAACACAACCTAACCATTCATCCCTCACTTCGACTTCTTGGACCATAACATAATTTCCATTTACTTGATTGAAGAATCACGACATCATTAACAAGTTCCACCCACCATTACCTAGACCAGACCGGCCCATTCTGTGCTATGTCTAACTATTTTTATTATCCTCAAACTCCTTAAAGGACTCTAACATCTCTTCATTTAAAAAAAAAAAAAAAAAAAATAGAAAAATGTTATCACATACAGATGTCGCTCGTTTACCCTTTGCTTCCCCCCTTTCTAGGTCACACGTGCAAAAGCTTGATGTTTTTTTTTTTGACTACACCCCACCCAACATACGACCTTAACAGAGGAGGAATCTTCTACAAGCAAACAGCAGCTGATTTATCTGTCCCACTCAGAGAAGAAAAAAATACAAAAAAGGATATACAGAGGACAACATTCAAAACTATTTACGTCACAAGGTAGCGTTAATTTAAAATTCCAAACCCCTTCCTCGTTCATCTCTCAATGCAATGGCATCGTGTCAAAACTTACTAAAAAAACATTTCCCCGTGTTGCCATTGCGCACAATCAAAACAATACGCAACACGTGGTCTCCCTACCATCAACACCATGCGTACCAATAATTGTTTACTACCCCTTTTCCCCACTATGCCGCGCATCCTTAACTTTCACTGTCAACTGTCAAAATGGGTTTGGTTTTTTGGTCCATCGAAGGGGGAAAAAAAAACGAAATAATTCGCTCTCGTGTACATTGAATCTTTTAGTACACAATACATGTGTACTAAAGAAAATTTTCTATCCCCATCTTCACAGGACGATGATGCTGTGTGCTACTACTGCTGTTCCATCGCTCCATGGCTCCATGGCTCCGTGTGTGTAACAAGATAATATTTTTTTTTTGGGTGTGGACCCTATATATCGTTGCTGTGAAAATGTGAAAATTTTCAGGGAAATTTGTGATAAAAATTCCAAAAAACTATTCTAAAGTGTTAACAAAGTGTTCAGTAATTGTTTTATGTTAAATCAAGGTGTGGTGCTCTATGAAAAAGTCCTTAAAATTCACAATGAAAAGCAGTGAACGCCCAAAAAAATTATGCAAAGCCTTCGTGAGTGCTATAAAATGTCTATAGGTCGTGTAAACGGTTTCGAACGTCCACGGAGGGAGGGGCCACGATTTTTTGGTTAAACAATTTTTTATTTTTATTTTTTATTTTTTCCTTTTCAAACTGCAATGCATTTTCGACGAATTTTTTATGTGGAAACAGCAAAAAAAATCAAATTTTCAGGAAATTCAAGGAATTGAATGTAGTGGACAAGCAAAAAAAAACAAAAAAAAAAATATATCACTCTTCTCCACACACTCTCTCTACATAAATGGCGACATGTAATGTACTAAAAGAAATACAATTTTTTTTAGAACAAACACTCTCTATACAACATTTATATGTATATATATATGTACATGGGATAAGAAACGACAACAGTAGCAGTAGCAATAATAATAACAACAACACTAATCGCTACCAACCAACAGAGTGATCTACTTAGTGCGACAAAGGATACGAACGAGATTTTAATAAGAACTCGAAGGACACAAGAAAGGATTTTCATTTTCATTTTCATTTTCATTTTAATTTTCACACAAACAAACGCACGAGGATGGTGACGACAATGGCTGAGATGTGGAAGTTTATATTTCCGATAACGTTGGTTATTGTTATAATTTTGGGCGTACCACAGCCAACAATGGGTTTGAGACTGACAAACGGGGTTGGGAAACCGTCGGGCGCCAGTAAGGAACAACTTAACATCGGTCTTATAGCGCCGCATACGAATTTTGGGAAACGCGAGTACCTGAGAGCGATTAATACTGCGGTTCAAGGGCTAACAAAGACACGTGGTGCAAAGCTGACATTTCTCAGGGACTACATGTTCGAGCCGAGGAATATTCACTTTGATATGATGTCGTTGACCCCAAGTCCAACAGGTGAGCAACATCCTCGCATCACTCTCTCATTCATCTCTCATTTTTGATGCTTCCTGTGTCTGGGGGGGGAGGGGGAGGGGGAGGGTGGGCAAGTTGTACCCGTTCCCCAAGAGGGTTTGTGGTGCACTTTAAAACTGTTTTTTTCTCTCGTTACCGACATCTTTTCATTTTTTTTGTTGCTGGTGATGAGCTATCACGTTCGTGTCCTACTCATGTCCGAAGCATGAAATATGTCTATAGGGTGGGACGACGAGCGACGTCTGTTTCTGTGGTAGGTTAGGTGGCAATTTGTTGTAAAATATTTTCAAACAAAAGACTCGAGAAAACTTTTTTCAATTTTTATTAAAAGTGTTGACGGATGACTTCCGCTCATTACACTTTCCGGTTTGAAAATACATCCCTCTACCGTATAGATATAGAAAAGTGAGAATGCTTGTGGTGAATTGCTACTTAACATCAATTAATGGTTATTATGCATGAGGTGAATACGAAAGGAGGGGGCTATTAGATTGTGTGTCACACTTACAGTGTTCCCGCGCTTTTCTAGTTCTACCATAGAATGGGTAGGAGGGTTGGTTTCAAAGATAATGTGACACTACACTTCCTTTTGTTGTTGCTGTTGTCATTTGTTAGAGGGCTGATGACGGAAGTATCAAGTGCTTAAAGTGAAACTGTTGAACGCGTTTATAATGGCAAAGTGGTGGGGGGTAAGTGGGGGTTTTTATTGATTATTAATTTTTTTTTTCTCGTTAAATGCTTTTTGAAATAGGGGGGAACGATGATGATGATGTTGAGTTGGGTAGGCAACGATGGGAATTGCATTTAGTTCTTAATGTTCTTAATTATGAGATAATTAGAGAGTCCTTAGTAGTAAAAGTATTTTGCACAAAGGATACTTAACTTGGACTAGTAAAAGTTTTGTTGTGTTTTCACCCTTAGGTTTGTAAAATAAAATTTTCCAATATGTATTTTATTTGGGGTCTTTTGATCTAATGAACTCTATTAATGATGTGATGAGGCGAATAGTTTTTTGTGGGTTTTGAGGTTGATGTGGTTGTGCTTTGTTGTAAGAAGATACGAAGATATGAAGATACGAAGAGTTTCAAAGTACGAATTTAGCTTGTGTGGTTTTTGTCAGTAATTTAATTTTATATGATGAGCAAATTGCTTTTGTTCAACTCAATTTGAGTTTTCACCAGACGTGTGAATTCTTAGAAAACTATTTATGGGACTTTTCTGACATATTTTTCTTATTATAAAGTTTTATGAGGAAATTTTCAATTAGACGGAGATGGTGGATGAAGATAGGACTATATTTTTGGGAAGAATTTCTGAAGAAGTTCTGTGGTGTACCTTGGAAGGCCATGGCGGTCTCAACTCGTTTCTATGCGAACATTTAATATCGTTATTTTCAGATGGCTCCCGACTCTTGAAGGGTTTCTCTCTGAGACACCGCAGCATTTAATTTTCTTTGTTCCCCTGCATATTGCTGTCAGTAGCCTAACTCCTCATAATGAAAGTTCGGAAGAGCTGCGATTTGAAGTTGGCTGAAGTATTATTGTCCATTTGCTCCGCATGTCCGAGCCAATATTGTCGATGTTATTTAGATATTCAAACTACATCCAGATCTTGGCACAGCTTATAGAGAACCTGGTTATTCCATCCGGTCGTCAATATAAAATCGAAAGCACTTCTATTTGTTACCAACTCCAGTTCTGAGAGCGATGTTCTTTTGGACCACGTCAATGGAGCTCAGGCTTAAATTATCATTTGTGCCTTTATACGATCCTATCTTATAGGTGATACTGGGGCTTATGGCACACCTAAGAGCTCTATTTCTCTGGCGATGTCCTATCAATATAATCGTTTAACGTTGAAGAACTTTCTCATGCTTCGGCACATGGCACATGCTAAGTAGTTAAACTACTTTTCCCTAGGTTAGGTTAGGCAGATGCAGTCTCACTTAGACCAGATTTATACTTCACCAGAAATACTACCCGCAGAACCAGCCGGAGCTTCCTATGAAGTGCTGGAGGCTACCTATATTGATATCAGCCAGTTCACTAAGGTTGTTAAAGAAGCTGGCTTCTAAGTATGCTCTTCTTCGAGCTGAGAGGGCCGGACATGTACAGAGAAGGTGGAGAATCGTCTCTTCCTCCTCCTCGTCCATGCAGCTTCTGCACAAGTCGTTGTAAAGGAGGCCCAGCCTATAGGTATGTTTGCCGATGGTGCAGTGTCCTATTATGATACCTACTAAGGGGCTTATTAGCAATCTTTTCTATCTGATGAGACAGAGAGAGCGTTTGAGATCCAGCTTTGGCTAAATCTGTTTGGTTATGAGGCAGGTACTACCTGCTATCCATCTGTGTGATTGGCGATGTTGATCGCGGTTCTATTATGTCCCCTTTTCCGGAAGAATTGGTAGAGTTGTGCCCTCTCTGGCGAGTTCATCCGCCATGCAGTTGCCTGGAATGCCTTTGTGCCCCGCCACCCATATAAGGTGAATTTTGAATTGCTCAACCATCTCTTTAAGAGACACGTGACAATTAAGGGTAAGTTTTTGAGTTGAAGGCGACAGTTTCCAGGGATATTATCGCGGCCTGACTATTAGTAAAAATTCTGATATCCCGAGATATCACCTCAGTCACGTTAGGGCTTCCTTGATTGCCATTATTTCGGCTTGGAAGACACTGAAATGGTCAAGCAAACGTAAAGAGATGTTTACGTTCACATCCTTTGAGAATACACCCCCGCCCACTCCCGATTCTGTTTTAGAGCCATCTGTGTAGAAGCAGATGGATCCCTTTCGTTGTAGCTCAAAATCGACCTTCCATTTCCCTTACACTCAAAGAATTCATTCGTCTTTCGATAAAGACTTCTAGACGATTAAGCTTCGCGATCATAATTTGCCATGAGAAGCTTCTGAATCCGGCCTTTTGAAAATGTATGTAGACTGTGCCTAGTAAAGCATTGTGTTAGTGCTGGTACTCTCAGAAATTTGAGAAAAAAATACAAGAACCCTTAAACACATACGCTTTGCAAGAACGTCATCAGGTTAAGAATCAATTTGTATCCACATTCTGTAGTTAAAGATGCTTAATTGGTTTTTCCTACGAAAACACCCTTGAAATTTCACTCTAGCATGGAAGAAAGTCCTTGGGGGATCCTTATTGTTAATTACATTATCACTTCACCTGTAAATAGCAATCAAGTCATCGAAATAGGGAAACGAAATCAAAAATAAAACTTATCCTCACGTTCCCACTGCACACCCTTAAGCACATTCATTCTCTCAAGTGCCTTTAGGTGTGACTGCATCGTAACTTAGAACTTCAGTTTTCAGCCCTTTTTTTGTTGTTTGTTTTTCAGATAAAATGCCTTTGACAGCATTCCTAATACCCCTACAGCAGCGATTGCATAGCAATTTTCTTAAAAGTTCTTATTCGTGCTAAACGCTCATATATCTCCAATGACCTACATTCTTCAATTTACCAATCACAAGCAATAAAGTGAGAACAACTTCAAAGTTCCATTTTGTATCCAGCTATGCAGCATTCACTTGACATATGAAGAGTCCACACTTTTCAGTTTATAACTATCTTCTCTGTAGGACAGCAATCCTCTTCATCCCTTACTACACCACTGTCATCGACATTGGATACGAAAAAAAAATCTTGTCAAAGCAACTTTAAGTGTCGTCTGTCCCCAAAATAGAAAAGGACGAACTTTTTTTTTTGTTTGTAGTTACCATAGAGCTGGGATTTGTAGATTGTAGTTACTAGTACTTGACAACGAGTGGGGTGAAAACATCAAGTAGGTAGATACATGACTAGGAGTGCAGCAGAGCAGAGGCTCCATCTGATATACAATAACATGGTGTGGCTGAGTGTCATTATATGCATCTTTATTCAGTAATTAGGAATTTAATCTTTGACTTGAAGGTGTTTGCATAACACGGCAACAAAACTAAGAACACCGTCACGCTACCAACTGTTGAGGGTACTCCTCTTATGCTGTTTGTTACCGCGAAATACTAAAACCTCACACTCGACGGAAAGCTAAACTGGAAGCTGTGTATGGAAGAAAAATTAAACTAGGCGTTGGTCGCCTTCTATACTTGTAGTGGGGTTTTCGGGAAAAACTTGGGACTCAGACTCAGAATAACCACGAGGATTGTTGCTGTGACCAAAAGTAATTCCCACCCTTCTGCCTCTAGATCTCTACATACAAGAAGCCGCAAGCAATCAGGTAGCCCTTAGAATCAGGCAGTCAAAACTTCTAGAGTTTTCGAATTCGTATGGGCATTTCAAGTTACACGAGCAACTATATATCTGGGCAAAAATGCCAACTCAGACCACACAGTCCCATACTTAGACTGCTCGAGACTCTTCTCATGGGTATTTCCAAGCAGAGAACAGTGGGAGAACACGAAAGTTTGTAATGAATCCGACGAATCTGATGGCTTAAACATTCACATAAGTATAGCAGCGGGGTTTACTCTGAGAAGCTAGGACTAACAGCTTCAAGAGACTCCCAGATTATAGCAGAGTTTTCCAGGAGGAGGTTCTTGAAGTGACAAGAGTCGCCTGATTAGTGTTAATGCTAGCTATCATGAGACAACCAGGCGGCTTTAAAAGCAATAGCTGCTACCCAGATAACATCGAAGCTCGTGAAGTACTCTCGCGAAAAACTTGTTGAAGGAGTATTTAATTCTGCTGGCTTCCTTGGTCACAGCGAGGTACCAAGTAATGAAACAGCTGATGAATTAGTTAGAAAGGGTTCAGCACTTTGCCAAGAGCAGGCAATCTCCACTCTGCAATCTTAGGAGAGAAAGTTAAACTCATAAACCACATGCGAAGTATCAAGAAGGTTGTGACCATGGCTTAGTGATAAGTGCGTTAGACTGCTAAGCGAGAGGACACAGGTTCGATATTCAAAACCACCAAACGTTTTTTTGCGGCACCACTTCTTTGCAGGCATGACAAGAGTATAATCTGTCATGTAAAAGCTTTTCAATCCGTCGTTCGGAATCGACACTAAAGCTGTAGGTCCCTTCCATTCGTGCGAAAAATATAACACGAACATCTTGAATGGTTGTGAAAAGCAAGGTCTCGGCTCTCTATGCGCTGTCGCGCTAAATGTTTGTTTATTTTGTTTTGTGGCCCGAGTATGACAAGGCATCTGAACGTATCCAAATCATATCGCTTTCCAGACTCTTCGAGTGTCTTCCAGGCGGAGAAACTAGCGGTTAGAGAAGCCTAGCCTCAGCCCTACTATCTTAAACAGCATAGAAATTTGTATTGACAGCCAGGTTGCCATCAAAGCGCTTACTTCGTCCTCTAAATTAGTTGTATAATGTAAGGAAACTATAAAGCAGGCAAACGTTCGGTTTAACTTCACTCTCCTCTGGGCTCCCGACCATAGTAACAAAGAGGGGAACGAGAAAGCCGACGCGTTAGCTAGATGTGGTTCTACACTGGATGTTTCCTTTGCGGAGTCAGTCTGCTCCCCGATGGGACTCATCAAGGGCAACATTTTCCAAAACTTTCTCTCTATTGCCAACTCTAGGTGGAAAAGTCTAGTAACCTGTGCCATATCCAGACAGATTTGGCCCGCCTACAATAAAAACAGAACGAGTGACCTAATCAATAGGAACCGCATCGAGACAGCAAGAAACACAGCAATTGGCACGGGCCACTGGCCAATTGGTCAACCCCCACTGCCGTAGTTGCGACAATTCGCACGAAAAGAATACAATATTCCACTTTCTCAGTGACTGCCCGGCACTAGCCAGAACCAGACAGCGCACTCTCGGAAAACCCTTTTTCAAGGAACTATCTGAGATTTTCAACATAAAATTCTGCAACATTATCAATTTTGTTAACTCCACAGGATGGATATGAAAACGACACTCTTAGCTACGTCCATCAACAACTAGGTCACGTGAGTTGTGGTATCAAAACGGGAAGTTGTGTGTGTTTCTGGCAGGTTCACCAGTTTCAACCACTTCTATCTACCTACCTACCTACCTATGACTAGGCAAGGACCAACAAGCTTCTATAAAAAGACAAAAAATCGCTATCAATGTTGGTACGGATGCTTACCGGTCACATATGCAGGTGATGCGACGATGAGGAAGTTCAGGAGGGCGTAGTCTCAAACACATTTAAGAACTATCTTATAATTCAACACCAGATCTACTAAAATTTGTAAGCCCGTTGGCACCAAGGAACTTGAACTACGTGGAAGGGAAAAACGCAATGGGCACCACAATTGGTCTACACAGACTTAATTTCTTAGTTTGAAGTAGTCCCCATCTGCACTACTAGGGAACACCTAGTGCGTTCGGCAATCTTTTCTCTTCACACAACCTTCCTGTCTAGAATGAGTCCTAGATATTTGGTTCTATTAGAGCTTAGTGGTGTACCATTGAGCTTGGGTGGGATAATGAATTGGAATTTTGGTTTTCTTAGTAGAACGTATCAGTTCTGTTTTAGATGGATTGACACTTGGCCATAGCTGTTTGCCATCGAAGTAAGCTTGTTTCTGTAAAAGCTGCAGAGACAAGGAGGAAGAAGGAACGATACACACCTTCTTTGTACATGCCCTGCTCTAGCAAGGCTAAAGAGGAAAACACTAGGAGAGTACTTTTTCAATGACCTTAACGACCTAGCCAGACACGACAATTTTAGAATTGAGAGTTTTGTATGTCGGTATAATTGGTTCTGCACTAAGTGCGACACAGGATAGGGTTAACACCGATACGGTTACCATAGCTTATACTCCTTTCCTCCTATGGGAAATTCCACATGTGAGGTTTCTGAGTCTGATTTCCGGTTTGTACACTCGGTATCAAAATGGGCCTCCGTTCTTGCCTAAGTGGGTCCCTGCTTAGTGGGGACAGCCGCCCAACCTAACCTTAGTTTGTTTAGAGCATATTATACAACTTTATAAGGCCATTAACCTAACCTAACACTATAATATTTATATACAGTTGACCCCCGGTAATCCGACAAACGTTGTGCAGGGCTGTGTTGGACTATCGAATTTGTCGGATTATACAGTACTGCCGCAGACCCCTTATAGCCCGGAATTTTGTGAAAAAGTGTACCTTGTAATCCGACAAATTACACGTCAAAGTGATAAGGTTCTATCTGAACTGGATGTCGCATTACAAGGGTGCCGGATTAGCCAAGGGCCGGATTACCGGGGGTCCACTGTATATCTAAAACATGTATAAAATTTGAATTCAATTTGTCTAAACCTTCCCTGACCTGCTAATGGCCTGTCGGCTAGATCTAATCAAAAATTACCGTTTTTTTTTTAATATTTAAAAACTCAACACTTAACAGGGTGCCAAATATTTGTGGAACAAAGCAATACTAACAGTTTTTTTCTTTTTGATGAGAAATGATACCTATTCCTCCTGGCAATTTGTGAGTTTGGCACTTCTTACTGCTTAATGATATTCTTCCCTTTTACGACGTCATCAGTCAGAGCAATTTGCCAACTGTCACTTGCTCTACAGAACAGCCCCTTTTTCAAAGGCTATCCCAGCACTTGTAATATCTTTGGGGAATTCACTAATCGAGTGCAACATCTGTGAAATTTATTTCTACTTTCAGTGGTACTTACAAATCATTTTGAATAGTTGGCAACATATAGTTGTTGAATGGAAATGAAAGATGATAATACTTACGAAAATGTCAGTCGGTAAAACATAAAGATGACACAAATAAGTTGAAGTAGTTAAGGGAAAATGAGAGAAATATTAAAATGACTTTTTAACACAGTTTTTCTTTCTTAACAGTTCCATAAGGACGTTATGACAGTTAAACGGAATAAAACTAGACATCCATTGTCGTAATATAACGTACATACTTAAATATTCATTTATTTGATGGGTTTGTCGACAATTTGTCCTAAACGTGTTGTCTTAAGATTGTCAGTGGAAACTATTTCTTTATTTCGAGTTTTATTTTTCCTCAAAATTGTTTTTGGAAATGTTTTCTTTTTTAAGTCATTAAGATGAAACATAAGATTTTTCTCGTTTTACTTCAGAATATCTTCTCGGGGGTGTAACACTTACAGAAGTAAGTTTTACTTGAGTATACCACTGGGGGTGGTTTTTATGTTCGTACTTTTGTGTGTACAACTTCAAGCTCTTTTGAATTTTAGTTGAATGATAACACTCAAGATGTTTGTAACTCCATTGAAGATTGGAGATTGGATTTCCCTAGAAAAATAAACTCTGCAGATAAGAGTTTGTTTGGTATTCCCTCATGTAAATGCCTTGCTTTGATTTTAAATGTATTCTTTGCAATGGTTTATTTTTGTTTGTTGTCCATAAACGGATGACAAGTGGTTTTAATGTTAAATAAAATGGGGATATATAGTTAAAAGTTAAAGTTTTGTAAATTCGATTTTGAATCGTAGTGGAATTAGTTCCCATTCATCGGTAGAATAACTCAAACGGAGGGAATTTAAAACACTTTAGACAGTTGCAATAGTTACAGACAAATGCATCATGTCTTACTTACTTACTTGGGGAAGACTTGCGAGAACACTTTGTAAGTTTTTGCAAATGTCAAATTGCCCTTCAATAATATCCAGATACTCATAATCACAAAGGCACTTCCTATATACTGTAATAAAACCATCGTTAACAATTCGCTAAGGTACATGCTGGAGAATTGCATCATCAAGGCATCTCTGAGAAACGTAATGAGATCAGGGACAGTATAAATAGCTACACCACAGGGAGGAATCATATTCTCCCTGCTGTGTGTACTTTTAATGGACAACTTGCTCAAATCACTTGAGAAAATCTACGCAGATCATCTACTTACTTAAGGTGGCGCTACAGTCCGGGGTGAATCTGGGCCTCAACCAACAAGCGTCTCCAGCCAGCTCAATTTCTAGCTAGCTGCCTCCAGTTTCGCACGCTAAGTTGGTTGCGGTCCCCTTCAACTTGCGTGTGCCACCTGAGTCGCGATCTTCCTCTACTGCGCTGTCCCTCGGGATCGGATTCGAAGATTTTTCGGATGATCTAGCCATTTTAATAACAGGGAACCGCCTAAACATCATGGCAGAACTCATGCAGGACACCCTTAGAATGGTTAAACACTGGGCAGCGAAGAAAGGTCTCACGACAGCAATCGATAACAGGATCAACTGGAAATTTCTCAAATATGTACTGGGAAGACCTGTGGACATGTAGAGTGGCAAGATCCGTCCTCGCCCAACTAAATATTCTCTGCGGAAAAGCGATAAATTGCATGATTGAGATCAATGGTGAGACTTCTTACAGGATATGTAAATCTCACTGCAATTTGCAAAATATCTGAGGAGGAAAAGGGGAACCTGGGACACTTCCTCTGCCGCTGTTTAGCCACTGCAAGACTACGGTTAAAGATTACTGCGGTCTAAGTGGATACCAGACTTAGGTAAAGTGATCGGTACTATCTTAGAGTTTGCCAAAAATACAGCAAGATTTTCCCAACCTCACATAATCACCAGATGAAACTTTCTCCAACAGTAGTCTGAGAGGAATAACAAAGGTACCCAATATAGGAAAAAGTGCAATTTCACCCTCCACAACCAACTAAGCAATCTACTACTTGGTGCTACAGTTCAGAATTAACCAGAGTCTCAATTTTTAAACCTTTTCAGCTCGTCTTACTTTTACCTTGCTCTACTGCGTTGTGCATCCGGATAAGATTCATAGCCATCTTACAAGACCAAAAGGTACGCATTTTTTGACAGGGTCTATGTCACCGTATAACTCATATAGTTTATCGTTAAATCTTTTCCACCGGAGCCTGTCAAGTTAAAATATATTTTCGCTCGAAATGGCCGGGGATAGAGTCCATGCTTTAGTGTCATTTAGTATGGCTTAGGGTCTTTCTTACATAGAATCTTCTTAGTTACACGGTTAGTTACTAGGTTACTTTCGCAAGAGTTATTATGGTGCTGATATGCGAACTGTTAAAACAAATTAAATTCTAAGAATATCTTCGATCCAGCTTGGTCAATTCTGCTTTTTCGGTAGACACTTGCCATTTATCCACCTAAGATTTGATCTTTCGCCAGCATCCAGCTTGAATTCAAGTTTACATGTAGCAATCGATATACCCAAGGTGCCTTTATCTGGTGAATTATAGTTATTCCATATCGGGCGAGTTCGTTAGCTTTGCAATTCAATGGGAAACTTCTACTTTTTTTTTTCCAAATCCTAGGAGCACTCAGACTCGTTTTCGGTCCATTGTACTCCCAGGCAGAAACCTCTTTTTGGTGCAGTGCTTGGAGAAACTTAGACTTGTTCGCTCCTCTTCTTTATTTTCGGTGGCTGTTGCTGTTCCGCGACCGGGCTCGAACATGCACAGGTCGGGTCACAACCGAACACACTACCCACTGCACCATCGCCACCCCTTGTGAAACTTCTATACTCCGGCACCAGAAGATGATTGAATTTAAAGAAAATTATTCCAAGGACTTGATTGTTCCTTGACAGTCCGAAAAGATGGCGGATTCTTTAACCAAGTTAAGACTTCTTAAATCGTCAATATTTCCGCTTGAAACACGCTACAATAGAACACAGAATGAGAGGCTGAAACTTAACTTATCAGAAAGAGAACCTCCCGTCATCGGTTTTGATCCTCAACATTCGATGTAAAAATCGGTCGATTTATTTTCTAGAAATACATCTTCCTCTCAGAATGACCTGGTAACTAAGAAGAAGGACACTCTGACTATAAGTGTGAATATTTAATTTCACGGTTTCTTAAACTGAAATAGATTACATATACGTCGCTCTTAATTATACATATACATAAGTTTCGAGAAATAACAATGGAAATAACAAAAGGAATGGATGCACTAAATCTATTTAAAGCTTTATTCGAGCAAAATTAATGAAAGTGGATAGTGATAAGATTTCTCTTATATAAAATGCTTTCTAATTGTAATACGCGTGGGATACTAATTAAGAGTTTTTCTCCTTTATATCCTTTTATTATTTACGTAGACATTAAGAGACACTTCATTCTTTAAAAAAAAGTACCCTAATACTATGTTAAAATAAGACTGCAAAAAATAAAAATAAAAATGCATGCAAAATCCTTTTAACAAATTTTCAATTAATACTCAATTCAAAATCAATAAACGCTTGAACTCGAACCTTTTCATTTGGAAAAAGGATTCTAAAGCATTATCCATATTTACACAGGACATAGCCATATATATATATCTGCAACCTATACATGCAATTGAATTTATCATTAATTCATGAGGGTTTGCAGTGGTACTTGATGAATGGAATTATATTTAAATTTTTAATTTTTTCTTATAAATTTTTAAATGAAATGAATAATGAACCTGATGCTGTTGCATTTTTTGATGGCTTGGAGTCACCTGGGACGGATGGAATATGCCCAACTATGCTGCAACAAGCCAGTTGTTGCTAACTCTGAAGGGAATCTTTACTTTCACTGTGGGCTTGGCACTTGCTTATAAATATATCAACATCCAGGCGAAGAACTATACCGAAAACTGGTAGTCATCTAACTATTGACTGGCCAAGAGCTTTTGATCCATCAGTCCGTCCTCTTCTCTGGTGAAAAGCATGGAAAGTCTAATTGTGCTCCGTGTGCGAAAAGTTGTTCTACGATTGCATCTTCTTTTTTGTGGAACACACCTATCAATGGAGAAAGTCCTATGAGATTGCGCTTCAAAATTTTCCAAACCTAGTTGTGGTTGGATTTGACTCTTATCACTGCTCAAAGGCAACAGGAGAGGAGGAACCTTGGATAAGAAACTCTTTTTGCTCGAAATACGTCAAGTCTAAAGCGACTCGTGCATTAATAGCTTTCTTGCAATATAAGGGCGCTTTAAGCAAGACGTAGGGCTTATTGTCGAACATAGTTTTGTGGCTCTATAAGGCAATTATATGGTCGTTCTTAGCATATGCATCCATTATCTGGGGAAATAAGTTTTCATCCAAAAAACGTGACTGCTATCTTCATTAAACTCCAAAGACGAAGCTTTTCGTAGCATGCCTGGCTCAGCTTTAGATGCAACGCTTAATTTACTACTTCTTGATGTGGACATTATGGTTGAAACTATCAGAGCCATAATATGCGTTTTGAGAACCTTGCGCGAGAAATATCCTTTGACCATAATTAAGACTACTATATAGATTTACGGTCGACTTTTGCTGTGCACAGGATTGGTTTTTGCCCCTCTCTGACTCCAAAACCAGAGATGGCTCCGGTGCCGGAGTCTGTGTAAAACCACAACATTTGCCCTCGGTTTATAAGTATGCGTCTGTCTTCCAAGCTGAGATTTATCCAATACTTCTGGCTACGAACTATATTGCGAACAAAAAGTGGAGGGACGGAATACTTGCTTTTGTGGCGATAGTCAGGTTGTGCTCAAGACCTTGCTCAATCCTCTTCCTTGACCGAAGATTGAAAATTTGAATACGTTGGTTGGAAGAATGAATCTGTTAAGTCTTGTCTAGGTCCCTGGACACAGTGAGACAACGAGAAATGAGTTATCCGGTGAACTTGGTAGGCAAGGTTAAGAAATGTTCGCACTAACCAAGCGTGATGAGGTTGTGTGGTGAAGTGGGAAGTGTACCCGGTCGGGGAACAGAAACGGCCACCGAAAATAAAAAGAGAAGTGAACGAAATCTAAGTTTTTCAAACCACTTTACCAAAAAGGGGGTTTCTGGTTGGTAGTACAATGGACCGAAAAGAGTTTAGTGCTCCTGGGATTCTGAAATTTCCTTTTTAAACAAAATAAAAGAAAAAAATATATATAAACCTCCAAACGAACGTCCTCACTGGATATTGTTAACTCAACTGAAGTCTCATCAACCTGAACATAGTAAGTCTTACAGCTATGACGTGATTCTGTTTGGAAGAAACACACAAAACACTTCAATAGGGATTTATCTTCGCAAAAACAATCAACCATTCATTCAGTTCTAGTAAATTTTGCTCGGTACAAATGATCTTTTACGTCGAGTCACAGTGCTTTTTTGGTCTCCACCGGAATAGGGGTATAAGGCTCCCTGCTGGTTTCACGGAATTTATACGTCTTGGCTCCGTTCAAGTTATAATAACAGCATCTCGTATGCTGCAGCCTTTACTCGGATTTCTACGGATCCATTTTGTTCACCTAGCATGCAATGTCCTGTCTGCAAGAGAAGACTAAGAAGAAAGTTCTTTGTTAGTTTGTTGATGATCGTACGGCCTCCCTTAACCATCCCGAATTCGTAATGAATTTTGGAATGTTTTTTTGTGGCTTCTTAGGCAGGTTGCCCAGGTCGTTGAAGTAGTACTCACCATGGACTGTCTTTCTGGTTTTTCGTGGGCTGTTACATTCACATAGAAAGTGAGCTGTGCTCTTTTTTAAGCTCCTCTTGAAAACGTTTTATAAGTTTTGACTGTTTTGGCTGAGGATAAAACGTCTTTGACAGCAGCTTTCTTAGAGACTAACTTCGTTGATAATTCTCGAACAGACTCGGTGATGACTAGGACTTCCGCTTGAAACTAAAAGTTAAGTTCTGTCTCTGTCCTTTCCTCATTTACCAACATCTAGCAGAACTGCCATTTCAATTTATCTATAGAACTTTGAATACATTCTTTGGCCTCAGTAGAACCAGCTGTTTTATATAATTAATCTCAGTCAGATCCACCGAATTTACGATTATTTAAATCAAATTTAACAAGTCTGACAAGCCATCAACATTATTTCCAATCTCTTTCTCTTTTTTTTTTTTGTACCATTGAAACTAAACGTTCCAGACTACGGGTACGTGCCATTTAAAACGTTCTTTCTACTTTCAACCCTTTCAATCGTGTGTCACAGGAAGTTATTCAAAAATTGAAATTTTTAATTGAAAATTTAGAAATTCTTTTACCTATTATTCTCTTTTCATTTGAACAGCAATTCTCAGTACCCTCTGCAAGGAGTTCCTCCATGTCAATGTCTCTGCCATTCTTTATATGATGAATAATGAACAATTCGGTCATAGTACAGCATCAGCACAATATTTTTTACAATTGGCCGGATACTTGGGCATTCCAGTCATCTCATGGAATGCTGATAATTCTGGCCTTGAACGACGTGCCTCCCAATCGACACTTCAACTTCAGCTAGCTCCAAGCATAGAACACCAAAGTGCGGCCATGTTGAGCATTCTCGAACGTTACAAGTGGCATCAATTCTCGGTGGTCACATCTCAAATAGCTGGACACGATGATTTTGTCCAAGCTGTAAGAGAACGTGTCGCCGAGATGCAGGAACATTTCAAATTTACCATTTTAAATTCAATTGTTGTTACACGCACCAGTGACCTTGTGGAGTTGGTCAACAGCGAAGCCAGAGTAATGCTCCTCTATGCCACTCAAGGTGAAGCCATCAATATCCTTAGACAGGCTGAAGAATTGAAGTTAACGGGAGAGAATTACGTATGGGTAGTGAGTCAATCGGTAATTGAAAAAAAGGATGCACATCCTCAATTTCCGGTTGGAATGTTAGGAGTGCATTTTGACACCAGCAGTGGAGCGTTGATGAATGAGATTTCTAATGCGATTAAGATCTATGGCTATGGAGTGGAAGCATACTTGACAGATCCGGCAAATGTTGGGAGAAAGTTGACAACACAGTCACTCTCGTGTGAGGATGAGGGTCGTGGCCGATGGGACAATGGAGAAATGTAAGTGTAAACAAGAACAAAATTGACGATATAACGATAATAATAATGATAATGATGATGATGGTGATGGTTTATGTTGATGATGATGATGACGATGATGGTGGGCGTCGACGAAATGATGGTATAAGAATTTCGGGGTTAAACTTTGTCTTTTTATACTTTACAGATTCTTTAGGTATCTGCGAAACGTATCGATTGAGGGTGACCTAAATAAGCCAAACATAGAGTTCACAGCCGATGGTGATTTGAAGTCTGCCGAATTGAAAATTATGAACCTCCGTCCAAGTGCGAATAACAAGAATTTAGTTTGGGAAGAGGTAAGTGAAAGAGAATGGTTGTGAGGTTCTTCAACTAAAAGCATAAGAAATAGGTTAGTTTGAATAACTTTTTGACAAACTTATTCCATTATCCCGTTCTGTGACTTTCAGTTTAAGTGATTAACTAATTTAAAATAATGGTATTTTAGTTAAGACTTATGTACAATGGATGTTGTATATATATATTTTTAATTCGTGTTAATTCGTTCAAAGTTTTTGATTGGAAATTAACAACCCATGATTGATTATTACAGTTTTCTCTTAATTTTGTCGATTAAGTTATTTGCACTGATGTCATAGAGAATGAAGATTGTAGCCATGAAGAAGTACAATCTTTTTGAAAGTCATTAGTCTACGAAAGGAGTCTTCTTTTTGACGTGAATACGTCAATCATAATAATAATGCGATGATAACGAAATTTGGGGATTGAGTTTGGTGTTGAAACTCATAATTGATTACTTAGAATGAAAATCAAAAAATACCACTTGAAAGTTGAATAATCAAAGAATTTATTTCACCTAGTGGGGATTGTGATGTCATACGCGGGACAAAATGGAGTGCGCCGCCATTTGAGTTCGTTTCGCTGCGTCTGTAAATTTCCACGAAGTATAACTTTTAACTCGGTAGAAGTACGATGCTCTTTGTGGTCTCAATCGACCACTCTTATGGAGATCTATTTACTTTAGTATGCAAAGTGTCAATTTCAAGTAGTTATATTGAAGTTACATTGAGTTTAAGTTGAAAATTAACAAAAGTCAGCACAATCTTGTCCTATACTCGTCCAAAAGCCAAGTCGAAATATAGAAATTTTATACGGTTGGAAAGAGCGTCTCGTTAGCAATCTAGTGATATCGATGAAGCTCCCCAGTTGAGCGGTGTAGGGGGAGAAAAGAAGTTACGGCGTGAGAGTACCTAGATCTACAACTCTCTCAAAAATTATGCATACTTTTAGGAACGCAGTACATTTTCACTATTGATGTATACTTTCAGTTGCAACAAATTCAGGTACAGCAATCGCTTCCTTCTTTTCCGACACCAACGACAACAAATCGATCTCTTGACGAACTTTATAGACGTACTTCTAGGTATGTTCGATCAGACATACCCCCTTTTTTTATTTGAAAGAAGGATAGGTATGTTAGGTTAGGTAGGATAAGTTGTAGGGGTAGCTCCACTTTATAATATACAGCCTCACTCGGATCATTGTGGTCCCCGGTGTGGGATACCTGAAATAATGGAACAAGGAATATTATTGTTGATTGGCCTTCCTGTATCAACCCGAGTTCCGAAGAAATTTTTGAATGGTATTCAGTGGCTTGTTTGACAATTCGTCTAGATCATCGAAGAATTGTTCTCCAAGGGCTGATTTTCTATTTCTGCTAAGGATTGGTCCTACACACATGGAATATGTCCTCCTCTGCGTCTATTTGACCACATTCTCTGCATAGGTCCACTGTTCTCAAACGTATTCTCTCAAGCTGGGCTGCCTGCAGGTTGTTACCGGCCATAGTGCTTATAAGTAGTAATAGGTAACTTTTGTTGAGTGCGATGTTCTGTCCAAAGCGTCACGAAGATGCGGCATTTCATCTCTCATTCGTGAGTTTTTGGAATTTCACGTAGATACTGGACTTTTGAAGTTCTAGTCGTGGTAAGATTGAGTCATCGTCCATTATCAGATCTATCTCTGAACCCCTTCTTGCGAGCTCATCCACCTTCTCATTCCCATGCATACCCTTATGTCCCGGGACCCCAATGAGTGTGAATGAAATTTAATCTAATGTGATGTGTCAAAGAAAATAAGGGTTGAAGCAACAACTAGTAATTAAATTAATTTGAATGATAATAAAAGTCAATTTATACTCATACGAAGGTGACGCCTTATGCAAAAAGGTAGCCACCCACTACATATGCAATTCTTTCCTTATTCGTTTGTTATCTCTCTTTATACACCACCATAAGTCATATTGTTATGACACCAGAGATGTTTTCTTTTGTCCGACTTAAATATAAATCAGACATATATCTAAACCTACAAACATATATGGGACAATCTCAATTCACAACAGAGAAGGTCCCGAGATCGCTATCGGCAAACCGGTACAAGTCCGCAATATACCTTTATCTTTAACAAAACATACATAGAATACAATTGCGCAATAAAGCAAAGCAAAATTATACCAGAACTCTTTTGAATGGAATAGATATAGATGCTTCTATCTAAATACGCTGAGAAAAAGGAAAATAGGACTCGTACGTTGAGCACGCAGTTCGAGTATGTATTTTCAAAGAATGGACACTTTATAAGAGTTCTTGAATTAATTAAGAACCGAATACCCTAGATTGTAAGAAATTAGTTTAGTTAAGCATTTTGAATAGCCAGAGTGTGAGGTGTGTACGTTACCCGGTAGGCATTCTTCAAGGTTTCTCAGCTTTATTTTCTTTTCATGATTCAATCGTATTCCATGACGCCTTAACTGTAAACAATTTGAGTGTATTGTGGTGAAACTTCTTTAGCCACGGTAGTGTAATATCGTTGGTTAGGATATTGGAGCGTAACAGAAAAAATGAAATGTTTATTTTTTGTCACATACTTTTAGGCATGTGCATGGCTGACGAGCTTGCCAGGCAGGGTACATCTCTTTTGATTCTATTGGAAAAGGGGAATCTAATGTCGCCACTTGCAAGATGCCACTCAAAAGAAACGCGATCGACATGACCAACCGCCTAAGCTAGATCACAAAGTCCCTCACTGTCCTATTAGATAGGAAAAGACTGCTTATTAGTATAATGGTGGTTGTTATAATTATATAATAAACTGGGCCTGCTCGACAAAGATTTTTGTACAAGCTATATGGACGAGGAGAAGCAAGAGACGATTCTCCATCTTTTATGTATGTGTCTAGTCAGAGCAGGGCACTTTCAAGCAGATGCCGAATAGACTTTATTTCTTCTTTTACCCAGCAACAGTTAGAAATCATTTTGAGCCCTAACCATTCTGCATGAACATGTACAAAAAGAAGAGCAAAGGATGGATCTAGCTTTTAGTGCGTTGGACTACTAAGTGAAAGGACACAGGTTCAAGCCTCAGCCAAACAACACCACTTCTTCGTAGACAATGAAAAACCTACAAGAGCACAATCTGGTATAAAAAAAAGCTTCCCAATCCGCTGTTCGGATTCGATAATAAAACAGTAGATCCATTCCAGCATGAATAGAAGCTGGGCCTTCGCCCTCAATGGCCTGTCGATGGGACCCACACATATGTACATATACATATGCCGGAAATTCATTCGGTTGTTATCTACTTTTTTTTTTTATAATTCACTAGCGCTAAAGGGGTTATGAATACCCTTATGATGCTATTCACACAGCGCTAGTGTTGGTGTAGTGATTTTGAAACTCAGGTGGTACTAGGTTTCAGTCTTTTTGCTCCAAGGGTGGTGTCCAGAATGACTGAGAAGAATTAATGGCACTGTTGCCCATTGCTTATAATTCACAGTATTTTTTGCGAACATCCCGATGTCCCGATGTTGGCCTCCGATTTTTTTTCGCAGTCGACTTTTATTTTTGACATCGGGATTCGAACCTGGAACCTTCAGCGTGACAAGCGATGATGCAACCACTACGCCATGGCCACCCTTACTTATATCAAAAATATCTATGTAGCTATGACCCAGGAATGCAGAGGTTGTAGGTTATATCTGTGGTCACAAGGAAAAACAACATAAGTCGTATTGTGTTGTGTGTGACTTATGCTGTTTTTCCTTGTGGAAGAAGATATGTACATAGGTTGCAAGAAAGTTGTGCAGTACTCTCACTATTAAGACGATTAAATCATTTGGCATTACATATTTACGTGTTCTTTTTAATAACCATTCCTACAGTGATAAACAGAAATGGCATTTCCCTTCTTAACCGGAAGCAGACGAGTCAATGTTTCAACAAAATATAGTGGGTGACACTTTTGGTTTCGAAATTGCAAATTGCATCTCTTAAAAGCAATCTCAAACTTTACGCTCAATACATTGTACTTTTCCTTGATGTGGTTTCATGTGACTAGTTTAGAGAACAAGGGAAGGGATGAAAAGTTCAACAAATATTTGCACCCACACACACACTCTTCCTTTTTCGTTAGCTTCCCCTAAACAGTATGCTTGTGGAATATTCCCGCATTCACTTTAAGACTTTTTATATTTATGTTGACAACTAACGGTCTTTATGTATCTCATTCTATCTCAACTTCTGGTCCGAAAGAGGTTCTTCAGATTCCCTCTTATAAATTTTACACTTCATAAATTGCATTTCCTTCTTATGCTTATGTTCGCCACAAGTATTTTAATTTTTTATTTTTTTTCTCATAGATTGGAGTATGGAAATCATGGGAGACGCAAAAGTTAGACATCCGAGATATTGCATGGCCAGGGAATTCACATGCCCCACCACAGGGTGTACCAGAGAAATTTCATTTGAAAATAACCTTTTTAGAAGAAGCGCCGTACATCAACCTATCGCCAGCAGATCCAGTTAGTGGTAAATGCTTAATGGATCGGGGTGTCCTTTGTCGGGTGGCGGCAGACCATGAAATGGCCGGTGACGTTGATATTGGTCAAGCACATCGCAATGAATCGTTTTATCAGTGTTGCAGTGGATTCTGTATAGATTTATTGGAGAAGTTCGCAGAAGAATTAGGTTTCACTTATGAGTTGGTGCGGGTTGAGGATGGCAAATGGGGAACCCTAGAAAATGGCAAATGGAATGGACTAATTGCGGATTTGGTAAATCGAAAAACCGATATGGTACTTACATCGCTGATGATAAACACCGAACGAGAGGCAGTTGTAGATTTTAGTGAGCCTTTCATGGAGACTGGTATTGCAATTGTTGTGGCCAAGCGAACGGGAATTATTTCACCAACAGCGTTTTTAGAACCTTTTGACACGGCTTCATGGATGTTGGTAAGGTTTCCATTTAGAAACTTGTCTAAAATTGTCTAAAAATATTGCCTTTCAGGTTGGAATTGTGGCAATCCAAGCGGCAACTTTTATAATATTCCTATTCGAATGGCTGTCACCAAGTGGATTCGATATGAAACTCTCTCTGCAGACTGGTTCTGTCATTCCTTATAGATTCTCTTTGTTTCGAACTTATTGGCTGGTTTGGGCAGTTCTGTTTCAAGCAGCAGTGCATGTAGATTCTCCTAGAGGTTTTACATCACGTTTCATGACCAATGTTTGGGCCTTATTTGCTGTAGTATTTTTGGCTATCTACACTGCCAACTTGGCTGCCTTCATGATAACGAGGTAATGGTGGTTTGGTAAATCCTTAAACTTTTTCCCTATAAACTTTCCTTTCAGAGAGGAGTTCCACGAATTCAGTGGTCTGAATGACTCCCGCTTGACACATCCATACTCGCATAAGCCATCGTTCAAGTTTGGCACAATTCCATTTAGCCATACCGATTCCACTATTAATAAGTATTTTAAGGATATGCACTACTACATGAAGGAGTAGGTATTTATCATAAGCCCTATGGACACTTTGTTATTCATTTGATTTTTGACAGTTTTAACAAGACCAGTGTGGCAGAAGGCGTCGCCTCGGTTCTCAATGGAAATCTTGATTGCTTTATTTACGATGGAACCGTATTGGATTACCTTGTGGCACAAGACGAAGACTGTCGATTATTGACTGTTGGAAGTTGGTATGCCATGACAGGTAAGATGATAAAAAAAAGATCCCGACTTGGCATGAATTCATTAATATTTTAGGTTACGGTCTTGCCTTCAGTCGTAACTCAAAGTACGTTCAAATGTTTAATAAACGTCTTCTGGAATTTCGTGCCAATGGTGATTTAGAACGTTTGCGACGATATTGGATGACCGGAAGTTGTAGACCTGGTAAACAGGAGCATAAGTCATCAGATCCATTGGCCCTGGAGCAATTCTTGTCCGCCTTTCTTCTATTAATGGCTGGTATACTGCTAGCCGCCTTACTATTACTGCTAGAGCATGTATACTTTAAGTATTTCCGTAAGCGTTTGGCGAAATCCGATCGAGGCGGTTGTTGTGCATTGATTTCACTCTCAATGGGTAAATCATTGACATTCCGTGGTGCGGTATTTGAAGCAACGGAAATTCTCAAGAAACATCGCTGTAATGATCCCATTTGTGATACACATTTGTGGAAAGTTAAACACGAGTTAGATATGGCCAGACTAAGAATCCGGCAATTGGAGAAGGCCATGGATAAGCATGGTATAAAACCGCCACAGTTAAGGTATCTATTGGACTTTTAATTCAGAGAGAGAGAGAGAGAGGATTGCTTTTTTTTTTGATTTTAGACTGGCGTCTTCGTCAGATTTACTTAACCATCATCACATGAAGGAACGTCCACCACTGTTGGGAAATCTAAGTTTAGGAGGCAGTGCACAAGATTTATACAGGTGGTAAGTTTGTTACTTATGAATGTTGTTGCTTGAAATGGAATGTGCATGTTGACAGTTTGCAAGTTTATCCTTGGAAATAATTCAAGTAGCCAGAATCAGGCATTTCACACTTGGCAAAGCCTTTTTCAAGGAACTATCAAAGATCTGTGATATAAAATGTTCCAACAACATTGATGGATTTGAAAACAACTCCTGTTGGTCGCACCCATCAACAACTGGGTCACGTGAGTTATGGTATCAAAAGGCTACTTGTCTTTCTCGCAGGACTTACCAAACAGCCGTTTCTACCTACGTACCTATGTTTCTAAGAATAAGTACCTTCTAGCGTGAATGACGTTTATGACGGCATGCTTTGCACCATCAGGGGTGACCAAAGTCCCCCGGCGTGTCGGAATCGTACCAACTAAACCATCTCCATCATCATGCGAAACAATTCCGAAACTGTTTCTTCCATTACTTAAAGGTGGTGCCACTTTTCCGAGCCTGTATGAGCAGTTCTCTTGTATGGTCTCTTAGAGGTCGCCCTAGAAGAGTTTGGCTAGAGTATGTTGCCTGATCTTCGCCAGTTATGGATATTTGCACAGAAAGTTGAACGGAGATTCATTTGAGCTGTTATCCTTGCTGCTACGGCAGAAGATGTTCTGAGGGATGCCCATCTCTGCCAGCCAGTGGCCTGTACTAGCGGTTACGGTTCTTGCATTATCTAGCCTTGATTTGCTTAGTAATTTGTTTGTTATTTGTTTTGTTGTAGTCGGGTCAAGTTTTTCTTGACATCCGTGTAGATAAGCATTTTTAAATCCTTTTGCTTTCCTGTTCTACCATTTTGCCTTGGTTGGGAGCTTTACTCAAAAATTGTCAATCCTGGAGGTAATCAACTAGTTTGATATTAAAGAGTAATACTTCTATGATTTTCCGGATATGTGAATGTTTAGGACTCGTTCCAGGTTTTTTAATACGAAACAAATCAGACTAGTTGGTCGTAAAGCCTTCCCCGACTCATGTTCTCGCCGACCTACCACGCGAAGCCACATTGCTTTGATAAAGAAGTATAATGTTAAACCTTAAATTGTTTTACATAGTTGCATGAATGATTTTAAGTAAGAATCGATTAGCAAATATTCCCCAAAACAAAAATGAAAACAAATCCGGGACAACTCCGCTTGAAAGTGTTCCCTGTTGTATAGTTCGAATGATTGTAGTACATCCCTGTAATTTGTAAAATTGTATCTTATTTTGCATGGTGTATTTCCTTCAAATTGAAGTATAAAGACAAAAGAGTAAGTACATATTTTTAAAATTGTTTTCTTTAAATTTCTTCTATATAATTTCAATCTGTCAATATTAGAATAAAACTTTTTGACTAACCCAACTTTTCAGGTCTTATAAAACTGAAATTGCTGAAATGGAAACAGTTCTTTAAAACATTAGTATCCGGGTCCTAGTTCAATTTAAAAAAACAAAAAAAAAAAAAAAAACAATATGTAAACAACTAAAAAAGAAGAAGAGAAGGGAAATATATATTTAAATAGCAATAAGTTAACAAGAAAAAGACAAAGCAACATTTATATTTAAAACAAAAGTGAATATTAACTTAATGAATTAAAAACAAAAACAAGAAAAATAAAAATCAAAAATAGATTAAAATGCAAAAGGAAGTTGCGCTACATAGAGATACAAATGAAATTTATTTTTAAATACTTTTTTTTTTTCTCAAAATAATACACAATACAAAAGAAAACATAAATATTTTAATTATTATTTAAAAAAGAAACATTACAAATGATTTCAATTCAATATTCTAAAATAAAAAAAAAAAAAAAAAACGAATACAAAACGCAAACAGAAAACTCCAAATATAAACTTTGAACTTCCTGGTATAACATTTTTTTTTTTAGAAAAGTAAAGAAATATATATATTAAAAATAGTACTTATACATACTTTTAAATTTAATAAAAAAAAGCAAATATTATATATTGTTAAGTAAATTGTTAAATTTTTATAAAAAAAAAAAACAAACAAACAGAAATTAAAACAAAAATTGAATTAAATACCACCAACACGTTCCCACAAGTTCTCTGTAAGAAGAAAATATATTTTAAAATTAATTTATATTCATATTTATAGGTTGATTCGAGGTGCTATGGTCTTATATGAAGAAGATATTTCCACGAACAAACTTCAGGTTCAGTTAATAACGTTGTTTTCTTTCTATTTTCTTTAGATTATGAAACTACAATGAACATATAAAACTCAAATTTTGAGCATAAATCTAGCTAATCTTCTGGTGGTGACGAGGTTCGAATTTTGAAATTGGGCCTAGAATTCGATATATACGAGGTCAAAATTGTCTGTCCATATTCTGTAGACAAATTAACATTAAAATCTTTTCCAAAATTTAAACTGTTGTTGAAAACGTTTGCAGTCAAACAAGCTGATGTGCACATGTGTATCAAAAATCCATCGAATAACAACCGAAAACGCGAAATGTTATGAAACAAATGACTTAGATGCACAACTGTCACTCTGCGTTGGGGCACATGTGATCTGCCAACATTTGGCCACAACGTCTGGTCTGTCAAGCCGGAGCTTGTGAACAGTTGCATATATTATTTTTGACACCCTTTCAACTGCTATTGAGAACATGATACCACCAGAGCTTCCTCTGTGCGTTCTGATTCATTTTCAACTACAATGAGCTTGCATTATACAACTACGTCATTCCCTTCACACTATTTAGCGTGTAATGGACCAGAACAGTTTCCTTTAGGATTGGCTTACTTAATAAGTATACATCGCTCTCAAGGTCTTACCTACATTTCAAAAAGCTGTAGTTGACATTGGTCCTACTCAGTTTTCACTTGGCATGACTTATGTTGTTTCGTCACGTGCTAAAACTATTGATCGCTTACTTTTCTATTTCCAACACCAAACGAATTCTGAAAATCAACAAGAAAAAAGGGTTTAGACTTTAGAGCTAAACAAGCAGCGCTGTAAAGACTTGAGTCCCTTAACTAATTCAATTCCGAGTATATAAACTAAAGTGCACAGATATATCCTAGCATATACACTTACACATCCAATTTCAACTAATAAAACGATTCCAAAAGTTCAATAAATTTAAGGTGTTCCAACTAACACGCTTTAGTCGGTACTTTTGTAGAACCTAGTATACTAGCATTTACCGGCGACTTCGTTCACGTGACTGAAAGTTCTTTTAAAATACTACAATTCTCTACTTTAAGGTCAAATTAAAAGGCACGCGACGCCTAGCATCTTACGGCCTCTTGACACAACCTACTTAGACTAAACACTTAACATTTAATTCACAAGCCGTAAGTGCAACGCAACTTTCGGAACCTTTTCCTTATTCCGGCTAGGGTCGTTTTTCTGGTGCCAGGGAATGGCCGAGCTGCTAGGTAAGCTGACTCAAAAGCAAGTTACATAAAATTGACCATGTTAAAGGCATACAACTAAGTCCACCCCTGCTAAAGTTACTATCTGTCCTTAAGACTTATTGACTGTCATCACAAAACAGACCTTACTGGTGAACTGTTATCTATTGAATTCAATCGTGCAGTCAGAGGGTATTAAGTGTATAAACACTGACTTTCCTCGAGCACCGCCGGTCCACTCTCGAAATAAGATCGTTGGTTGAGAGCCCCGGTGGCTTGAGCGTGTTAAGAGATTCCATTGGAAACGGTACTACCGAATCTACGGATTTGTATCCCATTTCAGTTACTTTCAATACGAATACTGTAGTAAAACATACGTTCATAGTTGATGATTCGAAATTTGTTTGGACCGGAATTAATACCGGTAGCTTGGTCCTTTTTAGAGGTCAATATAGGATGTTCGCATTAGCATTACATATCATGGATATGGGCAATGCCAGGATATATTCTGGTCTTCATCTGCTGCGTTGTCCCTTCGGGTTACATTGGAAGACTCTACAGATGCTAGCCATCTCAAATGACTACATCGATGTTGCTATACAGCTCATAAAATTCGCCGTTGAATGTGGTCTCTCAAAGCCCGTCGACGCAATCGGGATCGGGATATCTAACGAAGAATTTTTCGCTCCAAACGATCAAGGCCTTTGATGGAGTCCATGCTTCAGAATCATAGAGTTGAAGTGAGCTGATTTAGGCCTTGTACAGATTCTTCGATAGAGTATATGCTTGTCCTGTTCAGAGTCTCTTTAGTTCTTCGAGATAGGGGCCTACTACTCAACTGCTTTCTCAGCCCAAAGAAACAGAGATTGAGAAACATTTTCCTGCGATTGATTTCTGATGAGACGACGTTTCCAAAAGTGATAGCAGAGCCAAGGTAGACTCCCCTACTATCTTGAAGTAGGTGTCTCTTTTTGTTGACAGCAAATACTTAGTTTTGCCTTCATTCATCGTAAAACCGATTTTCGCCGCTTCTGTCTCCAAACTCCCAAATGCACCTCGCTAAGTTCTGCCGATTATATCAATATTATTAGCGTACGCAAGTAGGTAGGCAGCATTTTCTCTCACAAGCTTCTTGCCTAGAATGAGTCCTTGATATTTGGCACTATCTGAAAAAGAGGTGTACCATTATGATTGGAATTTCAGTTTTCCAGCTCTAGCATCTAATTATAAGACCATTCTACTTTTAAACTTCCAATATAACTCATTCTAAATTTTGCCATAAAAATATAATTTCTCTCTGCTTTCGCAAAAAAAACAAAAACAATTAAAAATAATTAAATAAATCACAATATAAAATACAATGAAACAAAGCCAACATAAATTTAAATGTTTAAAACAAAATATGCTAAATATGTGTGTAGTATTAAA
The DNA here is from genome assembly GCA_951813785.1 of Criorhina ranunculi. NCBI lineage: Eukaryota > Metazoa > Arthropoda > Insecta > Diptera > Syrphidae > Criorhina > Criorhina ranunculi. The sequence continues at coordinate 38,973,419 of OX638385.1, forward strand.
TATGTATATCTAAATCTCACGAATATAAAGAAAAACACAAAACAAAAAAAAAACAAAAAACCAAAAAAATCAAAACGTTCTCAATAAAAAGACGAAAAAAATAATACTTAGAATTTAAATAAATAAAATGTAATAAATAAATGGAAAAATTAAACAAAAAGTGTTAAATGTTAAATGTTACGTTGGTATTTGTGTCCTCTATCTCCCTCCCAATCCCATTATTATCAATTGATAGCTCAATTCTCCCCAAAAAAATATATTTCTTACTATGTTGCTGAATTTGTTGTCTTAAATATTTATTTAATTAACTAAAAAGTTTAAATGAAAGAAAACGCTTATTAAATAAAGAAAACCAAATAACATTTGTTATATAGGAACATTTTTTAATAATTTCTGCGCGCAATAGTGCATGAATGTATTTGTTTTTGTTAACAATTGTGTAGTTAAAAAAAGAAAATTATTTTTCAAATTTACTGTAGATAATAATTTTTTTTATTAAAGGAAATATATATATATATATATTTATTGTAAATGTGGAATTCTAAACTAAATAAAAAACTAAAATTAAATCTTTAATTTAAAGAGAAAACCTTAAGAAATAACAAATGCCCAAAATCCAAAGAAAAAAAAAAAAAATGCTTTAAACGATTTAAAAATTCAAAAACAAAAGAAAAAAACCACTGCCGAATGAATTAAAAAAAACATCAAGAACAACATCAACCAAAAAAAGCAAACTAAAGCAACAATGAAAATATAAACAAAAATTAAAAAAAAAAAGCCAAAATGAACAAAACTAAATAAATAAAACTTAATGAAAGTAATTAAAAATAATTAAGACACAAAAACAAACGAAGCGTGAAGTGGAATTGTTTGAGTACTAAAGTTAACATGTAGTAATTTTTTGATTTTTGTTTCCTTTTTGATAAATGTGTAAATAGTTTGTTATAAAAAGAAGTAAAAATATATATAAAAATATATTGTATATATATATATTTGAAAGGATTTTTAAATAAAATAATAATAATTAAAATATATGAAATAAAAGCAAAACTTTTCGAAAACGAAATAATAAAAAAAAAACTAAATGAGATATATATATATAAAAAGGAAATTATTTTTATGAAATGTTGGTTTATTTAATAAATTATTTAAACGCTTTTTTTTTCCAAAGTATACACAATGGAACAACAGCAAAAAAGAAAAAAAAAACAAAATATGTAATAAAATTGAAATGAAATGGTGTTTGTTAAACTATTGTGTAGGCACAGATGGCAGTAACAATGCAATAAATGTATACTTAAACAACGGTATCGTGTTTTCTTTTTTATTTCATAGGAATAGTTGCATATCTGAAGTGAGGCGGGAGGCAATTGTTTAAGGAAATCTTTCAGGTGCATTTAGTAGGCACCGCTGCAACTATCCAAAGTGTCTCACTTTTGTTTGATCTTTGTTAGGTAGTGGACAAAAAAGACTTCCCATTTCGGTTGTTTGTCTATCAGCATACAGACTTTGAAGCATAACTAAGATTACGGCAGGTTTTAAAGACTGTGAGCCCCTTTCGCTCAGCAAAAGTGTGACAGGACGTAGTGTTACACATATTTGTCGTAGAAATGGAAAGGACCTATAGCTTTTATTGCTGACTCCGAACAGAGGATTATACTCTTAGAGCCAGACCTAGCCATCTCAATCGTTAGAGCTTCACTATTTTGGTTAAGTCGATGTCGTATACAATCCGTACAGTTCATTGTTGTATCTCCTTCTTCAGACACCCTTTATACAGACGTGACCGAAAATCACTCGAATAATTTTGCTCCCACAACAGCCAAGAGAAACCTCATCTATTTGTGATAAAGTCCATGCCTTTGCGCCATAGAGCAGGACTGAAATGATTAAGGTATTATATAGAGTCACTTTAGTTGTTCAAGAAAGAGCTTTGCTATTCAATTGCCTTCTAAGCCCAAAGAAACAGCGATTGGTAAGGGTAATTCTTCTTTTAATCTCAGCATTGGTGTCATTGTCTGAGTTTATAGCGAAGCACTCAACTACCTCAAAATTATATCTGTCGAGGTTGACATTCTGTTCGAGACATCAGTATTGGGTGTCCATTCTTGTTGACAGCATATTCTTGGTCTGGCCCTCATTGACCGATAAACCCATCTTGGTCGCTTCCATCTAAATACTCATGAACGCACTACTGACATTAAGCTGCGTGCTTCCGATTATGTCAATATAGTCGGCATATGCGAGTAATTTGACGAACTTTTGAAAGACTGTGCCTCTCGTGCTGGCGCGTGAAAGGACTCGGTGAGGTCTTCATGGACCTTGATGGAGCAGCGTCCATTTTCCATCATCATGCTGGACAGTTGGACGAGTTTGGTAGGAATGCCAAAATTAGGCATTGCTCTCAAATCGATAAAGGACTTCTTTGGTGTTCTCCAGAATCTGATGAAGTGTGAAATTTTGATCGATGATGGACTTTCTTGTGCTGAAACCACACTGATAGAAGCCAATTAGGTTCTCGATGAGAGGTTGCAGGCAGACATTGGAGGTCTTCTTTCTTGTGAATCGGGTAAATGATGTTAAGATTTCATTCACCAGACCGAACCAGACCAGATCGAATGTATTCGATTGACCAAGTCTTGGAGATGAGTTGGTGTATGCTCCCCACCAAGTCATCTCCGGCTGTTTGAACTTGCTCGGCCGGTTGTATTTCAGTTTGAATATTGCTATCCGCTTTTCGCTGTGGTCAGGTGGATGGAAGTTTTGGCTATCATCGTCTAAATTGAATGATTCATTTTGCCTGACAACGGTATGTTGGTCTTGAGCGTCGTTACGTTGGTCTACAAAAGTAGTTTTTCCATATTCTCAAAGTTGAGTCGTTTAAAAGCCTGTTGTGAGTCACACACTGATAAGCTCTGTGTGTTGCACTGCCAAGCGAGGTGATACAACTTCGAGACTTGATCGGTACTACCTCTCGGCAGGCAATGACAAACCTCCGGGAATATTATGTCTCCTCAGAAACTTCTCAATTCGCTGTTCAGGGTAGGCAATAAAAACGATAGGTCCCTTCCAGTTGTGGGCCATGAATGGTTCCGAGAAGGTAGACCTTTGCCCTCTATAGACTGCCGACAAGTCTGGTGCATACTTTGTGACCACATTGGTGGATTAGTTCGTTGTTTCTAGTGAAGAAATCGAGTCCTTGTCGAAATATTTTCACAGGCCACGAGCCAAATCCTCTCTTCCGAGATCGTAAGACTCGTGACGAGTTATAGGAAAGACGATTTGGCCTCAGGCCTATCGAAGAGTGGAATGTATACGGTAATGATGAAAGGATTTTTGGAATTGAAACCTTCATTTAGTCTGGCATGAAGTGTTCTTAGGCAGGAAGCCTCCAATGAAGTTAATGCTTTAACATCGCACCGATTAGACATTTAAATTAGTTGAACACAAAAATAGTGACATCCTCTTTTGGACATAGACCTTTCCTGAAATTCTCCAATTTGTTCTTGAAGCGATTTTCCTTGTCCAGTTCCTTCCTGGTGTCATCTTTCCGTCCAATTCGTTGTTGTTCATTATCTGGGCCATAGTATTTAGTTGTTCCAATTGTTCCCAAATTCATAAGAGGCATTTTATCATATCGCCAACTTTAGAGCGCCCCCGGCCAATACGTAGGCCAATGGCTAATCTATTGGGTAAATCAAATAATCCTAACAAGAAAACAACATTAAAATCGTAGTAAAGTATCGAATAAATCAATTTGGATGACAAAAACCAGCTAGTTCTTAGGTCATCGTTGCTTGAATAACTCTCATTCATTATAGAATCGCATCTACCCACATAATAATTCACTTCATGACTAATTGTCTCCTAATACAGAAAAATGCAAAAAAAAAAAAAAAAACAAACACCTCTTGTGTGCTTTTCACAAAACACACCTACGAGTTTGTTTAATTATACATATTTTATTTTCAATCAGGTCCAACACTATCTTTATAAAAAAAAAAAAAATACAACAAAAACGTTAAACTACATGAACGTCATTAATAAATTAATTAACATCAACGATCATCAGTGGAAGTTCTTCAATTGCAATTGCATAGCTTTTCATCTAGATACCCTTGACTTTTGCCTTATTCTGGTCATGATACTTCTTTTTAACTGTAAATGACATTAAATATTTAATAATTACAAAACTAATTTGACCCACAATGTGTGCTAACTTGTTATGAGCGTATCCGGATCCTCTTCCTCGTCAGTGTGCTTAACCTTCTTCCGTAATTTTTTCAAATACGCCATTTTATATTCTTCACTTGGTTTTCCACCCAATCCATAGCTAACTTCATATACCGTTAAAGGAATTACAGTCGACGAAACTGGTACCAAATCTGTAGAAAAATTTAATTAAATTTTTTTTTCAAGGTTTGCACTTTCATCAAAGTTTTGAAAATTCAAACACACACACCTGGCTCATATTTATCATGATCGTTTTTTTTATAAAGCATTGGTGTGGCCAAAGCAGCACCCACCAAGAGCACAAGGACGAAACACAAACAAGGATTATTCATTTTATTTCTTTATTTCTAGTCACACGAATAAAATTAAAATCATTTAATCCGTAGCACGAACACGGATGAAAACTTGTATAATCGTTACGACTCGAAACTGCAAACTGAATGGAAACCAGGTCTAGAGGCGTTTTGTTACCTTGGCGGGTAACACTGCCATGAGATGTATAGTATAGTCAACTTTTTTTGTTGTTGTTTCTTTTGGTCAGTAAAAGAAATAAATAAAAACAACATGTCGGTATAGTAAGCTTAAAGCGCGGCTTGCACTCTCTCTCTTCCAGCTTGGACGGGTGGGAGGTAGAAGTCGTCAATCGTGAGCCATTGGCATTCCATGGATTTTGCTTTGTGGTCGTTTTGTTTATGCTAATCTTTGTTGTAGCTTTTTTTATCCGCTGTTTGTTTTTTTTTTCTGTTTGTTTTGTCGTGTGTTTCTACTGCTGTTTGATGCATGTTATTACCTAATTGCCGACAGAAGATGAAAGTGAGAGGAAAGTTTATTTGAAACGAATATGATTGCCCTAAGTATTTATTTTAATTTTTGCATGCTCTTTGAAGTGTGTATGGTTTAGGGTGATAAGCTGGCCTACAGGGCGTATGTGGAACATAATTTTTTTTTTGCAAATGTCGTATTCAGAGTTCAACTCTGTTCAGGGGTGGAACATACCTTTAACCAACATGCTCCTTCAGATAGCGGCCTCCAGTTTCGAACACCGATTTGGTTGAGATTATTCTCCAAAAGTGCACGCCACCTTAGGTAGGGTCTTCCTCTGCTGCGTTGTCCCTCTGGGGTGGATTCAAAGACTCGGTGTGCTGATTTTCATGGGCTCTACATTTCCTAGCTATCTCAGTCGCTGAATCTTCTCCATCACACACCATTGATACAAATTGGATCGAATGTCACGGGAAAAATTTTCCTTTAAAAGCAACCGAGAGAGTTTTCATCAGAATCCATGATTCTACACCCTTGGCTGCATGTGCCTACCGAATCTCTTCATCAAACTAGGGGTTTCGATGCGGTCGCCGTGTAAGACCGAGCACATTAATGGCTGCATTTCTAATGGTTTGTTGGCATTGTTGCCACTGGTCTTCTGCACTTGATGCTGTTGGCACTGAATTGGCAAAAGTTCTGGCAGTCTCCTGCGACAGTATGTAACTTTGCAACCGTCAATCTACTCATAGTACTTTTTCGATGGTAGAGCGTTAATGGACCGAGTCTGTGCTGACCGTACAGAACGTTCGGACACCCAGAACACTGAATTCATGCCTGGCGTCGATTGTAGCATGATTCATTTGGATGACGGTTTAGTGATTTGGAGACCGCCAAGTCCCTTTATAAATATTGATGTGTGACCATAGTGGGCTAACGATGATGATGTTTCGTGTTGTCGTACAGTCTTTATTTTCCGAAAAGAAAAACGTTGAAATTGACAAGAACGGTTGTGACATCGTACTTCCGAATCTCTTCGTAAACTTTCACGAGGAGATTGTAGAGGGCGGGACACGTACAAAGGAAGTTCTTCCTCTTCCTCGTCTCTGCAGCTCCTGAGAAAATTGTTACATGCAATATCCAAACACTGAGCATGTCTACCTAGGATGGAGGGCCCTGTTAGTAAGTTTCGTGAACTGGTCTAAGCTTAGCATTGTTAAAATAATCATGATGCTACCATTTATTCAATTTAATTCAATTCAATTCAATTTATTGAAAAAATTGTTTTACAAAAACTCTAGATTTAAATATACAAAATTGAATAGACAATGGCTTAATGCCGTCTGCCAGATTGGACTTATATAAATGTGTGTAATATATGTATATTTTTCCAGCTTGAATGTAAATATTTAGTAGTTTCAAAAGTCTTCTTCTATGATACGTCTTCTATACTCCAAGCTCGCTTTGCAAAATCTGTATAGTTCTTCCCAATTCGCTCCATTTAATATATCTAACATCTGCTCCGTACTCAGGACACTTTCATTTCATACTTTTCGGCGTATTTCCTTCAGTATGGGACATACACACAAAAAGTGCTTTATATCCTCTCTCTCTCCCATATTGCAGAGGGTGCAAGTAATCGGCAAATCGTCTCTGTGTGGAATGTAGTTTATGTTTAGCAACTCTCCTCTTGTCTTGAATATGGTCGAGATAGCTTCTATTGACATATCGCTTCTAAAATAATTCCTTGATTCAAGATTATGTTCGAGTTGGCTGTAGTAGATACGGTATATCGACGAGCTGGCTGCATCTAAATACTTCTGGCGATACATGGCGTCCACCTTTTGCAATAGCGAATAGAGCTGCTGTCTCCAGGTTGCTATGTTTCCTAAATTTAGATCCAGTATGTAGCCACATGAATCAGCTAGCTCCAACCATTTCTTAAACCAGTAGGTTTTTCGCGTGATGATGTTTTCCGCAATTTTTCTTGGAATTCTGCTGCTGTTCCATGATAGAATCTTTAAAATGTAATCGAAATGTAGCCTGAGGGTAGTTTAATAAAGCGGCGATAGTCCTGATTCAATGTACAACATGTAGTTAGGTGTGGCTTGCAGCAATCTAAAGAGTCTTTTGAGCAAGAATCTTAGTAGTTTCTCTATAGATTCAGACTCCAAAAAACCCCAGGATTGGGCTCCATAGCATACAATTGACTGTGCTGTAGCTTGAAAGACTTTATACTTTGTATTTGGTGTTACTAGGCTACTACCCATACAATTTCTCCAGGTCGCCCTTATTGCGTTTGTGGAGCTTGCAAGTTTCTCTGCAAAATGCTTTTCTAGGCTTCCATTGCTTGAAATCAGTACGCCTAAATACCTGTATTGCTTTACAATTTCTATTTCTGCCCCATTGTAGAAAAATTGTTCGAGCCTTGCATAGCGCCCATGCCCTCTTCGGAAAATCATAACTTTTGATATGTCAAGGTTAACCGTTAGATTCCATATGTTGCAGTACTCGAAAAGGCGATTTATCATTAACTGAAGCGACTGGGCTGATTCCGCCATAATGACGATGTCATCAGCATACATGAGAACTTTTATAATGATGCCTGCAAAAGTAATTCCTGCCGGTAAAAACTCTGACAAATCGTCGATAAACAATGCGAAAAAGTCCGGACTGAGTCCACATCCCTGTTTGAGTCCCCCATGGGTCCCGAAGTGACTCGAAAGATTTTCACCATCCCAAACGCATGAAGATGTGTCCTCGTATAGGCTCTTTATCACTTTGATGAATTTGAGGGACAACCCTAATCGAGAGAGCTTATAAAATAAAGCGCCACGGTCTATTGTATCGAAAGCAGCTTTGAAGTCCACAAAAAACACGAATAGTTTCTTCTTTGCTTCGGTGTAGGAATGAGCTATGTTTGATAAGGAGAAAATTTGGTTAACCGTCGAATATCCCGCTCGGAAGCCAACCTGGAATTCGCTAAGAAGTCTATTTGCCTGAATCCATTCTTTTAAGCGTGCTTGCAATACTGATGTAAAGATCTTCATCGACGAGTTTAGAAAGGCGATTCCTCGATAGTTGACAACTTCATTCACACTCCCCTTTTTATGCAGCGGATAAATAATTGTTTCCTTAAAAAACGTTGGAACTTCTCCTTTCTCAAAAATTCGATTGAATTCCTCTATGAGGGCCTCCAGGAAATCATCAGAGCAGTATTTGTAATGCTCAGTTGGAATTCTGTCCGTGCCAGCTGCTTTGTTGTCTCGGCTATTGAATAAAGCTCTTTTAACTTCTATGCTGGTTATTCTTGCGTCCAAAATAATATTTTCGAAACTTGGCTGCGCGTATAAGAAGGCGGGAGAGAATATAGGCTGATTCAACAGATTCTGGAAGTGTATTCTTAAGGTTTCGATGGAAATTGCTTTGCTTGTATGTGGTTTGGTTCCGTTTAACTTCCGAACTGAACTCCAGAAATCTTTAGAATTCTTGCAATACGATAGCTTTCTGGCTTCGTTTTCGTAATATTCTGTCTTTTTTCGTTGACATAAAGCCTTATACTCCTTATTGGATTCAATATACCACACCCGAAAAAAAATTCCTCCAAACCTTCTGAACAATTTAAGATGGCCAAAAGTTTGATTTCTGCTTGCAAAACATTCCTTATCAAACCAGTCAGCTTGCCGTCGGATTCCACTGGTTCTTACATAGGAGCTTGTACTCCAATTCGATTTTTTAATTATTGCTGTCAAAATTTCTAAATTCATCCGGCCACTTTCAGATACTCTTTTCGCTACCTTTTATGATTTGCCTTCGACAGAGCATCGGTGTCAATCAGGTGTTTAACAAACGACATAGACACGGAGCCTTGTCTGGCTAATTCTTGAGCCGCACACAGTTCCCTGGAATGTCGCTGTGACCCAGGACCGAACAAAGTTAAGTAAATAAATCTTGAAACTAACATTAACATTTTCATGATGTCTAATGGGGCTTAATTATTCTTTCAGTTCGTCACCAATTTCACTATTAAACACACACAACCATCTTAATCACCCATCAATTAAAATGTGTTAAATGTCAAACATCGCTAGCTGGACATACTGCCCACTATTACTCTTAAGCCTGCTTACTTTAATCAGTTTGATCTCCTCTCAACCCACTCAACCATCTTACAGTCGTATTTGATTACAGAAATGAGAAAATACATATTTCCATCTAACAGTTATGATCAAGTTTTCCAGACTGAAGGTTGCCAAAGGCGACCACAAAAGCGGGAAATTATTCCATTTCGCTGCTCCACAGAAATTGAAAGTTTCGCTTGCCGTTTCTCGACTTTGGATCTGGTCTCTGGTGTATGCAATTCTTTATGGTACACGATTACTTCTGTGCGAAGTAATTTGCGCAATCAATGCCATCTGGTCCAGCGAGTGGGTCGGAAAGAGGGGTTGTGCTTGTGAGTTAGATTTTCCCGACCGATAGAATTGTGATATATGTATTCTAATTAACAGTGCTGGGATATATGTACAATTATACAATGGTATTCGCTTTTGTTTTTATTTGCTATTGGGAGACACAACTCATTTCATTATTCAAAAAAAGGTGGCACTCAATGGTTTGTTGAGATTTTGCACTTATTCATGCATAACCACAGTAGAGTTGGAAAATGTGACATCACATAAATTAAAAAGCATTGACGAAGAAACCTTCAATTCTCATTATAATCACGTACATTATATTGGTGCATAGCTGCCAGTTTTATTGCAAAAGCGTGCTTGTGTTTCAAAACCCATTATATGGCTTTATTTACTTTGTCGGGTTTTTGTGTAACCTTGAAGTATTTGTCAAAGTATGCTGGACTACTGACCATTAGTATTCAAGAAATTAAAAAATAAGTTGTGCAACTGTTTAAAAAAAAGACTAACACTGATTTTAGAGCAATATTCGGTGTTGAAAAGAAGGACGAAAGCTCCTCGCAAGCTTTACGAGCAATAGAAACGAAAAGAACATGGGACTTCTTCAAAAGAAGAAAAAAGAGCACAAGAAGTGCATGATGGAAGATATTGAGCTACTGTACTCCAGGAAAAATGTACAAAAGTTCTACGAAAAGTTAGAAGTAGGTGTCAGGGAACAGAACCTGTACGGAAGCCTGTAGAGATGAAGAGGGATACCCCACAGTAGACCCATAGTCGGTGCTGAGAATATGGGAAAACTACTTCCGTAGACTGTATATTAGCGACGAAAACCAACATACCACTCACAGGCATAATGAATCGTTTACTTTAGACGGTGAAAGCCAAAACTTCCGTCCACCTGACCAATACTAAGTGCGGATAGCAATATCTAAACTTGGATGGCTAATCGATCGAGCTATTTAAAGCAGGCGGAGAAGTACATACACCAAGTCATCTCCAAGATAAATGTAAGATGAATGTATGCCTGATGAATGAAATCTAAGCATTTTCGCTCTATTCACAAGGGTGAAGACCCCCTTAACTGCACCAAATAAAGAGGCATTAGTCTCTTCAACATCGCGTATAAGATCCTATCTGCTATATTGTTTGAACCCCCCGTCAAAAACCCGATCTGTATGGTCTCAGGCTAGGAAATTCCACCGCGGACCAAATGTTCACACTTTGGTAGATCTTGGAGAAAACACAGGAATTCCAAATGGCCTTGTCCAGTTTTGGCATCCCTGCCAAACTCGTTCGTCTGTGCAGGATGACGATGGAGAATGTTCGCTGCTTTATCAAGGTCGGTAATGATCTTACTGAAACCTTTGATATGCCATGAGACTCCTTCAAAACCATACTCGAACGAATTGTGCGAAACTCTCACTTCGTAGCAACCTACAATAAAATTCAGTTCATACCGGGACACTTTACGTGAACTAAAAGTTTATCTCCCCTTCGTCGTCGTTAAAGAAAATTCAAAATCGTTACACACAATTTCAAATCTAACTGAAACCTTAAAAACTTGTTTGTGACCGGAAACAGTAAGCAAACTACCATATTTTTCTTTTTTTTATGGTTTGCACCTGTGCTAGTTAACATCTGTCAAATTCTCCGAATTGTTTGATTTTCATTCCACTCTTCACTTCTTCAGCTGAAAATTAATTTTTCTTTGGTTTTTTCGTAAAATCTATTAAATAAAAGACATATAAATGGATGAGGACGATTTTGATGATTCAATAGACGATGCATTGGCAAGCATTGAAATTCCCTCTGCGCCGAAAATTCCAAAAGTTCAAACTACAGTTGTCTCAAATACCTCAACCTCATCTTCAGCAGCTTCAACAAGTCAAGTTACTGCTGGTAGTTCCAAAGTTATTGCACCAGCAAACACTCACTGCATTCAAGTGAACCCTAAACAGAAAGGTAATCCTATATTAAAGACGATTCTTAACTGCCCATACGAATTCAGAGATATTATACCGGATTATGTGGTTGGAAAAACAGCGTGCATCTTATACCTTTCGCTAAAATACCATATTTTGAATCCAGAATACATCTGTCAACGTCTTAAAGATCTTGGAAAGCAGTATGCATTGAGGATTCTTTTGGTACAAGTTGATGCTCCGGTGAGTAAACCCTGTTTCTTTGCTAAACAAAGCAATGATTGTGGGTATTTTATTCTAGGAACCTCATAATGCACTGAAAAGTCTAACTAGGATTAGTTTGCTAGCAGATCTTACTCTAATGCTGGCATGGAATGCCGATGAAGCTGGGAAAATCATAGAAACGTACAAACTTTTTGAGAATAAACCACCGGATTTGATTATGGAGCGAGTCGAATCAAATCCTCATCAGAAGGTGACTGAAAACCCCATACACCAATGACTGTACATATTATTAAAGATTATTTCCCTTTCTAGCTTGTAACAGCGTTAACAAACATCAAGCCGGTAAACAAGACAGATGCTGTGTCTCTGCTTCAGAATTTTGGTAATCTTGAGAACATTATTAACGCAAGTGAAGATAGATTATCATTGGTAACTGGCTTGGGGCCAAGAAAAGCCAAAAAGTTGCACAAAACCCTTCAAGAACCATTTATGAGTAAATAAAGTCGAAATTCTGTTTAAAAATATATTTTCTACTTTTTACACAAAACAATAACCTCGTAGCCAGTAAATCACTCAGTAAACTTCCAAACTTTGATGTTTCCATCATCGCTACAGGACAATAGCTGCCCGGGTGTCGATGGATTCCACGTTACGCAGTTCACATCTTGTAAATGTGCCTTATCAACAGAGGTAATCAGCGAGAAAGTCGGTTCATTTTTCGATGAACCTTCGTCTTCCTTGAATATGCGAATGGAATCGTCACCACATGCAGTGGCTATCAGTCCAGTTTTGTGACACCATGATATATCATATACCGCTCTTGTATGCTCCCCCGAAATTGTGCAAACACACTTCCAAACTGCCTCATTATCTGGTGTAGGAATGCCTTCCTCATTTCCCGGAGGATAGGACTGCCAAATCTTGACTGTTTTATCATCAGAACACGAGGCAAGACGTTTACCCAATTCATCGAATGCGATACTCCAAACAGTTGAATTATGTGATGCCAGCGTTGCTGTACACTCCCAGTCACTGTCCAGAGTATTCTCCTTATACAGCTTTATCGTGTTATCATAGCTTGCTGACGCCAAAACTTCTTCGAAGGGATGCCAAACTACTTTCTTAACGTCCTGTGAATGTGAATTCATCACGGCAGCACATTCGAACTCATCATCGCCAGCAACTTCCCAAATCCATACAGACTTGTCACGACTGCATGTAGCCAGCAGTCCTCCTGATTTCGACCAACTTACACTTTTAACTTCGTTCTCATGTCCCTCCAAAGTCGCGTTGCACTCGAATTCTCCTGCAATGACAAAAATTAGATTTCATTTGAAATTGCTTTTGTTTCATAACATAACTCACCTGACGTTTTACTCCAGATGGCTGTTGTAGCATCAAAACTAGCCGATGCCAAGAATTGACCACATGGAGACCATGAAATTTCTCGAATTGTTCGTCGATGACCATCGGAGAGGATAGTTTTCATTGTCCAATTGCTACCACTCAGCGTCCAGATCCGTATAGTTTTGTCTTCGCCGCATGAGGCAAATGTTTTTCCTTTGTTATGCCAATCAACACCCCATATGCGTCCCTTATGGCCTTGCAGTGCATGTTCTTCAATTAGTTTTCCCATTTTCGATGCAGAAATTGTGACGAGACGATAGGCAATCTTAAAGATATCGTCCAGAAATCACTAATCACCTTAAACCAAATTGACAGTTGCCTTTTGTTATCTAGACTTTTGAGAGGGTTGTCAAAAGTAGTGACAATTTTCAGATATGTTCGATGTCCTCGCTAGTGCTCACTTAATCTGCCGTTCAAAGTCGGCAATCAAAAGTGTATGTTCTATCCATTGGTGCAAAAATTCATCATAGATTGTTGCGCCAACCTACGAGCTGTTATTCATTTAAAATTTAACATAGATTGCTGCGCAAACCTACGGGGTTGTTGTGGGTAATACTGATCATAATCCAAATTGAGAAGTTGTATACCAGGTTTTTAAAAATGGTGTCTTCATTGCCCATGCTTTATAATTCTCGTGTAGATAAATTTCTCGCATTCGCTTGATATGAAATAAAACAAAATACCATTTTGTATCCACCTTAACCTAGTTCGCACTACCTTACCATTGATTCGCAAACCATCTTGGCAAATGACAACCAAAAAACATCTGTCAACAATTAAATTTTTCACAATATAAATAAATTTAAGCAACAACACAAACATAAAATGAGTGATTTAAGTGAAAAAGTAGTTATAGCTAAAAACGCTTTAATGGCTGCACTAGGTGACAATTCACAGAAGTACTTGAATAACATGAAATTCTACTTTTGCCGCAAGTTTGAGTTTGCTGAATTCGACTTACAAGCTCGAAAACTACTGACCGCCGAGAAACTCCACTTGCACAATGCGTTTTATAGTGCTATTATGAATAAAGTTGGTGCTATCAAGGCGCCACAGCCATTGGCATTAATATCAAGCAGTTCTGCTGGCGGTGGCAATAGTTCGTCGTCTCGTTCGAGTCGAAAGCGAAAACGTAGCTCGAGAATGCAACATGAACGTGCCACCTTCGAACCGTATGATTTCTTTGATTTTCTCACTCCCGATCATGTGGAAGTCGTTCGTCCACCAAGTGGTTTTGAAAGTTCCATACAAATGATGCCCGCTCAACGATATTGCGTACAAGAATTGTTTCTTCCCGATTTGGGTTTCATTTTGGGAAGATTTTTGGTTGGCGCTTGGGAGGTCGGTTTGGTGAATGTGGACGATGCTGTTGCGGAATACATGTGTACAGCAGTTCAGTTTTTGCTGAAGAATCTCATCTCGTCGATTATTATGAAACGTAAGCACTACAAAGTGACTGGAGAGGGATCGTTTTATTATGATGTTGGTGCTCCGATCAAAGATCCTTTTCTCAGGAATACAGTCACGAGACAGAAAATTGATGATGGCCCATTGGCGCTGGATAAGGAGATAACATCGCCGAACTTTATGCGACGTACAAATGACGAGGGCATTTTTCTTTCTGCATGCGAGGAAGTGTAAGTTCAATTTATTTCTATGTTGATTCCGAGTTGAAGATTTTTTCTTTGTAGGTATCCACAGACGGGTAACGTAATCACACTGAAGGACCTGCGAAGGGCATTCAATGACAAGAACATGATTGCATCTCATGCAGTTTTCTCAGTGAACAGAGAGAGATTGACCCAAATGTTACATTGATATATTCCCCGACTTCCAATGGCAATAAAATGAACAATCTCTTACATAAAACCTTTATTTACTTCCGTACTACCACAGAATTGGAATAGTATTCCTTACACAAACGGATTTGATGGAGGATGACGTTCTCAGAACGGCAGCGATAGCGTTGTGTTTCACTTAAAGAATAGTTTGTGCGTTTGTTTTGTCTTAATCGGTAAATACTTCTCGATTTCATGGGGTACAGTGAAAAACGCTAGAGGAACCTAGAAAGAACATAAAGAATGGGCAATTGGTCCCAAAATTAAACGGATTAGACTTACGTTCTTAAGTTCATCGTACTTGGCCTCCCTGCTGGTGAATTCTTTCAATATGAAGTCGTTTTCTACTTCGTAGTGAAATCGTGTATCGTTCATCTTAAGCATAACATTGTCCACACGTAGGAAATATCTTAATAGCATAAAGAAACCTGATGGCATGACACGCTGGAAAGGAAAACTTGAAGTACAACTGAAATTTCTTCGAGCAAATCACTCACAATTTTAACGGAACACGATGAAATCCCATTGTCGTGCAGTTCATCTTCGAACAATGTTAGATCATGATAGAAAAGTATTTTTTCACGTTGCATCAGCTTGTAGACATCTAATTTCTTGTCTGTCTCTTCGATGCGAAACTGATCGTTCAGTGTGCCTTGATAGTTTGTTGAAAATGTCCAGTCGAAAGGTTTGAATTTCTCCTCCAAAAGGTGACCAGATCTTTGAAATATTCATCGTAATTTCGTTTACTAAGAGTTTTTGCGTTTGCAACTCACCTGCTCTCTTGCCACTCCTCGGCACAGGCGACTTGCAATGATTGTTTACCATTTTCAACCAAACGTAATGCGTCTATTGGTTTGAATTCTATTTCAGCACCATTTGAATGTATCAAAGACAATTTATTCTTATGAAATACCATATCGGGTAGATGAGGCAAGTCCAGAGCGTAGCGATAACTTAAAAAAAAAAACACACAATTCCATACATAATTTCGAGATGACGACATTCAACTTACGTGCATAATTCACAACAATTGGCGCTATTTTCGGGGCAATTCTCTTTGCCATTGGTACAGACACTCTTGAGAATATGAGATTTTTCATACGTAATATTCCATCCTTGGAATTCTATGCTGTCCCGATCCATTGGCAGACGAGGAACAATATCATCCTTGGATTATACATTGTTGCAGGTGTAGTTGTTCTAAGAAAAACTGTGTACATTTTACTTACATCCATGTTGCTGGTGAAAATAGAACTTTGTTGGGATTTATGAAACTTCTGAAAGCCGTTGGGGAGTTGTATAATAATTCAAATTTGGTTATATGTAATTAAATTTTTGAAAAATGTTTTATTGAATCTGAAGAAAACCAAACAAAGAATTTTTAAGTATTTTGACATATACAGTTGACATGCCGGGTGACAGTTGATTTGTGCAAATTCTATGGGTGTGTTGAATAGGTGAAGAGAGAATGTTTTTAATTTTGAGAATAATACCTTCTATTGCTTTCATTTTAAGTCTTACTTGCAGAATAACCTAAGCTGCTTATAAGTTTCCAAAAGCATAATTTGTCATTCGATGTTTCTTGACTTGCCGTCATGCCGTGGACTCTTGATTGAGCTATAAATTAATTCTGAGCTGAAGCTGCAACCGAAAGTCGATAAATATATGTTTCGCCTATACTTGATGGTACAGCTTTTTCGTGATAGGGAAGTTGGACGGTCTCCCAATCTGTTGGACATAGTTTTTAGTTCGCTGGATAAACGATAGCAGCTTAACCGGAACATTGTTGTTTTTCTTATCTGAAACTTCAACTCGAATGAAAAGTACTGTCCCAATAAAAACACATTTCCTAATTAAAACTGCAGACACACAAACGAACAGAGCTATGCACTTGCAGAACTGTCACATATTTGATTTCGTTGCTGCTGTTTATATTTGTTTTCACTTTGCATTGCACTTTGTATTTAAAAAGACTTCTACGATAATTTTTTCTTGAGTTTCTTTCTTTTCTACATTTTCTACCTATCTAAATGTCTCTTAACAAAATTACATCCATTTCCTCTGTCTCCAGGAATTTAATCGGTAAGCAAAAACTTAAAATGTTGATTGGATCTATTTTTAATCGAAGATCAAAGTCCAACCCGTTGGCATCTTGTCCAATCAATTGATAATCTTCATCCATGATTTGATTTCTTAGCATTACAAAGCACCACTCTTCGTAAAATGAGTTCAAAGATCATACCAACCTCGAAAACGGACAATAATTTCAAGTCATTGTCGGTAACGACCCCAAAACCCTTCGTTTTTCATGTCCAACTGAACCGTCCAGACAAGTATAATGCTATCAATAAGCAAATGTGGGTGTAAGTACTACACGAATCCTTTGAACTTTTCCCATCGTTGACGCACTATTTATAGGGACATCAAAGACTGTTTCGAATCGTTAAGCATCAATCCGGATTGTCGTGCTGTTGTGATCTCAGCCGAGGGAAAACATTTCACTGCAGGTGAGAATAAAGAAGCTTCCGATTACAAAAGACAGACTAATTGGTGTTTTAGGAATCGATTTAACGGATATGATGAAACTAGCTCAAGAACTGGCAGAAATCGAAGAAGTTGCACGCAAAGGATGTGCTCTAGAAAAGCTTATCAAGTTGTATCAGGTATTCAATGAAACCATTAAAAAAAAAAACTCCCACCAACTGATGATTGATGACTTTCTTTAGGATTCCCTTTCATCTCTTGAGGTCTGCAATAAGCCAGTTATTAGCGCCGTCCATTCAGCTTGCATTGGAGCAGGCGTTGATCTCATTACCGCAGCTGACATTCGTTATTGTACCAAGGATGCATTTTTTCAAGTAAAAGAAGTCGATATCGGAATGGCAGCTGATGTGGGTACTTTGCAGCGGTTTCCCAAGGTCGTCAACAATCAGAGTTTAGCACGTGAATTGTGTCTAACCGGAAGAAAATTCCTTGCTGAAGAGGCCAGTAAATGTGGACTTGTCAGTCGGGTGAGTAGGTTCCCAACTTTGATCTGTATGGTCTTCTATAATTGTCTATCTGAAGGTGTTTGATAGTAAAGATGCTATGATTGAAAGTGCCCTAGCGTTAGCCGAAGACTTGGCTAGTAAGAGTCCCATTGCTGTACAAGCAACCAAAAAGAACATGGTTTACTCGTTGAATCGAACTAATCAAGAGGGTTTGGATCAGATTGTGAGTATTTAAAATGTGCTCGTTTTTTGGAATTCATTAACAACGTCATTGGAATTCATTTACAGCGTGAGATGAATAAGTTGTATCTTCAGAGTGAAGATTTTGCCAATGCTACCATGGCACAGCTGGCCAAGGGAGAGAAACCAATCTTTTCAAAGTTGTAGAGGATCAAGTTACTAAGAGGTTATTGAAACCAGTTGTTTTGTATTATGTTTAGGTTAAGATTAAAGTTTGTCTTTTGTTTTAAAACGAGTACTTGTCGCTTTTCTAGCTTTCTAGAGTACCGAACGTTTTTCGCTGCACCACTTGTCATGGAAGAGCTTATCAATATGCCGGTCGGAGTCGGCAAAAAGAATCTCTTAACCCGTGATCTGGGTTCTGTATCGAACCACTTTTTAGTTCTTGAAGAAAACAAACTTTTTTTTGAAAAAAAAAAACATCAACGCTTTATTTTAAAGACACGGATTTTAAAAAGCACTTTAGGAATGAGTTCAAGGTAAACAGCAAAAAAGACAATAAATACATTTCGAGACTCTAGTAAGGCAACTTTACGCTGAAGAGATTAGTGACGGATGAGAGATTCACACGGGCGGTAATGAGATTCAACAGATACAACTACTTATGCGCCTCCAATAAGAGCACAGAGAGCACGTTTATAATCGCCAGATGTCTCCGACTGCAATTAAAATAAGACAAATGTTATTTAAAATACTGAGCTAGTTCAGTAATTATTACCTTTACGGCGCTAACTAAAGTACGATCGAACAAACGTTCAAATTCGGCTTTAATGTTTCCCAAATCAATCTCCGATCGACTGACAATGATACGAATAAGTGTTGTATCATCGGTGCCGAAACCATTCATTGCTTTGTGCAAGCGTTTCGCAAAGAACGCCGCTGGTGATTGAACGCATTCAACTAAAAATAAATGACGCCAATTAAATAAGAAAATATAAGGGGATCTTAAAATGAAGCCTCACCAATAGCCATCATAGCATCATGTAGTTCTCCACTCATCTCATGCTTAATTGCTTGCTCTAGAGTCATGCCGGAAAGATGTTTGTACTCTTCAAAGACCAATCGTAATTGTGCAAAGCTTCCATGGGCCATAATACGATTGAAAACTTCCTCATCAGTGCCAAGTTTAGCCTCACCAGCAGCATATAAAGCTTCAGCTTGCTCTTTCGCTTTCTCTGGGTCACATGTGCCAGCTGGATCACGAACACCGGTCACAATAAGCGTTAACAAACGTCTAAAATGTCCTGAAGTTTCACTGCACATGTGTTCGGCCAATGGACGGTCATATTTATCCTCATAGGCTTTGACAATTTCGGCGATTTCTTCGTTGGACTTTGTGCAAAGAATCTCTACAAGAGATTCCTCATTCGTTCCAATGCCACTCATTGATTTATTGATCTGCTTGCATAGATATTCTACTGGTGGCATCATCAGACCAACGATAACATCTTCAAATTTTCCACCAAGTTCACTTTTAAGATCATCTATCAGATCACGACCGAATTCATGAAGAAAGTATGCTTTGATCTCTTGCCGTTGAGCATTCGATCGGGCAGTTAGAATATCGATAATGGCCTGCTCATCTGTACCGAAACCTTTCATGGCAGCGCGGAGGGCCTGACCATCGGCTGAAGCATCGAATGGTGCTGCTGGCACTATAGTTGGAGTTGGCTGTGGAAATAAAGAAAAAAAAAAAATTGATTGCAGAGGCTAAGTTTAGGAAGATTTGAACAATACGTTTAGTTGGTGAGGCTCTGGTGATGGCTATTGAGACTAAATAGGTGGGTTCATGACTGTTTTAGAAGGATTTTTCGGATTTTGCGAACTTACAGATGGATTAATGCTTCGTAATTGCTTGGCCATGAACAAATCACTGGCTAAGCGTGATTTTCAAAGCACGCGTTGTAATCATTTGGTTTCAAATGTTTTCAGTTTGGGGATTTACTAGACAATTTGAACAACGCGAAATCACCAGATCCAAGGCACTTTCGTAGACTTTGAACAGAAAACACGAAAATCGATGAGAACTCTTTTCGTTCCGATGGGACGTGTGAATTTTGCTTAAGCATTCGACTAGACTATAGCAGGGCCACCGATGCAGTCATTATGAGCGGGAAACACAACTTTTGAGTTGTTGTCGGCATTGCAACAGTTTTTACTTGGATGGAACCACATTTTGTGCTCAGTCGTAGCAAGGAAGCATGAGCATAATTTAAACTCAAATTGTGTGCAAGTAGCACTCTGGTTGGCTGGTACCTGTTGCTCATTCATTGCTAGTAAAAGTTTTGTTTGGTGTACGTACGATGTACGTACGTATGTAGGAAAACACAAGTACTGCATTCAATTTAAACATACATTCAGTTTAAATTTCTTGAATTTAAGATGACTCATCCCGATTTCCACTTATGTATGTGCATACATACATACTATGTATACCATGCTGAATTTCAATCTCTGACGTACTAATTGAAAATTTCAAAGAATAATATGTATCACAAGTCACAAGGCGGAAGCGACTTTTTTTTGTATTGTTAGGGCGCACCTTATGTCTAAATGGGAAGTAAAAACCTAAATGAATTGTGCGTGTATCTAATTTTGCTGAATTAATTGATAAATTTTGTTGTAAAACATTCCGACGTTCATATGTGAATGGGTATAGCTAAGTGTTCAAAGGGCTTTCCCCCCACATTGTGCACTGTCCACAGTACAAAGTCTATCATAATCGAATTGCACTTTCTATTATCTACTTATTGTGTTACTTAATAATAATTAACGCAATGTTAATTGAGTGTTCATACGAAACTATTGATTAGAGGAAAAACCCACATAAACTCTTATCGTAAATTACCACTTGCCATGCCCCACCTCTAATATTTTCCTGACAACGCAATACAGCCTTTCTAATATTGTACATAGATACATTTACTTCAATCTTATTGTAATTATCTCTACACAAATTGCAAACAAATTACATATTTCCGTAATCACAAATGTAGGACGTATACGTAATGGATATTTCTTTTTAACACTTTATTTTCTAAACAATACATCTTGTATTAATTGTGCAATATAAGTTATAAAAAACATTACCTTATAATCCATTTTCGAAATAGATTAGTAATTAAACAAAATTAGAATTGCTGTAATCACAAAAAAAGATTTCCCGTCGAACTGATGACAACAAATTTGAATGCAAACGCGCTTGCTTTCATTTGAGTGAAAGTTGGATTTTTGACATTTGAGTTGTTTCTTTCATGACTGTTCGATTTGACAATAATTTTGGAGCAACGCAACTTTTGTTCAAACTTTTAGTAGTACATTCGATGGGCAGTTTTTCATTTTATTATTGTTTTTGGAGTTATGCCAGTTTTACTTTTCGAATAAGGTATGAAGTTTATGAATTAAAACATATAGCCGTTTGGGCATAATATTAGTGGCAATTTGGTTTGAAAATCTAGGGTGAGATTTTCATCTCAAGGTTTTCCTCAGTCGGGTTGGTATTGTGTTGATGTGTTGATTTGATCAAAAATTCGTGGGCTAAAAATAATTTAACTGTTAAATCAAAAAGTTCGTTTGAACAGCTTCTTTATGAGTTTCAACTGGTCCGCTATTTGTTTTTGGTAGCGACGTGTATGCGTCGAATTCTTACATGACCAACAATTTAGACAAGAAATACCATAAGAGTTATAAGCATTTTTTTTAACCTCCACATTGTGTCTTCGCATGTAGGTCGCCTGGTCCAGATGATGGCATATCTCACCGAGAAGAGGAGTGAATCTCTCTATCACTTTGGTGAAAGTACGATTGTTGCGCTTGATATGCCAAATCAATTTGACCGAGTTTGACACCAAGCTCTTTTGATGAAAATTCGTGCATATGATATCGATGTATCTCTTCTTCAATGGATTAGAAACTTAGTTTCGAGCTTTTCAATTCAAGTTGTTTTGACCAGTTTTCAGTCTGTAATTCACCATAACTTATGTTGATATTCCCCAAAGTTCCTTTTTGTTTCCAAACGGCAAAAAAAAAACAGGAGAAACTGCAGAGAATTGTCTATATTCTTAAATCCCCGGTCAGGGAGAACTACTATGGAAGGTTTTTTAAGGTTACTTCGTGACTGAAGCAGAGCCCTTACTGGATCTAAGGAGTGTGGCTTCGTTAACCGGCGGATCAAAAATGGAATCTCGCATAGAAATTGCTATTTTTGAACACAACACCAAATTCTCATTACCAATGAGAATGTGGGCTAGTGTGTTCCAGGCTGAAATTAACTTTGAGAATAATTTGGAGCAGCTGTGGTAAGATTTCGAATCAACACACAACATCATCTCCGCAAAGTATAGAGAAAACTATCACACTCTTATTTCACAAGCAGATACTAAGAAATAGGGTTGCAAGGTTACCTGTCTATTGGGTTAAAGATTATGTCCAAGCTTGACAGCATACAGAGAGCGAATCAATCATTGTAGCTCAGCAAGAACTTGCTACGGAAAAAGGTATAGGAGCAGCTAGTATGAATTCATTGCCCATTGAACCACAGGATAAAGGTTCACTTGCCAAAACACAGAGTGCAGTTTGAGATTCAAATAGTAGCAGCGTAGAAGGATTGACTAGACGGCAGTAGGCCACAGTGGAAGGGCTAGACAGAGCCTAACTTGGAACACTAGAAAGCACAATTTGCTGGTCTAGAATGTTCTTTCATATAAATAGGATCAATGGAGCGTTATCGGGACGGCATCCAGAATCTACACAATTAAGTACACAAGCAGATACCCCTCTCACGGGGACGACATTGACTGTCTTTATGACTTGGAAGAAAGAACGCAGCAGAATCTAGTTGAGTTATATGAGTTGTCAAACCAAAATCAACCAGCAATGATGCCGGAGCTGTACCTAATGACCTCTAACAACCAAATAAAGTTTCACCAAAGTATGATGAGGGGTTTATGAAATTATAACCGCTACGATCTATGTGAATACATGTACATTCATCATCCTTTTTAGGTCGAGAAACGTACTTAACATTGGTAATACTGCAAGTGGTTGACCAATCAGTCTTGGCCAAGGCCACAACTTGCGGCCATTTTCGTTTGACACGCTGTCCCTGTACGCATTTGATTTGCCTTTGACCAGAGAAAGTGAAATACAAATATCATTTATTTCATGAATTCCTTTCATGACTTTTCGTTGATTGATTTATTATTTTTCAAACAAAATCATAACAATCTAACTTTGTTATTTATTCTAACAAGAGTCAAATAGAAAGTCCAATTGACCCATTTTACGTGAGAGGTAATTTTCGAAAAAAATAAAAATAAAAATATTTGCTCCAATTTTCTGCAATTTAAAAAATTCCGTTTAGAATACAAAAAACTTCCCTCATCCAACCACACGATTCGGACGCCTATTGTATTCGATTTTCATAGAACTATTGATTGCAGCACAAATTTCCCTTTTCCCATCAAACGTGGTTTTAATAATCCGCTCCAAGGATACAAAAAAAAAAAAGGCGCCTAACAATATATCATTGTTGTTGTTGATACATTACAGACTACTCCAATGAATAACAGCACAGCATCAAAGGCAAACAAGGATTACACACTATTGAAGCATCTCAACGAGAATAGAGAATAGAACAGAAAAAAGCAGAAATTCGGAGAAAAATAAACCTGAAATAGAAAAAATGGTTATAAAAGGATAATGCAACGTGAAATCCTATCTCAATGGAATTACGAGATTTATTTCATTGCTAAGCATAGATGAGGTATAGGCAGAGAGCGAGAGAGCTTGTAAAAATACCACAAGGCGATTGATGATAAATGTACGCCTCTTTTGGAATACGAATGCAAGATTTGAAGACAAAAAAAAAAAAAAATGTACGTCGTCCATGCACTCACCACCCACTAAGGATCAGAAATGTACTTAATGAGAAGTTCATTGGAAGCCACATCGCATACGTATGTATTTATATCCTCCCCATCGTGTAGGGTAAATTCGGTTTGAATCTCAAAGTCTTGAAGAAGAAAAACCCATTGCCAAGGACACGTTCTGCTAAGTCGAAACATATATGTGCTCGTCTGTGTTGAAATCATTCTGAGAATTCATTTGTTAAGGATTCTTTAAAAATTTGAATGTTTATTTTCAGCGTAAAGTGGAGACGTGCTATTTTCCTTTCGAAGTTGAAAGTTTGTGTTAACATCCTCCGCTCTCAGTTGCTCTGATCTTTAACTATCTTTTCTTTCCCTTTCTCTTTTTCAGTGAGCTTCAAAGAAGTTTTAAAGACAATAGCCAGAAAGGTCAAGTCCATGGTTTTGGTAAACATTCGTGTTGTGCATGCTTTATATTGTACTCACGAACAGAAGGAAACTACAATCCTTTTATTTTTATTGTCGACTCTGAAAGGTGGATTGAGGAGCTTCTTATGATAAGTTGTATTCCAAGAGGTTTTTCGTTAGGCCTCAACCAACAACCATCTCCAGCTAGCATGATCCTTAGCCAGCTACCTCTGGAGATGAAGTCGTCCTCTCCTTCTAGTGGAGTCGAATAAACTAGCCATTTTAATCGTTATACAACGATCTTTTTGACCAAGTCGATGTCACTGTATAGCTCGTACATTTCGTGGTTAAATCTTTTTTTTCGTGAACCGTCAACGCAGATGGGGTCATAAATCGAATATAGAACTTTTCTCTAGGAAATGCCAAGTGCACTTTCATCCGGTCATCCGTCGGTGTAGTGTCTTCTTTTGTGCGTCGTCCGGTTAGAACGACTTAATGTCGCCGGTTCCTTGAACGTCGCTATATCTCGTTTTATCCTAAGGCGAAGGCGCCAGTAATTACTCGCTTTGTTCTGCCAATGATGTCAAAGTCGTCTAGCTCAAAACCTAACAATTGACAGCTATAATTTTGAGGTAGTGAAGGAGTTTATCTACCTCGGGGCAAACATAAACTCCACAAATGACACCCTAGATTCGACGAAGGATAACCTTAGGCAACCGCTGCTACTTCGGTTTGTCCAAACAACTAGGGTCCAAACTCCTAACTCGAAGATCCAAAATCATGCTCTACAAAACCCTCATCTTGCCAGTCTTACTTTATGGACCTGAATGCTGGACAATAAGTAAGACAACGGAGCAGATCTTGGGATCCTTCGAAAGAAAAATTCTACGTCGAATATTTGGTCCAATCTGCAAGGAGGAGAAGATATAACCGCGAACTCTACGAGCTGTACAAAGATGTGAATGTAGTCCGGAAGGCAAAAATCCGTTAACTGCAATGGTTCGGCCACATCGAGCGAATGGACGAGAATGCTCCAGTTAAGAGGATTTTCGAATCCCAGCCACCTGGTTCACGAAGAAGAGGAAGACCGAACCTCCGGTTTAAAGATCAAGCAATCGCGGACGCCAGAAGCCTTGGTCTAGTTAACTGGCAGCAGCGTGTCCGGGACCGTAAAGGATGTAAAGCGGCATTAGTACAGGCTCAGACCCTCCAAGGGTCGCTGGCCTGTTAAGTAAGTAAGTAAGCTACAGCAACAGATTATCTGCGTCATTGTTGATGTCTATCGATGTCAAGTAAACATTTAAAGTGAATTCTAAAATTGTTTGTCCGTCTTACTTACTTAAGGTGGTTGTACAGTCCCGGTGGACCTGAGACTCATCCAACAAGCGTCTTCAGCCAGCTCGGTTCGTCTAAGCTTTTTGTTTAAATATTTGAAAATATTTTCAGTCATAAAGAAAACACTTTTTTCCCAGAATAACGTTTGGTTATAGATAACTGCAGGCTTTCCTCTCTCCAAGTCAGTGAATAATAAAATTATTGCGATAAGCTTACGTCTTATTCAAACATTGTCCTGCACTTAGTTTGATAAAGCAGTCGGTCATACAAAAATAACACACAAGCAAACAAAATATATAAAAATAACATGGATCCTTCAATAGAAATAGAATTACTTAAGGATTTTCTTAAAATATCCTTAAGCTTTTAAATCCACGATGACGCATTTTGCCTCATACTGGTTTGAAATTTAAGAACTTTGAGAACCTTTTCCTTCTAAAGGCAATCTGCTGGTATAGGGGAGGACACATAAATTCATCACTTCTCCCTGCAGAATAGGAAAAAAAAAAAGAACCCAATTTTCTCCTTAGTAGTAACACTCGAATGACATTGCAATGTTACATCCTTGTTCCATTTGAGTCATCCTATCGTCTTACTATCTAATTATTAATATTATTTGAGAACCGTCCGGGGGGTTGAACCACTGCCATGTGATGTACATATTAAATTTCATATTCCATTAGGATGCATGCCGATAGATATTCTTGTATTTGTGTTACAGTTAGGTATTTGATACTTTATAAGGACTCAAGGCATCTATTTATTTACTCTCCCCATATTCATGTAAATAGTTCACATACGACAGAGTGAATTCAAGTTTGAATTATTGAATATTTTGATGTGAGGTATTGATTTTTTGTCAAAGGGAACAGAACTTTGTAGGAATCTGCCTCTATTGCAAATAAACTCGTAGATCATATTGGTATAATCGGACATTCTCAAAATCGGTTAAGTAATGAAGGAGTTTAACCTCATTGGGCTAAATCTATACATGTTTCATAAATAACGTTCTAGTGGTTCCGGCGGAGCTTGTCCATAATTCGTTTGAACATATTAAGCAAATGGTCAGAATGCTTCGAGTATCTGTCATCCTTGTCAAGTCCAAAACGGTTTCTAAAACCTCAGTTTCAGTCCCCTAGCAGACGACAAAACTCCTCGACTGTCGTTCTTGAGGTAAAGGTTTTTGTAAAGGACAACGATATTTCACCAGAAATCAAACGAAGGATAACTTTCGTCAATCACTGATTTTTTTGAGGGTCAAAAGAGAATTGAGTGCTAAGGCCCTTTCCAGAGATCAGGGAACTTTTCCTGAAGGGAACGCTATATAAGTCGCTAATCATCCTTGTCCTTCTGAAGCATGGACTCTGTCGAAGGCGGATACAGATATCCTGTTTCGAGCGAAAAATTCTTCAATAAATATTTGACTTCATTTGCCTTGATGGGATTTGGTGAAGGAGATACAATGACGAACTATACGAACTGTACAGCGAGATCCACCAAGAGCAAATGTACATCAATGCTCCGGCTTACGGATCTTCTAATCCTAATGGACAATGCAGTAGAGAAAGGTGGCTTATGTAAGTGATAGGGGACCTCAAGCAACTTGAAGTGTGAAATTGGAGACAGTTAGCTGAGGACCGGGCTTGTTCGTTAAGGTTTCGGTTCACTCCCAACTTTAGCACAATCTTAGAGAGTAAATAAGTATTACACTGTCAAATAACACATCAAAAGGTGTGTTCTTTTGTTAAATCAAATGGTGTACCACTGACAGGTTCCAGTCAAAGAGCATATTTCAATTTGTTGGTTTATTCTGAAAAAAAAAATCACTTCATTACTTGCGTTTCAAAAGAAAAAAAAAAAAAAACACTTAAAGGGATAAACGACAAAAGTCCCTATAATGCACAGACTCGCTTTACACTGGTAGGAGTATTGTGTCATAAAACAAAGAGCATCCGTGCAATCGCATTTACTCACAGGCGAAAGGTATAAACTTTACGAGTCCTTCCGTGTTTCAAAATGAAAATAGTGGTGGCACAGAATAAAATCAACTTCACTGATGTTCCTTAAGAATAACCTGAATGCAATAACACGTCCTTTTCTAGTGTCATTCTACCTATGTCCTATGCATGTCCATGTGAATGCTGAAGCACACAAGGAAGCGATTTTTTTTTTTTTTTTTTAAGTTTCTTCTTTCACCATCTCGATGCTTTTGTTTCACAGGAATTTTCCAATGATATGCTCAATTTATTCCTAACTACTGGAAGTAATTTTGAACAGAAATAGGAGAAATAAAGTGAGTCTGCCATGTCATTATCCTTAACACTCGGATTTTAATGTTTGCATTTCGGTTGCACTGTTAAGGTGCGACTTTAGCTTGGCATATGAAAGTTTGCACTTTCAGTCACCACCATGAGCTGTTATTTGAGTTGCATTAAAACCTAAAACAAGGCACTAGAATGCGCATTAATGTGTACACACTAAGGCAAGGATAAAAGGAGTAGAAATGTAAACCTCCACCGATGCGTGGAGTAAAGTTGTACTTTCAAAGATGAAAGGCTAAACAGCAGGAAAACTGAATAAGTGGGAATGTTTGACGGCAGCTTTAAAATTTAATGAACCATTTTGAAGTAGCTGCTTTGAGGGGAGGAATACTGAGTATATGTGAAGGTATTCCAGGAAAGCTAGGTACATAAATATAAGGATATTTAATATAAGGATGGATATAAGGTATGTAAATGTTAGGAACCACATGTTGGTGGTTTTCTTTTTTTTATCAAGTCTTTCGTTTTACTTTTTGCCTGTTCAGCAAATTTTATAAAAGTTTCTTTTCATAATATTTTCTTTAAGATTTAAGGACTTATTTCTGTGGGGATGTAAGGAATTCACAAATATTATTCCCTTTAACGATAGAAAATGGGAATTTTATAGTTGAATTTTTTTCTTTTCGGACTGAACTTGAAGGTATAATAAGGCTTCTACGTACCCGAGAGGGGCCAAAAAAGCACTGCCCCCTAAGGAACTTTTGTGTCATAAAACTCAGCCGTCCCAACCCAACTTCATATGTTTCTGCCAACCTTCGTTTTGCATCTTTAGTGCTTTAAAAAATCGAACACGGCTTTATGTTTCACACTCTGGATTGCAAGTTCTGAAAATGTGTCCCTAACTTCTTCCATATGATTTCGGAAGTATAATTGTCTAAAGTCACTTAAAAAAAAGAAACAAGTTACAGTTTCTCCAAGGAATCTTAGGATGAGAAGTGGATCTATAGGTGCTATATCCTTATCCTTAAGGTATTTGGAATTCGCCCAAATATTTAATCCTATTGTGGGTCAGTGAAGTATCACTGGTCTCAACACAGAATCTGCAGAGTTATTTTTCCACTATCCCTGGTTATCCTGGTGCCTTTAAGTCTGCAGTGCTCCTCTAGAAATCCTGTTAGTATGCGTAGCTTATTCTTGTTTAGGTTGATTCATGCTTTGAATCTTTTCCGGTTAAAGTTCGCTGAGAGTTTCTTACCTTGTCTCAGGCCTTGAAGGTAATTTCAGGCACTGATCTTGCTCCCCTTCCCCGTTTCCATGAAATCATTCTTTAAGGTATAATCCTCTTTTGCGTAGAAAAGTTCTGAGTCAATAAAGGGTTCAGCTGCTCCCAGTCTGGCTAGGCTGTTTGCTGGTTCGTAAATCTCAATTCTGACGTACCCGGGTATCCAGCCGAGGGTGACTCTGTTCTTTCTGTTTGGCATCATTCCTGAGTTGTTATTTCGAGTGCCTTTTGCATAATATCGCAGGGGGTCTTTTCAAACCTTCTTCTAGCCATCACTACTATCCGCCCAGGTTTGGCAATTGATGCCGAGGTTGGTTAGTTTGCAGCTTCGATTGTATATCCAAAATCCAGTTACATCAGTGGAGACTGTCAAATAGCACACCGCATCTGAAAACTTCCACTTCTGTTTATCTACGATGCTCATCTTAATCGAAAGCTCTGTCTATCGATTTCGTGTGTATAGGAAAGTATCAAGCGGGGTTGATGTTGAAAGATAACAGAACGATGCAATCCAGGAATACCCATGAAACCCCATATGAGCGAGCTATGCATTGTCGGGAATGGAATATAGTCATTACGGCGCTGCGAGTTGACAATGGCGCCAGTTTAGCTACCTAGGCGGAGGTTAAGCTCATCGAACCAGATGAAACAACCATTTGATGGAATTGGAAATTAAAGATCTGATGGTGGTCGACATCTGTCTCGTAGAAGTATCAGTCAATGATCGCGGCAAAGCGTCAGCAGACACTAAGCTATATCTGTTACAATTATTGCCAGACTACTCGAAAAGCATTATCCAATTCGAGGTTGAACTCGCCAGAGAGGGCACAACTCTACCAATTCTTCCGGATAAGGGGAATTTAAGTATGTCTCTCGCCACCTGCAAATTGCTACTCTGTAGAAACGCGATCAATATCGCCAACCACACAACCACAGATGGACAGTAGGAAGCACCTGCCTCATCACCAAGCAGATTTGGCCAAAGCTGGATCTCAAACGTTCCCACTGTCTCCACAGACGGAAAAGATTGCTAATAAGCACCATAGTGGGTGCCATTACGGCAAGCATGCCTATAGGCAAGGTCTCCTTTATAATGACTTCTGCAGAAGCTGCATTGATTAGGAGGAGGGGGCGACGATTCTCCACCTTCTTTGTACATGCCCGGCCCTTTCAGCTAGATGAAGAGTATACTTAGGAACCAGCTTCTTCAACAACCTAAGTGAACTGGCTTACATAAACATAGGTAGCCTCTAGCGCTACATAACAAGCTCCGCCTGGTTATGCGGGTAGTATAATTGGTAAAATACAGATCCTGATGGTAACACAAAGGACTTTATCTGGTTTAAGTGAAGTTGCACCTGCAGCCACTCCTACCTAACTTAATCTCTCGAGATCACTTTTTTACACTCGCTGCTACTTTGCCAATGAACAGATACCGCAAGGTGTCGGCTCAATAATAGCTTCAAAATTCTTATAGCTCCTCCAATGCAAAAGGCTTCAATCTTTAGGCACGTTTAAGTTCTACTTACATAGTCAGTTAGTTGGGATCAGTGCAACTTCCAAATCCCTTTCCGTCTCTCTATCGTTCCTCGCGTTTCTCCGGTCAAAAATTCTGAAACGATAAAAACACAGCGTAAAATTTAATGTACTTCAACATCAGTAACATTCACGTTACGTTGTATTGTTCTCCATTTTTCTCTTACTTTCCACATTCAACAAAAGAAAAGAACAACTCCATCATACAAAAAAAAAAAAAAAACAAACACAAAACAAAAACAGGACATTTTCAATGTTCACTAAGCAAGCTATAACACTCTTTTTTTATTTTGGCTTTCCTAAGAGCACGTCCTTCAAAATATATCTCTTAGTCCATCACGTTGGATACATGTATATTACACTTTGTGGTATTATTAATTCACATCCTCGCACGTACCAAAATATGATGATTGCCTTATCCGTTTTTATATACCCTATCTCGTAGGGTGTACTGATTTTTTTAAATATCTTGTAACACATAAAGTGTAGCTGGATTTTGAAATGAAAAAATAAACACCACATGCCACGTACTCAACTCTCTTTTCTGTAGACAAAGTTCATACTGTCCTCCTCTGATGGAATTCAAGCTGAATTTTTGAAACACGGCAGCTCAAAAGTCAAAAGGTGGCTTACAAGAGCTTATTCGAAAAAACTTTCATTTGCAAAGCTGTTTAGGTCTTTCAAAAAATCAAAAGTCATCGCCATCTTCAAACTTAATAAACCTGCAGATACCCCACAAAGCTATCGTCCACAATGCTATCGTCCAACTCCTTGAACGCATGATCCCAAATCGAATAGGCCCTGATGATGAAAAGGCTAGCCCGGCTAAATAAACATATTTCAGGAAAGCTTCGCTGACCAAGTTCTTGCTCTAACTTGTAGTAGTAGTAGTAGTAGTTGTAGATTGTCCACTCCCGCTCGCCTACTCAAGTGCAGAATACGAAGCCCCACGCTAACCAGTAGCCACACCAACAAGATCGATCCCCAACTGAAAACCATCATGTGGTTAATATCTGGCTCTCAAAGACCAACCTCTGTTGAACTCTGGTGGGCACCAGAACACACAAGATTTGAAGGCAACGAAATCGCTGATGACCTAGCCAGGAGAGGTTCTTCTGAAACGTAAGAACAAGTCTAGAAAGCTGGGAAAAATGGAGTTACTTGTCCTACTAGGATAAGGATAGGTTCAGGGACTTACACAGGCCAAAAGGATCATCTAAAACCCGAATAAAACAACAAAGAACATCCTTATGAGTTTCTTCTCCACAGACTGCAGCCTCAAATTATATAAACTAAATATTGTTCTGGAGACTGAGTGTTTAGAGGAGGACGATTGAGCGGAATACGTACTGTTTGAATGTGTGGCTCTCTGCTGCATCAGAAGATGCTTTCTCCTCAAAGAAATCCTGACAACTGATGACATAAGAAACGCCTCGACTGGAGATATCCCTTCGCTTTTTCCCCAAGGAAATCCTGACAACTGATGACATAAAAAACGCTTCGACTGGAGATATCCCTCCGAGTTGGACTCGAAGTCTCTCTAAGCCAGAGCGTTGGTGTCCACTCGCTTTACATGTCCTTGACCAGGTCGCTGTATAGCTCGTATAATAAGTCGTTGGATCACCTTCTCTATCGTACGAAAAAAAAATTCACTCGAAGCGACCAAGGGTATCTTTATCCGCCTTCGATAGAATCCGTGTTTGAGCACCTTAACTAGGTGGGATCAAACTACGGTCACTCCCGTGCCCCCAGATTTATGTTTTCAAACAACAAGTGATGCCAAGTCAAACTCTCATGAAAAGTAGTTCTTCAATTCATAAACGTAGGTGGTATAGGGCATTATGTCATCCATTTCATTTGCACTACAACTTTTCTGTATGCTTACACTTCGTTTTATTTAACCCAACTTACCACTTGCTAAAATGATTCCTTTCAAAGTAGTAGGAGTAACATCAGCACTGGAAAAGAGAGGACAAACAGATAATAATAATGAGTTACTACCCAAAACGTACAACTACATATATGTACGAGTACTCCATTTCGTTAACGAAAACTCTCCAAAAATATTATTTCACATTTTTGGCGTAATAATTCTTGCCAAACGATTGTATGACATTGAATCTTTTATCATCTATTACGTTCGCTTGGAATGAATATCATTCCCGAAAAAGTCGTGTATAGTATCGCCCGTGTCCTGTGAATATTCACATACGGTATGCCGCATACGGATTTCATTCTTTCGTTCACTTCCTGGGGCTTAACTGGTAGATATTCAAGAGAATGAGAGAGAGAGACTCCATTTTAACCAACTTAGTTGAATAAACAATCACGTCCTTTCCAGTATCAGTAATAAACTCGTTGTGTTTCCTTTCTCGATTCAAGGACGAAAGACTGGCTCATTTTTTTTTTGTTTTCCTTTAGCTGGGAGTATTGGTGGAAGGGAGTCGATGGTAAAGGCATTGTCTCTGACATTTGTCAAAAAGATTAATGGCTTCTTTTGCCCCGGTACTCGCTTGCATACACTAACGGTATGTGACTTTGGTAAATTCATTTTGAAAGGAAGGGGCTAAGGCATTGGCAGGAGAGTTACTGCTGCCAGAATATCCCTCGCTTTAATGGGATTTTGAATTTTTTTTTGTTTTTTTTTGTTCGTTAACAGTGCCCGAAGGAAGATGAATAGAAATTGCCGGTTGCCATCACTTGGTTGAGTTTTTTTTTTTTCTTTTGGGATAATGATGTGCGGTTTGGAAAGGCAATTCGTATGCTGGACGAGAGGCTTGACATTTGTGTTTGGTCATTGATTGAATTGTTATTGCGATAGTAATTGGCTTTGTTTTTCGTTTTTTTTGTGGCGAAATGTCAAAATTGGTAGTGTTGACTTATTTAAATGGTTTATGTGTGGGTGACCCTTCTAAAGTGTGGTTAATGGTTAAACCCTAGTGGAAAGAGATTAACTTTTTGAACTTTTTGAACTCCCGATAAACCCCTTAGCTGTCAAAAGCCTTTTTTCATCGCTGGGAGATGGGAAGTCTTCCTCTGTCTGATGGTAGTCAAAAGGTCGATGAACTGGCAAAGGGCCAAGCTGAACGCGAGTATCTTAAGGACCGGGAGCTGATATAGAACACAACAGCGGGTACGCGAAGTTAAGAAATAGCACAGGGCTCGATCCTGCGAAGTGGGAACATCTTCGGAGAAGCTCGCAGACATTTTCCTGGTAGAGTATACAGATGATATCGCCGCGGTGATAACGGTAAGACCCACAGCTAGCGCGCAAAGAAAACTCAACCATGCTACGGGTACATCTCTAGATCTCTAGGTCTGTCCACAGAAAAGACCGAGGTAGTTCTTCTGACTAGGAAGAGGATGCCGGCTATTGTCGAGTTTCAAGTAGGTGAAGTACCTAGGGTTAGCTCTTAATGTGAAGCTCACTTTATGGCAACAAAACGAGCTGAGAAGGTTGCAAAGTCGTTAAGGAGAATAATGACAAACGTAACTACGGTCAACAGACGGAAGGTCCTAAGGAAAATTTGCCACGCCATCCTCTTGTATGGTTGTGAGATATAGACCGAAGCACTGTGGCAAGAGAAATACAGGAAATGGCTGCAAAACAGTGACGCGAAGCTTTATGAAAAACATCCTCGTAGTTGCTGAAGTGAACTCTGTCAATCCACTTGCCGCAGAGAGAAAGCCCGTCAAAACACGGAAATTGGAGTAAAAGCGTCAAGAGAGGAGGCAAGAGGGATGGAGCTCAAAACTTAGAGGGCGATGGACTACGAGGCTGATTCCTTACGTTGCTGAATGGAAGGAGAAGACGACCTCTCGAAAGGCGGTGTACACAAGTAGAAGGGGACCTCGACCAACTAAGAGTATGCAACTGGATGCAGTTAGCTAAGGACCAGGCTATCTGAAAAGGCTTATTGGTTGAGGTTCCGGTTAAACTCGAACTGTGGCACCACCTGAGAAGTAGTTAAGTTATTCAAAAGCCAAAGTCCATACCATGTGACACTTAACCTGCCTTTAAGAGCAATGGGCCCTCTCCTTACGAGGATGTATGGATTGGACATCTATTGTAGCCGCAATCTATGTAAGCCTTTCCCGTTCAGAAACGTTCTATAGGATACACATGACTTAAATTGGCTTTTCTAAAGCTCATGAAAAATTGCCGTTGACATCTTGTTCAATCTGAATTCGCAAATTGCCTCCAACGTCCCATCTCGTGATGAGAACTATCTCATTATCCCTTTTCGGTATTTTCCTTAAAAATAATCACTTCCATGCACACTCCTATCAATCTGGAAACCATAACCCGATTCTAGGGTAATTTGTGAAATTTTATTGCATAAGCCACACGACGTCCCAAAAGTCTTTTCACATCATTAATATCCCCACCACCACACTCCTGTTCTCATTTCCAATTTTGGCCATTTGGCTTTTGTCGCTTCCGCAGAGCAACAGTTTAAATCCAAAATCCAAACATCCACCTACGCCAAAGGACACGAACTAAAACTCTCCAAAGCAAGCAAACGACACACAGGACATTATCGACTTGTACGCAACCTTTAACATGACAATGACAAAATTGTAATTTACTATGATGCTGCCTTGTTCCAAGCAGAGCAGCATTGTATAGGTCTAACAAGAGCTGAAAGATTACCCCTTGGAATACAAGTTTATATTATTATAATCCAATAAATATGTTTTGCCTTCGCAGATCGACCATTTGGAGGCTTGTTCTTGATGCCATTGTTGGTGTAGCTGTTGTTGTTTAAGGATTGTCGCCCCGGATGGTGCCGGCCGGCACAGTGGTGTGTAGGTATAATTGTAATCCTTTATCATCGGGGGGAATAGGAAACCCCAAACCGGCTCTGGTTTAACAATGTATTATAAAATAGCTTGATGGCTTAAAAGCCTGGTAAGTGGCAGGCAGTAGGAGCGCACACATCCCACTCATTCCATGTTTATCCTTTAGTTGAAATGAGAATTAAGTGCTGGGATTTGTTGGGCCCGCTCCATAAATTCGGCACATGCTGCTATTTCTCCTGCTTATGCTGTTGCCGGTGTAGGGCCAGTTGACTGGCTACACGACAGATATTTTCAATGGCATTACTACCATCAACATCACCACCAGTGATGGTGGCAGCAACAAGAGCAATCTGTTGTATGTTCCTACTAAGAACCTACTCCGCTAGCTCAACCGCACATTGGAGAGAGTACAAGGGGTATTCCCACGGCCGACCGAAATGAAATTCAAAATTTTACACAGAAAGGGATGACGATGGCCTCATATCATTCGTTTCGAGAGAGCGTGTACCGCAGGGAGCCTGCATGTGGGACTGACAGTCACCTAACACATTATCCTTCCAGAAATGTCCTCCTAATATGTACAATACATACATTTTTTGACAACGACAACAAACGCACGCACGTACGCATACACTCACTCACTCGCTTGTAGTATATACAAAGCCTGGTATGGCCAGCACACATGTGCTTCCGGAAAACATAATATTTGTGACACTAGGCTGGGGGGTAGGGTTCGAGACCTAAAGTGGTTATTATCTATAATCACCTTGGAAACAAATTCGGTTTTTTACGAGACACCTCCACCACCGAAAAGTGTACTCGTACATGATACGAATTTTGAGAGCGTTTGGGTTTTTATTACTATTTGCCATGTAGTAGGTGCTCTCGCAGAGATGAGGACGATGCCATCGTCCATGGCCGGTTGAAGCTGGAGGCGGCGACGTCGAGTCCTGTGTATGGTTGACCGGAATTTATTTTAATACCATGATGTTCTTTTGGGGCAATGAATTGCCAGCAGACCGAATGGTTTAATGTTATCTTTTGGAGGACATTTTTGCATAAACACAGGCATACGCACAGACATAAGCTTGGACATGGATTTGGCCATGGTCTGTGTGGACAATTTATTTATATGCTACAGTTATGATGGTGTTTAAGTGGTGTTGTTTCTATAACCAATTGCACCCCAGATTATAGATATTGGTTTGAGGGTCTAGCCTTAGGAAGTAAGGCTCTCCACTCAGCAGCACAGTACCAAAGATTAGCACAGTTCTTTTCGTTATCGAGAATTTCTTTAAGAAGCTTAAGTTCCATGCATCAGTTGACTGGTTTTGATTTGAGGATAGTTCAAGTGCAGCCCTAGGTAGATAACATTATTTTGACTTGGAAATTATCTTGACCATGCAATGGCGGGCACGTTTAAAAAGATTTTGAAGCATGCACCTGGCGTAGGATGTCAGTGGTCATAACTTTTCTTCCTAGTGTCGAACACGTTTCACAGTTAAACGAAAGTATCCCAAAAATTTTATTTCAACCCCCTTTTTTACAAAAAGAATAATCCCACTTAAACTAAGAGATGCGCAATAATCGTGCGTTTCGCCGAAGAATTAACCCTTCTTTTTTTTTTGTCTCATCCCAACCGTCGCGTCGTTGTTATTTTGACGTTTCCCTTTTTGGGGTGCGCTCCGAAAATAAGGAAGCGCTTCATTAGTGGGCAGCGTTCAGCTGACAGCTCGGCCCTTCCTGGCATGGAGTCGTCCCCGGCTCCTGAGTTGTTTCGTCGTCATCTTCGTCATCGAGTTCCGGCCCTAACAAACACCATGGTTTCATTTTGTCGCTCGCCATGACAGTTGAAAACTTCCGCCCTTTCCTGTTCGTTTCCATCTCCTCCAGTACATATCGGTCGTGCCGTAGACTCTTCTTCACAACGTACGGTCCTTTATACCTTGGATCTAGCTTGTGCGACTCCCCAGTCGCTAACGACACGCGCTCTATGACGACTAGGTCCCCCTCTTTATAGGTTGTCGGGTTTTTATGCTTTGCATCGAATCGCAGCATCCTCTCTTTCTCCTCGGCTATTCGCTGGGCGACTTCTGCGCGTCGCTGCGCCATGTTGACATCATCTTGTTCATCCACAACGTCGTGCACGGCCTGTACAAAGTAATTGACCGAGATGTCCTTCAGCTTGAAGTCGAATACGATTTGATTCGGGCTAAAACCTGTGGTCGAGTTCCGCTGAGTGTTGATTGCCCATTGGAGATTCCGAATTTCCAAGTCCCAATCACCAATCTCGATGTTTGAGGTTCGTAGATATTGTAGTATCGTTTGGTTGATACGCTCAATCTGTCCGTTGGCCCTCGGCGTCCTTACAGCTGTTTTTATGTGTCGTATCCCGTTATTCTCGCAGAAATTCTCGAAATCAGTAGCGCTAAATGCCGTTCCACGGTCGCTGATTATGGTGTCGGGTAAACCAAAGTACGAAGTCAAATCCATGAGCATCTCGATCACCGGCTTGGTCTTTGTGTCCTTAACTGCTTTAACGATGACGTACTTACTAAAAGCATCTGCTACTCCAACGACGTAAGCCTTCCCGCGGCGAGTTTTCGGAAAAGGTCCCAAATGGTCTATGTGGAGTATTCGGAATGGAATCGGCGTAACGTCTGCGATGTGCATTCTTCCCTCTGCTGCTCCTGGTGCTCCTTTATGGAAACAACATTCCACGCAAGCGGCGATGTACGACTTCACGTAATTTCGCATTCGGCGAAACCACAGGTTTTCCCTTATTCGCTCTAGCACTTTCTCGACGCCGAAGTGACCCATGTCATCGTGGAAATATTTGACTATTCGCCATCGAACGTTAGATGGCACAACTAACCGCAACTTACCCTCATCACGCCGATAGAGTCGTCCATTCTTACAAGCGAATTCGTGCTTGAATTGTTCCATGGCTTCGGATTCTTCTCGGCCTTCGAGCACATTGATGATCGTTGCGAGTCTTGGATCTTGATGCTGCATGCTGGCGACCCAATCATCCTGTGAGATTGTTACTCTCATGACACGAGCGGCGACAGTGTCAGTCTCCTTCCCAATTTCAGCAGGCATCCGGCTCAATGCATCCACGTGCACCATTCGATTCGCACTTCGGTGGACGATTGTAAAATCAAATTCCTGAAGGCGCAACAACCATCTGGCTACGCGAGGAATAAGCGAAGACGTTGCTTTTATAGCGCTCACGGCAGAGCAATCCGTCACAACACAAAATGTTCGACCGAGCAGGTACATGCGAAAACGTTCCAAACTCTCGACCACTGCAAGCACTTCGAGTTCGTAGCTTGAATATTTTGATTCGGCGGCTGTACACGTACGACTGTAGTAGAACACAGGTTTTCGCTCGGCGGAATCAGGTGTCGCTGTAAATAATATTCCAGCTAGCCCAAATGAGCTGGCATCGGTGTGGACTTCGTGAATCTTGCCCGGATCGTAAACTTGGAGAATCGGTTCGCTGCACAATATTTTCTTCAGCTTTGCAAATGCTTCTGTTTGCTCATTCTCCCAACAGAACGGTGACTCTGCTTTCTCTTTCTTTAACATCGATGTCAACGGTTTAGCGATGATCGCGAAGTCCTGAACAAACTTTCTGAAGTAACTC
The DNA here is from genome assembly GCA_951813785.1 of Criorhina ranunculi. Taxonomy (NCBI): domain Eukaryota; kingdom Metazoa; phylum Arthropoda; class Insecta; order Diptera; family Syrphidae; genus Criorhina; species Criorhina ranunculi. Next base: position 39,012,586 of record OX638385.1, read on the forward strand.
ACCAGGGCCAAGAATCTTCGCAATTCAGTGACGTTAGTAGGACGTGGAAAATTGTCGATAGCTAATGTTTTCTCGTGGCTGGGCTTGATTCCGTCCTTGTTCAGTCGATGTCCTAGAAAGGTGATTTCAGTCGCTAAGAACACACATTTGCTTATTCGAAGAGTAAGGCCAGCTTCCTTCAACAACTGCAAGAACCCTTTCAGGTTGCTGAGTCCCTCTTCGACGCTGCAACTCGGAATGATAATCTCGTCCACATAACTAAATGCTCGTCCTCTCATCGGTTTCACAAGTTTGGAAATGGCTTCGTAAAATACGCTCGGTGCATTCACCAAGCCGAACGGCATGCGATTGAATTCGTGTTGACCTGCGTGTGTAATAAAAGCGGTGAAATGTCGGCAACGTTCGTCGATTGAGATCTGGTAGTACCCGGACATCAATTCCAGTATCGTAAAACGACTTTTCCCTGCGGTCATTGAAAGAATTTCCTCCACCGTCGGCATCGGGTACGGTTTCTTCAAAGTAATGGCATTCAGTGCTCGAAAATCAACGCACATTCGATCTTCCCCGGATGACTTCTTCACCAGCACGACAGGCGATGAGTATGTAGATGTGCTAGGCCGAATAACATCGTACTTCAATAATTCCTCGATGACGTTCTCAATAATTTCTCTTTTCGCGAAAGGCACACGATACGGCTTTTTAACTATCGGCACATTAGACGTAAGCGCGATGTCCATTGTAGTTGTTGTGCACAATCCTAAGCGCTTCAGTGTTTCGCCAAAGCACACGGAGTACTCCCTAATGATGTCGTGTAACTTCTGTTTCACACCGGACGATAACCCGTCTCCTGTCTTTATTTCGTTTTCAGTAAATTCCTCAAGACGGCAAAATTCCTTTTCAATAACTAGGCGCCGATTGTCTTTACATAAGATATCATTCCCGAGGAAGAGGGGATGCGGCATCAACGTGTCCTTTACAATTAAAAGACAGTGAGCCTCTACTTCCATTTCATCTATCTGTATCGCCGCAATAACACAGCTGTTTCCACACCATTCTCCGCCGGCAAACCCATTTAATACAAATGGATCGTGTGGTTGAATTTTCCCGATGATTTGCGCGAGTGAATGTTGTATGAGCGAACGATCGCTGCCTGGGTCAATGAACGCCTGCACCATATGTCCATTAACCTTTACATCCTTCATTCGGTTGCTGTCGTTGACGCCTTCGTTAGAGATCCTTAACGTTGTTCTTTACCGTTGGTGTGTGACCTCGTTCCGGACAGTTATTCGCCAGATGGGTTGTTTTACGACAGATATTACATCGCGGTTTCTTCTGTGGCCTGGTGCAGTTGTTGGAGATATGCCCGGTTTCGGAGCAATTGTAGCATACGACTGGAGATGAAAAATTCCTAGATGTAATGGGTGGTCGGCTTTCGAATGTGGTGGCGAATCTTGGGGAGCCGTTGGGAGAGTGCTCAACCCTCGGGGTAGTCTTTCGTTGTCTATTGGTTGATGATGATGTAGGACGATTGGCAAAATAACGCTCGATGGTGTTGCGAAGATCGTTTAATTGCGTAAGGTGCGTGGCTGCCAGTGTTGTTTGCAGCTCGCTGTGATTCATTCCGTGCCGAATGTATTTTGTGATCGCTGAATCGCTTAATCCGTGTTTTTGTCCAAGTGCTCGCATGCGGTAGAAATAGTCGATGACATTTTCACCCTGTCTTCGTATCTGCGAGGATATTTTAAGGTGGATGTCTGAATCGTTTTCTTCCTTGCCGAAGTCCTCGATGAGTCGTTGCGAAAATGTCTGCCAAGAGTGAATTTCTTCTAGCAGTGAGTCTGACCACTGCTTCGCCGGGCCTCGCATTTTAGTTTGCGCGACGTAGAGGACGCTTCTTTCTCCCCAGGAATACAAATTAATGAGGGTATTGATGCGATTGACGTATTGCTCGGCTGATGGGGACAGCTCTTCCGATGGATCGTATTCGGGGATGAGATTCTGAATCTCCGTAGTGGAAGCTGGAGTTGGAGTGGATGTTGTCGTGGGCGTTGTCGTTGGCATTGGGGGAGACGTTGTCGTGGGCGTTGTCGACGGCACTGGGGAAGACGTTGTCGTTGGCACTGGGGGAGACGTTATCGTGGGCGTTGGCGGCAGAATATCGGTGTTTGTTGTCGGTGCGGACCTATTGGAATTGAGACTGGTTAAAAGGTTTGTAAACTGTTGTGATCAAATTTCCACCGCCCTTGCAAGCTGTTGCACATTGTGCTCGGGGGGGATCACCTCGTCGTAGTCGTCCTCGATGTCTTGAAGTGCGGCGGCGTTTATTTCATCTGACTTTGTTTGATTTATAATGCGTGTCAGCAGCTCCGCTTTGCAGCCACGCGTGGATAGGTTGTTGGCTCCCAGAATTGCCTTCAATTGTTTCACTTTAAGCGTGTCAAGTTTAATGGTTGACATCGTGGTCACTCGTTACTTTTTGTTTATTTCGTTACGCTTTGGGTATATCCCACTTCTGAAAACTGTCGAACACGTTTCACAGTTAAACGAAAGTATCCCAAAAATTTTATTTCAACCCCCTTTTTTACAAAAAGAATAATCCCACTTAAACTAAGAGATGCGCAATAATCGTGCGTTTCGCCGAAGAATAAACCCTTCTTTTTTTTTTGTCTCGTCCCAACCGTCGCGTCGTTGTTATTTTGACGTTTCCCTTTTTGGGGTGCGCTCCGAAAATAAGGAAGCGCTTCATTAGTGGGCAGCGTTCAGCTGACACTAGTTACTGTAGAATCTTCCGGACTAAAGTCGGAGCTCTTGGCTGCTTTGAGAGGAAAATTCTTCGGGTGATTTTTGGTCCACGGTTAGTGGAGGAGGAGATACAACGACGAACTGTACAGTGACATCGACTTAACCAGAAGAGTGAAGGTCCAACGACTGAGATGGCTGGGTCATGTAGAGCGGATGGCTACCAATGCTCCGGTCCGAAAAATCTTCGAATTCACTCCCGACGGACAGCATAGTTGAGGAAGACAGCGAGTCAGGTTCCGCACGGAAGTTGAAGGGGACCTCAACCAACTAACCATGCGAAACTGGAGGCAGCTAGCTAAAGATCGAGCTGGCTGGAGATGCTTGTTGGTTGAGGCCCAGGTCCATCCTGGACTGTAGCGCCACCTTAAGTAAGTAAGAAGTCGAAGCTTTAAGTCAAGCTGCCTGTTGGCTGGAGATAAACCCTGTATCAAGCACAAGTATTGTGATTTACATCGACAGCTAGGATCTCTTGTATCCAACACCATGGAACCAATGGGAATCTTATAAAGACGAAACTGAGGCTGCTACCAATAACAGTGTGGCATTTTCATCCACTGAACCCATTTGTTGCCCTTTTTCTCAACTGTACTGCGCGCTTCATGATTTTGTAAGAACCTCTTCGCCTATTTTGTTAGCTGCGGCATAATTTGTTTCGCCCAGGGTCATAGATTTTACTATGTTCTAAGAGATTGGTGTTTCCTCAAACTCCTTCCTCATTGGATGTCTCTTGGTTTTGAAAGGTGGACATTGAAAAAAAAACATGTTCCTCCTCTTTCTATGTTTAGATGTTGTACCTAAATCTATGGAGATACGTGCAAAACCATCCGTGTCTCTTTAGTAGTCCATGCTTATGGCTTGTCTTTATTACAATGCGGGATGAGATGGTAAGTCCCTGTACATTTGCTGGACACGTTCCATTGAAGCTGTCATTTGGCCACACTTTTTGTCCTCTCTGGTGGTTTTGCTTTGTTAGGAAGTCTATATGACTTAATTTTTATAGCTTCAGCCTATATTGGTGACCCGAACAGCACTAACGATGTAACCACTTATCTGTATCTCGGTCCTCCATGATTTGGCATGATGCGAGTAAGGGGATTGCTTACTCGTAAGGCTTTGACACTAACATACTCCAGATGTTCATTGTCCCGATTATGATGCCCAGGTAAGGACCTACATATGCACTTGACGGCGTTCTTCGATGTAATCTTGTGTCCTCCTATCGTAGGATTGATCATTTCTCTCTTCTTTCTGCTACGTCCATCTCATCCTCTACTTATCCTCACCGATTCAAGTCACCTTTGTTCAGTCTCGATTGTATCGTTGATTATTTGGGCCACCTTTTCCAGTAGGTTGGCGACCACGATTATCTCATATCCTATCATACACAACGTTCCATTGAAGTGGGTCAAACAAGGGCCCTGTTGCATCTCTACCGTGAAAGTATACTTCTTTGGGCCGTCGTCTGTGTCAAAAATTAGAATCCTTTTGAAGGGCTTCCGTTCGTGGATTTGAAAATAGTGATAGGAGCACAATACTGTTTTGCATTACTCTTCCACCTTCTGTAGATTATTTCGCTGTGTCTATGACCACTCGGGATGGGATTTGAGGTTGGGTTCTCTACCCACTCCATGCCTCTCTCTATCTACAATTCCCTTTGTTTTTTCGTATCGAAGAGTCTTCGTTCCATTTGGAATCAGCTGTCAATTGCTTGGCTAACCATAAAGCAATAGGTCTTCTGGTCGTTTATTACCTCTGCCCCTGCTTTGAAATCACTGCTTTCCTTAAGCAAACATTATGTATGTACATCGATAAATATCTTAATTGGCTCCGTTCGTTACATTTTCTAATGCCATCGACTTGTTATCACGAAATGAGAACTTACTTAACCATTTCCTACCATTCAAGTTCCTTAAGTTATTCCAGATCTTGTAATTCATCTCTCGTCCTTTCCAACTCACCACTTCTTTTTTTTCCTCCAGACATAATCCATAAATCACCAATCGATTAGCACCACTAAACACTTCGACCTTTTCCAAACAAAAGTCAAAAATAAAAAACGACGGAAACCCCAAAAAAAGGCGTTAAATTCCCACCCCGTCCCTTAAAAAAAAAAAAAAACACCCAACCACTCAAAATATTTAATTTGTGTTAAATTAAAAGTTCGACATAATTCCATTGGAAATTATTCACTCACTTAAGTGGATAACAATCCCAAAATAACACGCCTACAATACAAGAACACAGATACAGCCCCCGCCCTGCTAATCCTTAAAAAAAAAGAGAAAAACAAAAATTTTTTTTTTGTCAAAAGCCTCAAAGGCTTACCCAGTACAAATGTCGTTTTTTCCGGTTCCCGGATAACACCGACAAACCAAAACAAGAACAAAAAAAAAAAGAAACCCCCCCTCCCGCTTAAAACAAATTAAAATTCAAAAACCTTCTTCCATCCCCACACCGCGCCGATGGGGTTAATTTATGTAACAAAAACTCAGACACCCTACCCTCCCCCTCGGTTCAGTCTTCAATCGTTAAGCGGGCGGACAAAACTTTTCTTTCCACACAAAGCCTGTACACGGGGTGGAAAATTTTTTAATTAAAAATTAATTTTCCGAAAGAAAAAAACAAAAAAACTTGAAGCTAAAAGTTTTCGTTTCCACCCTGAGACAATGAGTCTTTCTGCCTCTACGCCGACCTGTGTGTCTCGTGTCTCTGGGTCCAAATCACTTTGTCTTCCTTTGAAATGCTAAACGCATTTTCATTCAAATTCCATGGCAGAGTGCCTCCTGCAGGAGGCACAATAACAACAGATGAACAAATGAAAGGACTAAAAGACTCCCAAGTACTATTCAAATGGAATTCAAATTACTACGAACTACTTTTGTGGGGTTTTGTTGGGCGGGACAGGACTTGATAAATCCCGGATAAGGCTCGATAAGAGGCGGTCTACCAACAGCATTTGGAATCATAATCAAACATTTTTTTTTCAAAGCAAAGTCGAGATATTTTGAAAATGTGTCAGGTCAGGTGATCTAGTACAATTGCCTTCGGATTAGCAGGTGTCCTTTGTCGACAAACATATGTATGTCATTGGGGCGAGGACCCTCAATTCCCGCAAACAAATGACTGGTAATTAAGACACTGTTGGATTAAATTAAGTGGCGTTCTTGGTTATTCGATTCAAGGATATGCCCCCTGTGCACTGTGTCACCGACCCTGTGTCAATGGGGGGGATAGCAGAATCCTAACATTGTTTGTGTTACTGGTCTGCCTAGCATGGTGGTGGTTTAGTTACTTGCGGTTATAATTGGTTGTTGATGAGTTTGGATAATGACAATTGGCTCCAGAGAATGGGGCAGCCAACCGAAACAGATAGTCCCGCTTTTTAAATGAGCGTTAATGTAACAATTATCTGGTCCTGCTACGGGCTAATTGTACAAGAGTAAATAAGTTTGGTTGGTTAACTGTTGCAAAGTGGGATTTTAGTGGTTTATTTAACTTACGAAAGAGTTTCGAAATTAGATTTTGGGCCTTTTCTGGAGAAGTTACGAGCCAGACCAGGGGGTAAGGTAAGCGACTCATATTTTTAGAACACAAAGTCGGTCACAGATAATTTATTTTAATTGGCTTTGAAATGAATATAATCTCCCAAGGGAACAGCTGATAGGAGCAAGAGACCTTGGGTCTGAATTTTACAAGGCTACTTACTTACTTAGGTGTCATTATTGTTTGAACTGAAGCAAGAACTCAACCAGCACAAGGTTATCCAGTTAGCTTCGGTCCTTAACTAATTATTTTACTTGGCCGTGCCACTTAAGGCGTTGGTCTACATTCGTTCTAAATACGCAGTTTCCTGATGCGGTCAATATTGCTGTTGAATCTTCTTCATCAAATTTCTACACCGACTATCTCACGAAGAATATGTCCTTCGAAACGGTTAAGGATATCTTCTTCTAATGGAATGGAACTAGCATGATTAGGGTCTTGTACAGAATCACCTTTGCTATTTGGGATAGGGCGTTGAGAGAAGGGAAAACCGCACCGAGGTAGAAAGGGTCTCTTACTATCTTGAAGTTATTGTTGGATGTCCTTTCTTGTTGAAAGCAAGAACTTGGTTTAACTCTTGTTCACTGCTTAACCCATTTTGGTTGCTTCTGTCTAAATACTCACGAAAACACAATGATAGCTTGCTGAGTTCAGCTAAAGATGTCAATGTCCCCGGGGTACGCTAGTTGTTGCACATACCTCTGGCGTTGGCATATGAGTTTCATAAGTCACATAACAGCGCTTCACCTTGCCGTGACCTTATTTTTTGACAATAAAGGCTTCGCTGAGATCTTTGATTGAAAATCTTTGAAAACTGAGCATTCTCCATCGTCATCTTGCAGCGACGGACTTCCATAACAGCTTTCCATTTTTGAGATAACTAGGCAGCGATAAACGGTCTGAGAACCTATTATTCTGATTCAAAGCTTGCATAGAGCTAGCTACCTAAATAATCTCAAGCTACAAGCTGTTCACAACAAAATTTCCATATACCAGGTTGTCAGACGCAAAGGGATCAAGATTGCAGATGAACTTGAAGCACGAAGAGAAGCTTCAAAAGTGGAATGCAACTACAGAACTTTGGTTATTCATTAAACCCTCAATGTGGTGGTGGTGGTGGTGGCGATGATGTCGTGGGTAGTGTATTCGCTTGTGACTCGACCTGTTCAGGTTTGAGCCCGGTCGGGGAATAGCAACAGCCACCGCAAATAAAGAGAAAAACGAACAAAATCTGAGTTTCTCAAACCATTGCACCAAAAAGGGGTTTCTGCTTGGGAGTACAATGGACCGAAACGAGTTTGAGTGCTCCTGGGATTTGGAAATTTCCTTACAAAAAAAAACCCCTCAAATAATAAGAAAAGACGAAATGCTTGCGTGATGATAAACTCTTTACAGACTTTCTCACAGTAGATAGCTCACTCAACCACCATCTCAATGAGCTGGCCATAAGTCTTAGGCATATTTACCGAGTTTGATTGGAAGATCAAGAAACTGCGGAGCAGATCTTGTGCAAATGTCTTATCAAAGTTCGATGCAGGGGTTAGTCATTTATTCACTCACAAGCACGATTCTGAAGTTCTTCCATGACTTCAAACATTGCTCGGGATCACGACATTTATCAGTTTAAGGAGAACTTAAATCGACACGAAATATCCTTTAGGCCGCAGTGTTTTTCTGGTCTCTGCCAGGTATTATTATTGGTAAGGCTCTGCGACAGACGCAAATGGCACTGCGACCTAAAAGATCTATTGTGCCTAGAGCCAGTTAGACAAGGAGATGCTCTATCTTCCTAATGAAGTTGAGAATATCTCCAGTCGAGGCGTTACAAAGATCCTCCGGTGTTAGGAATTCCTTATGGAGAAAGCGCTTCCTGACTCTGCAGACAGCCACGCACTCACATAGTACATGTTCTGCTGATTCGTCTTCCTCTAAGCAAAGTCGGCATTCAGATTCCTGAACTATATTTAGTTTATGTAGGTAATATCTGAGGCTACAGTGACCGGTGAGGAAGCCGGCAAGTCTTCTGATATTGTCCCTTTTATGATTAACTCTGCCAGGTATGAAGAAGTCGCTCAGAGCCTAATTAGGATTTTCCAAAATAGTTGCCTTCCGGTTCAAATCTTTTTAACAACACTAGCCACGACGAATTTTCCACCAGCTTGCTCAAGATTGAAGATAATGAAAGGCTGCGGTGGCTCAGCTAAGACTTTCAAAAGTTCTTCCAGTAGAATAGTCATATAGGAGTGTTGGTGTCCATACACGGTGTCCCAAATACAAACGAACTTATAAAGAAGTTTTTTTTCGAAACAGTCAGGGCTTAATATCGTATACAGTCTCAGACCTCATTTCGAAGCTTTTGCTTGTGACTTCCAGCTGAAAGGCACTTAGCTACAACATACACTGTGATGTTACCATACCACCAATCCTTTGATGAACCTTTTAATACGACGCTTCCTTTCTTCACATGGTTTGGTACGCATTATTTTTTTAAGACGTTTTCTCAGTTAACTTAAGAATGCTTTTCGAGAGATTCTTTTTAAGCATTAAGTAGTAAGTGCTTTGTAGCATGCAAGACTACTTCGCAAACCTCGCTTAAGACTTGCACTTTATCAATAATTTTCTTTCTCTATATCTACTTACGAATTTAACAACTTCAACCGAAAGTATGTGCTTCCTTGTGCTTTTTTACTGAATGTTGGGAATGAAGTTCGAAGAAAAGATTCACTTTAAGTTTTCTTGAAATCTTATACGTTAAAGTCAGCAACAGTGTGTTTTGAAAGAGATTAACCTTTGTAAAGTCCTCATTTACAAAAGGCACTTTGAAGCCGGAGGTTATTAGTTATGAGAACTCCTATCTCGAGAAATTTAAGGGTGAAGCTAGTCCTGCCTTTTGTTTGTGCCTCTCTGACAGCTCGTACATTTCACATAAGAGATAGGTCAGTCCCTTCCAACATTGACAGCTTCCTCAGTCGTTGAATCTTCATTCTTCGGGCTAAGTCGATGTCGCTGTATGTTCACTGCAATTCGTCATTGCATCTTCTCCTTCTAACTTACTCACTTATTAGGCCAGCGACCTTTAGAGGGTCTGAGCCTGAACTAATGCCGCTTTACATCCTTTACGGTCCCGGACACGCTGCTGCCAGTTTACTAGACCAAGGCTTCTGGCGTCCGCGATTGCCTGATCTCTTTAAACCGGAGGTTCGGTCTTCCTCTTCTTCGTGAACCAGGTGGCTGGGACTCAAAGATCCTCTTAGCTAGAGCACTCGTCCATTCGCTCGATGTGGCCGAGCCATTGCAGTCGACAGATTTTTGCCTTCCGGACTACATCCACATCTTTGTACAGCTCGTAGAGTTCGCGATTATATCTTCTCCTCCTCGCATCCTGGACTAAAAATTCGACGTAAAATTTTTCTTTCGAAGGATCCCAAGATTTGCTCCGCTGGCTTACTTATCGTCCAGCATTCAGCTCCATAAAGCAGGACTGGCAAGATCAGGGTTTTGCAGAGGATGATGTTGAATCTTCGAGTTAGGACCCTAGTTGTTTGGACAAACCGAAGTAGCAGCTGTTGCCTGAGGTTATCCTTCGTCGAGTCTCCATTAGGGTGTCATTTTTGGAGTTTATATTTGCCCCGAGATTGATAAACTCCTTCACTACCTCAATTGTTAGGTTTTGACCTAGACAGTGTTTGACGAATCGGTTTTTTCCTTCTTTTCCTTCACTCAATCTTTTTGCAGACGTGACCGAAAAGCAACCGAAGAGTTTTCTTCTCAAAACAGCTGGAAATGACTTGGTAGAGAGCATGTCTAGAATTTGGTCAAATAAGTGTATGCCTGACGAATCTGTCAATAAGAAATGCTAATAAGTTAACTGAATAGAGAGGCCCTAATACTACCTAATCATCGCAGTCCAATTATATGGTGCTAAAGCATCCGATCTATCAAAGGCGGATGAAAATATCCTTAGTCGTTTCGATATGAATATTCTTCGCAATGAATAAGGTCCCATTTCAGTTGACGGACTTTGGAGGATTAGATTTAGCAACTAAGTCAAGTTACTGAGCATTGTACTTTGGGGTCACAACGCTGCAGCCAGCATAGCTTTCGCATCTAACCCGGGAAGCCCACGAATTGAGATGCGCGTAAAAGTAGAAAGGAACTTAAGTTTGTCAATTAAAACTAAGGACTGGGCCAACTTAAGAAGCTTGTTGGTTAAGGTTTACCTCTAACTTCTTTAATGATATTTTAAGGTTAGATTGAACCATCTACTTAGGAGTCTCCATATACTGTTCTCTTCATCTTTTCTTCGTGTAAAATAAGAACTTTAGCAAAATAACATGAAGAACCACAAAAAGCGTTACACATAAGCAAACAAGAACCGCAAACTACTCGTAAAGACACGATGATGAAGTTTAACTGTAACCAAGTTTAAAGTTTATATTCCCATCGCCAGGTTCATTTTTCATTACATCCGTGGCAGGTCTGCTTGCACTTGCTGCTGGCACTGGCACTACTATTGCATTGCAAACCACAAAATTCCTTTGTTGAATAATAATCCCAACTGAGGGTAAACTTCAACTTAAAATGCATTTTCTTCACGAAAACTCTTCACGGTGTGGGGTAAGTCTTCTCTCTTGGTCTTCTGTGATTCTTTTTGTTTAAGGGGATTATACTACGCGCATAATACTAAAGAAATCCTTTGCTTAGAAATGCGTACTGGTACTGGTACCGTAGTAGTGTTCCTTGCGTTTTTTTCTTCTCTCATTTCATTATGAAAATTAATCCTTCCGTTGCCGCCATCACTGAGTGTTTTACCGGTAAAGATAGTCTGTCCTCTATTGGCTAGTCAGTTGTCGCGACAGCCTGTGGGCTCTGAAACAATGTTTATATAACGGGGTTTACCTCTTTATGAACTTAATGTTGAGTCTTGGATTTTCCAAGTCTCAAATGAAATTTAGCTCATAATCATTTAGACAAAATGGTCATGCGGGCCGGGCGTAGAGAAACATGAGAAACAGGAAAAGGAAATAGTCTCTTTGAGGATGACACGATGTTGAGTGATGAGGATGTGCTGGGGGTACATCCAGTTTTTCGCGTCATTTGACAGGATTCTGTTATTAAGGTTGTATGCGACTTGATAAATAACAATAGTTAAGGGAGAGACACCTTACCTCGACAAGGATATACGAGATGAAATTTATCATTTTATATAGTGCAGTGTAGAAACTAGAAACGTGATACATCTTCTGAAGGAGTTTGTCTGTTGGATGTACCTTGAAGCTAGGATAACATTTTCACGATGCGTGAGAATATACCTTTTTATAATTTAAAATGTTCTATCCCTCTTTCAACGAGTTGTCTGGTGCCTTTCGAGGGCATTAAGCGATTAATGAGGTGTCTGTCTGGGAAGTTTTCTATTTACCAGGGAGAACTGGGACAGATTTCTTTGCTACTTCAAGCGATCGGTTTTCATTTATTGAAGATGTTTTATCGAAAGGACATAGTTCCATGGAATGCGAGACTAATTAAGTTTTAGGGTTATAGTTTGCAATTTTGTTGAAAGGAAATTGGAGTCCTTGATGGAGTGATGGCAAGTTCAGTGAGATAATGCGTCATAAAAATGTTGTCCTTTTGAAATGATAGACAAATCTATTTTTGAATCTAATTTTATCTTGAAAGTCGCTAACGAAGCTATTATTTTTGGTTCGTAGACAAGGAGATTGTTCACAAAATCATACAGTGTCCTTTCCCTTATGGATTTTTCTGTTTGTTTTGGGTTAATTTGTCTTATATTCTGTTTGATTGAAAAATGGTTGGACATTACCGTGAGCATCAGAGTTAATCAGTTCTACAGTGTTCGTGCTACTCTTCTGCCTGGAATGCTTTATTTTGTTGTTGTTAAGAACAGATGAAATCTTGCTAATTCCATACTTATAGGACATGATCCCTCAAACTCAAAGACTACTAGGAAAAAAAATACTTTTTAAGGTCAAACAGGTGATTTTGTGAAGAAGAGCTAGTTTGTCAGCGCTTATGACATCAGGACCAAATATTAACCACTTGATACGAGCAAAGGTAAGATCTCCGCAGTGACATCGCCCCACCCACAGGCATCACAGATAGAGGTGTTAGCGAAAGCGTGATGTGATATCAAGAGTACGCGTATAGACGTCAGAGCGCAATCGTTAAGTTTGTCTACATTCTTGAGTTGGTGGTTGCCGTGGCTTAGTGGTTAGTGCGTTGGACTACTAAGCAAGAGACACAGGTTCGACTCTCAAAAACCACCAAAAGTTTTTTCGCCGCACCACCTTTTCGCAGGCATGACAAACCTCCAAGAGTAGAATCTGTCATGAAAAGCTTCTTAATTCGCAGTTCGGAGTCGGCATTTAAAATTGTAGGTCCCTTCCATTCGTGAGAAGAATATAACACGCACAACATGAATGGTAGTGAGAAGCTAGGCCTTGGCTCTCTATGAGCTGCCGCGCCAAATATACATCCAAACATACATTCTGGAGTTTAATGCACCTCCAGTCGATGCAAGCTCTGACCAAATACGCTGACAAACTCAACGTGGGCTCAGATCCTGAGATTCTACAGTTTGATTTCTGACGTATTGTCGAAGGCACTCTCAATTTCGATACACCATCAGACCTTGAAGCTCTGTCTCATACGATTTTTCGGAACTACACATAGTTTTGAAAGTCGTATTGTCGACGGCACCTTCAACTTTCACGCATCTTCAGATTTTAAAGCACAGTCTTGCAAGATTTTCTGCATGATATACTTATTGCATTTCTGACAGGATGCGACCTAAAGTAAACTGACCTATGTGTAGCTAAAGCAGTTTTTTAATGCTTTTCAGTGGATTCTTAGTCTTATATGTCCCAATCTCCCCATATGGAGTGTGGGTGGAGATCTCAAAAGAAGGTCACTACTCGTCTCTAAAGAATTCCGTGACTACAATCCAACCTTTATAGAATCATGATTATTTTATCTATTTGTCGTACGTTAAAGTTTAAAATACCATAAACCGACTCTATGACGGGCCTAACCTTGAAAGTAACTTTAACCCTTTTTTTTTATATTAAATTGAAAAAAAGAAAGAATCTCCCCATTTAGGAAAAGTCCAAATAACCATCTAACCTCAGCCTTGTTGTACCCGCAAGAGTCTCATAAAATCATCACATGTCCAGATGAAGTGATATCCACTCTCGTCGGATGTACGTGCATTTATTTTGTCGTCTATGGCGTCTCTATGTAACAGATGTCTGTTTTTACTTTTCGATCCCCTTCTCCAGTTTTTTTTTTTCTTATTGTTGCTTCTTCCCTTTTGCTTAATTGCCATATGAAAAGGAAAGTTTTCCGAAAAGCTGCCGGAAAAAAAGAAAGAAAAAAAAAGAAACCACATAAAAGGATACAAATTGAGGATAACAAAACAAACAAAAAAGTATGAGAAATAGAAAAAAAACCAAAAAGGCAAATACAACACGGGTGTCCTTTGAATCACGATTCCTAAAAGTTGAACTACTCCTGAGTTCTGACATTTGTGAAAATTTCGTTTGTGGGATTGTTTTTGGTCTCGTAAATTTAGATTTTTATTCTAGTATGAGAGGTATGTGTCAAAGGATTTTAGTGCACAGAGTTGACTAGACAAAAATAGATAGTAAGGATTTCTCGTAACAAAAATGTATATTTGTTGAATGCATTCGGAAGTTTTAATAGAAAACGTCATTCAATACAACTGTGTGGTTAAAAAGTTTGGACTCATTTCAATTTACGTTTCATTGAGTGTGTTTTTGTGAACACAGCCACGAAAAGTCGAAATTTTAATTAAAGCTTGTCAAAGGCAGAAGATATCCAATGCAAGCTTATATGTAATAGATCAGATAAAATGTATTCACAAAGTTGAGGGTCAGTTCTTTTGGATGGTTAAGGGTAGTAAGTAAAAGTATGTAGTTCAACAGAGATAAGAATTAGTAAAAGCTTTGTGTTTTGAAGTTGCAGAGATACTAATCAGCTATAGGAAGGTTTTCTTCTAAGTAAAAGTTGCGATTTCTACGAGGGATAAGTGATAACACAGCTTACAAAAGAATCCCTGGAGATTCATACAGAATACACATGACTTCAAAACCAAAGACGGTGTAGGCGAAGGCATGTTTCCTCATGATCTAAACCTCAATCTCTCTTTTCACCTTTTCGAGCATTGAAGTGTTTTCCAGGCAGAGATGAAAGAAGCCCTGTCTTTGTGGTGGCGGAATGTAAATATCCTTTCGGGATATTAGTATTATTACATATAGTTGGGCGGGTATTAGGTCTTAGGAATCAGTCTTTGCAACATCAAAAACTCTCAGAGCAATTCAACATACCCCTCTGTTGGGTATCGGGATACAGAGACATTCCAAGGAACTGTAAGGCTAATGAACACGTTTAGCTTGGTACTACAATACAGTTTCTTTCTGATAAAGAGAAAGAAGAGAGAGCAGGATACAATCTGTGCTCACAGAAAGAGACTACCTGGGTATACTGATCGCTGCATGTAAACTCAAGCTCAAGCTGGATGCTATCGAAAAAACAAATTCTAGGTGGACAAATGGTTTAACGTGTCTAGCGACAAAGCGGATTCGGCCACGGCTGGATCTGAAGCGCTCTATGAATTTGATTTCTCTCAACAGATCGCATATCAGTTCCATTCAATGTGTCATCACGGGACACTGTCTAATAGACAAGCATGCAACAAGGCTTGGCGTCCATTCAAATGATTCTGTAGGAGCCGCATGGACGAAGAGGAGGAGGAAACTATTCCCCACCTTCTTTGTGACTGCCCAGCTCTCTTCCGCAAAAGAAGAGACTCCATTGAGGGGAATTCTACCTTAACGACATAGGCGATCTGATAAACACAGATATCAGAAGCATCCTTCGCTTCATAAAAAGCTCCAATTGGTTTAACGAGTAGATATGGAGATCTCTTCAGATCCATGTGGTATCACAATAGACTTATCACTGGTCTAAGTGTGCTGACAATAGCTGGCAGCCACTTCAACCTAACCTAAACTAGGATACAATCAGCAAAATTGGTCAAATAGTACAACCTGCCTAACTCACTAGAGCAAAAATGTTACAAGGGATTGATTTCGCTAAATGGTAGTCTTTGTAGAATCATTTTAGGTGTCACCATAGGACACAGCCTTATAGGTAGACCTGCCTCTCGACAGGGACTCCTCGAAAATGATTTCTGCAATCAGAAGAAGAAGAAACAATCCTCCATCTCCTCTATACCTATCCAGTGCTCAGTCGAAAAAATCAAATAGCACCATCTCGTTGCCTTCTTTTTTGACAACCTTGGCGACCTAGCACAACAGACTCCCAAAAACCTAGTTCGCTTTATTAAAACATGCCTCCGGGCCAAAGAATAGGTGGAGGAGTTCCTTCTAGATCTTAGGGTATCACAATGGATCTACTACTGATCTGGTCTCAGCACGTATTTTTGCGTTAAATAGATCAAACTTAATGCTCTTCACAGGGATTATCCAACGACACAACTTACTTATTAAATAATTTGTTTAGGCCTAAAAAGACGCACATGATGCTTCATTGTTTGACTATCCTTAGTAGGGCGAAGTATAAATAGGTTTGCAAAAGATCAATTGACAGTCGATACAATATTTCCTTTTCACCGGCTACAAATCGTTGAATCCTTTCTTCCTTTTGACAGTTAATAAAGTCCTTAATCTTATTTAATATTTATTTCAATAATGACACAAACTTTGACCTCCCTTTCCATCATATAAAACCACAAAATAATGACTACCTTCCAATTGTTATCATTTATTTCCAAGTAAAAATGAATCAGTCTTAATAAGTTCTTCTATTTAAGAGAAAAAAAATTGACGGACAAGGAACAAACTTTTCTAATAAGCGTCCTAGCAGCAAAAAAAAAAGAAGAAAAAAATCGGGTGTATTGAGGACGTTGCCACTTGGAACACCACTTGCAGCACTTACAACGGCAAATTGAAAGCCAGAAAAGTGGCGGTATTTTGGGTTTTTTTTTTCTGATCACGTCCTCATCTCAATGACCTCTTAAAACTTCGCTACTAAGGAACCTAGTTGATTGCAGGCACTGCCTCTTACCATTTCCCACTTGGCGTTAACTTTTTTTTTTTTTTTGATTTTATTATTTTCGTTTCGGTTTTTTTTTTTTTTTTTGCAGTCAAGTTGAACTGAGAGTAGATGAAGATATGCAGGGAAAAATTCCTGCCGTCACATAAATTATGGTTCAAGGATATATTTTGAGACGCTGATGGTTTACCTTTTGGCTTTTGGCTAGTGGAGTACCTATACGTGTTATGGAATAAAAGTGACAATAATTTATCTTTTTATGAGCGATTTTCCACTGAAGGGATGTTGGTTGTTGAGTTGAAGTTGAAGTTGAAGTTGAAATTTTTGAGATGGCTGCAAGATGAACCGGTTGAACAGGACAAAGAACATTTTTTTCTGGGGTGTTGAACAAATACTTTTAAGTTATTTTTTACTAGCTGTACCCGCGACTTCGTCCGCGTTGATCTAAAATTTCTTGCCGTTAAGCTTGACTCGCGAATACGTTGATGTGGCATAGCTTACAGATTATGTGATGTGAAGATTGTTTTTTTTTTTTTTTAAAGAAAGGTGGAAAGCATCGAAAGCCTAACTATATCTCCCGTTGAGTATAGAACCGTGATCACTGGAAGAACACATGCCCCACCTCTTCCACTGTGTCTTCCTATCACTCCCATCAACATCAAGGTCACGTGCGTTGTGATATCAAAACAGCGCACCCGTGCTAATAGTGTCTTGATAGGACTTTACCAGGCAATCACTTCTATTTACCTACCTCTACGGGTAAAGTGGAGAGTCAGCGTTATTGAACCGATGGATTTGATTGGAAATAGCAATGTCTCGTTAAGACCCGTGTAACGTAGAAGTCTACTTCTCCATGCTTGTGCCTTGTCCAAGTTTCAGTAATAAGGATAAGACGATATGTCCATCGGCCTCTGGTTGACAGATTCCTACTCTGCTGCCATTCTCTGAGGCTCCTTGTTGTTTCGTCGTGCGCTAGTTCACCTTCCTTCCAGGTCTTTCACAAAATTGCGACTTTATTTCTCTTTCCTGACACTTTGTACTTTACTGTAGTACATCCCGATACACTGCACTACCGTCATTTAAAATGTAGCTTTTAGATAAAACTCTTTTAAATTGAAAGGGCAAATTGTTGTGTTATAGGAATGCGAGGAATTAGTGCGCTCTCTCCTTTGGCCGTTCCAGTGAGAATTGTAGCCTTGATCACATTTCTCTCCAACTCTGCGATGCACAGCCTGGTACTTTTGTATAGTCTTATCAGCAAAACAGCAAAACCGAAGCACCAGTTTATGAGACGGCACTCCGGATATCTCTAAGAAGTTTAAAAACCCTGCTATTTAGGTCATAGCGTCGTTTGCGGACATGATCTACTTCATATTCTCGAAGCATTGTCAAATGTACATACTTGGAGCAGAAAAAAATATAATACCTCGCCTCAATTGTAAAATCGCAGGATGACTTTCAGATAATACTAGTACTTCCTACTACTAAGCCAATATTCGGCTCAGATCCTAAACTTGGGGTGTTTCAATGGATCTCAAACAAAACCAAGGTGAAACTTACCCACCTTACTCATCACACTTTCATTATTTTCATGTCCTTACGAATTCCTCCCATAGCGGGGAACACCATGAGATCCATTCAAATACCATATTCAGAAAAAAAAAGATTAGTAATTTGCTCTTTATTT
The DNA here is from genome assembly GCA_951813785.1 of Criorhina ranunculi. Lineage (NCBI taxonomy): Eukaryota > Metazoa > Arthropoda > Insecta > Diptera > Syrphidae > Criorhina > Criorhina ranunculi. Next base: position 39,030,731 of record OX638385.1, read on the forward strand.
ACATACCCTACGTCATTTTTTATTTCTGCGGTGGGATACTTCTTTTTTACCTGCTCGAAAAACTGAATATCTGCTACACCACCATAAAAACCCTTTCCCTGTCAATAGCGAGTGAGTTCCGATCATTTAGATGCAAAGATACACATACCCACCACAAATAAAAGGAAGCAACAAAAAAAGGAAAAAGGAAAAACCACCCTTGTCGCGCACACGATCATGATTTACGATCCCTACGATGTGCCACTGACTGAGTGCTGCGCAGGTCACTAAATGGATGTTTCCTAAAGAAATATGAATTTTAAGAAATACAAATTAAGAAATAAAAATTAGTCTATGCGCTTCTCCTGGACATAGACTATCTACTCACGAAGTTTCATCAAAATCCGTCCAGCCGTTTAGGCGTTACGGAGGAACAAACATCCAAACATCCAAACATCCAAACATCCAAACATCCAAACTTTCACATTTATAATATTAGTAGGATTCAAATGAAACCAAGGCACAGTGGAATCCAAGTCGTTGCTCATGTAGACGATGTCGTTATATATTAACAACCGGCTAATTCCTGATCATTATCACTGAACTACTACAGCCTAGACAACTGGGCTTAAAGATGAGGACTGAACGAAAAATCCCCAAAAACGGAGATAGTTCTTTTCACCAACATAAAAAAAAAAAAAACGATTCAGACGTTTAGACTCTTAATATTCAATGGAACCCCTCCCCAAGTCTCAGGAAGGGTGAGATATTTAGGGTACATTCTCGATGGTAAACTAACACTTTAGAAAAATAAAAAAAGCTTCTATCACTTTACGCATGCAGTAACATCTTTTATCATTCACTGGATGTAGTCTGGTGGCCAGACCAAAGACCAGAAGACCAGTTACCTCAAGGAACTTACCAAGATCCAATGATAAGCATGCATAGGCACCTCTGGCGCCATAAGAACCACTTCAAGTACAGTCTTTGAAACTATACTCGCCCTGATTCCAATCGACTTGTCTAAAGGTAAAAGCCACGAAAAGAGCTCTGGGTTTGAAACAATTCAACTAATGGAAAGCGGACCTTATGGCCCATTGTAAGATTAGACGTTGGACATCTTCTGGCTTCAGCCTAAGCTATCAACCAGAATAAAATTTAAATTTTCACAGACGAGTCTTAGTTTTTGATAAAGTTGGCCCCGGGTAGCCGTGACAAGCTCAAAACACTTACTGTAAATCACAATGTAGCACGCGACACGATGGAATTCACGGGAACGAAATGACGGACAAGATAGCTAGGAAGGAATCAGAATAGGACCTGTCATCAGCTAGTCAGAACACTGGAGACCGAATTCATATGGACACGCCAAGGTGCTTAGCAACTATCTTAGCGGTACGGTCACCTCAGATTACATTGTCCCATACTTGGACTTTGAAAGACCCTTCTCGTGGACCTTTCCATGCAGAGAACAGTGGGAGAGGAACAGTGGACCGATGGGTCAAAGATGGACGTAGGTACAGGTGCTGGTCTCTTCTCGGATGAATTAAATCTAAGCAGCTCAATACGACTCCCAGATCACAGCAGTGTTTTCCAAGCGGAGGTTCTAGCAGTGACAAAGCCCACCCAACTGGCGTCAATGCTGACAATATCACGGGAGGATATTACAATTTACATTGACAGTCAGGCGGCCATAAAAGCAATAGCTGCTACGCAGAGAGCATCGAAGCTTGTCAAGAGCTGCCGCGAAGAGTTTAAGGTTCTTAGTATGCAGCACAATGTAAAACTCTACTGCTCTGGTCACAGCGGAATACCAGGTAATGAAGCAGCTGATGAATTGGCCAAAAAGGGCTCAGTCCTAGACCGGAAACAAGCGGATGGCTTGGTCAAACCCCCACTCGAACAATCAAACAAAGGTCAATAATAGAAGCAAACAACAGATGGAGATCACTCACCACCTGTGAAATATCAAGAAGGCTATGGCCAGAGTATAACAAGACGAAAACAAGCAGACTCCTGCAAAAGGACAGGAAATCTCTGTCAATGCTGGTAGGAATGCTAACTGGCCATAACATGCTGAAATACCACATGAAAAAACTGCGTCTGAGCGACGATGACATCTGCAGAGGGTGCGGTGATGAAGAGGCCCATGAGGACACGGCCCATTTCCTCTGTCACTGCCCAAGCCTCTGTCAACTCAGAAACAGAATCCTGGGAAAATTTTTCTTCGACCATATCGACGAATTGTCAGATGAATCACCGTCTAAAATACTCAAATTCGTCAGAACGTCCGGATGGATAGAAAACAGACTATAACACCAAGGTAGGAAACAAAACCATGGGTATCACAATGGGTCCACATGGACCTAAGGGTGATGAGGATGTAACCATTCTCATCAGCCCGCTAACCTTACCTAACCTAGCATTCGTTAAATCAAACATGACACTAGACTTCCAAAGACAATCTGACGAGACATTGAGTTCATCCTCATCATGTGATATCTTTAGAGAACTCGAGAACTAAGCCCTACCAAGTTTGCCTTTATCACCAAACTAGTAGTCAAAGTCGCTTTCCATTGTTTAAACCCACATCATTGATCACTTCCAAAAAAAAACAGTCTTGTCGGATGCTGCTTCATATCTTTTCTTAGTCAAAAGTCATCAACGTGTGATCAGTCTTTATTCAAAGTTAAAGCGCCGCCGACGTATGGTAAATGTAGGTATGTATTGAAGGGACATTCCTACCACTCAGAGCTTGCAGTTGCAATTGTAGCGCTAGTGAATTATATATATAAAAAAAAAAAAATATAAGCGTTGATAAGTTTAGTTACCAGGGACCACTGTGAGGGGGAAAAATTGGCTACGAACTTGGTTGCTGTGCTATTATCCCAAGTCAGGTTTTGAACAGTCAGTTGTTTCTCGACCACCCACAACTAGGATCGTCTTAAAGTTAATAAGTCAACGATTTCGAAAAGTACGCTTCAAAAAGGACTGTTTTTATATGTCGTGTACAAACTCGAGCACCAAGAGATTGTCAAAGTCTACAATTTTACAAGATCCAATTACTATTTTAGTTCAAGCTAACGTTCACCTTAATGCTATTAGCAACAGTATCTTGTATATCCACTCCTTATTTCAATCTTCATCAACAATCAATTGAGTATAAACCTAAGCCTTGTTATACCTCTTTTTTGTTGCGAGCCACGATATGACATCAGAACAACGCAATATAATCAATTGCTCGTGTCACCTCTTTTCCAGCACATTCTTCTCGATGGTAATGCGTTAAACATGTTTCTCGTGCACATGCCTCGATGAGCACAAGCTGCTTCCAATGATTTGGCAAAAGTACCACTTCCAGTTGCGTTTCACTATACAATCAGCTAGAAGCCAAAAGTTATCATACCTCTTATCACAGCAAAGGAAGTCGTCCTTTATTCTCGCTTTTCCTTTCATGGTACAGTGACAACAGCACACTCACTGCGTCGCATATTGCCTATCGGAGGCTAGTAACAATTATTTATCCCCGTCATCCTTATACATTTGCACCAGCACTGATAGCGTGTGTCGACCTAACAGTTCATAAATCATAAGTTTCCTCTGTCTCAGCGAATAATCGAAACCACCAAAAGTGTCGCCCCCCACACACGAAAAAAAAGGGTCACATTGTGTCGTTTTAAAAAATCCCATCCCTCCGCCATCCGTGAGGCTAATGAAAAATCTAACTTCACACCTCATAAATTCACTGATAGGCCATAACCTATTCGATGATCGTAATCACAATCCAATAAACGTGTGTTTATTCCCTTGCAACAAATTCAGGATCTGGCCCGCCTCCCGAGGAATCCGAATACGCACCGAGGAACAAATTTCAAATTTATTGAACTCCATATGGGTAGTAGGACCCGTTTTTGCGGATCCACGGCACACTGGGAAAACCAATTTCCTAACCAATGTATTTGTTTATGCCTAATAACAGATTCGACTCCTGTAGCCATCCTTCGATATCCATTTGCGGTTACCACACGAATGAATGCTGTGCGGTGGTGTCTATGGCACCTATAAACGGGAAGCTCTATTTCAGGCAGGAAGCCGCTGCCACACGGGCTAAGGGCACGACGGACGATGAACGGAGAATCAAAAGAACCAAGTGTACGATGTACCCCGCAGGAGAATGAGTCATCGTTAGCCTGTGAGCCGGCTCGCTCTCTCTCACTTTGAATGTATAAATTCCTATCAGGATACGCAATAAATTTCCTGAAGTGTATCCAAGTGCGGCGCGCTGGAGATACTTGCTGGCTGATGGTGTTTCCTACTTCTCGTGCACAGTGCATAAAAGATCGAGCACTGGCATGTGGGCGAGCGGCGGCGGCGGCGGCGACCAAAACAAGGCAGAGGCCACCCCACCTCACCTATACACTCGTATATTCTCGGCGCTATTATGAGGTGGATAAAATGAAAATTGTAAAGTTAAAATGAATTTATATCTTCTGCGGGCGGGGAGAATCCCGGGGACGGTCGTCGAATAAATTAACTTTTTTAAACCTTTTCTGTGCCTTCGTGTGTCCTATTCTTTGGTGTAATAGAGTGTACAAGGCTGAGAGAGGTTGATTTTGTTGTTTATTTATGTGACTCCATTGGGCGGATTGGCTGTTGGTGGCTGGTTGCTTAGTTGCTCGGTTGGATTCAACCAGCCTCCAGGATAACTAACTCATTCGAAAGTGAAAAGAGACGGCGACGACGACGATATGGCGGTTTGGGTGCAAAGAAGGATTTACCAGGGATAAGCTCGTATTTTGAGATAACTGGGGAACCAGGTTTTTTTTCGGGTCTATTATTGAAATTGATGCTCATTCGGTGGTGTGCAGAATGGAAGTTGGCTCATTCCGTTTTTTTTTTTTGGCGTCGGCGTTGGAATCTATTCAATCATTTCAGGGTCACTGAGTACAGTTTTCGTTTTTAAGGGAAGTGGTTCATGTGAAACTCATTGGAAATGTTCCTGCATAGAAATTAGATTTTAAGGGAATCGGCTTGGTGTGCCGTACCAACTTACTCTGACCAACTATTTTCGTATTTTTTTTTTTATGAAGTCTGTTTGAGAGTTCTTTTGAGGATGAGATTGTTTTATAAATTAACCTTTGAAGCCTTGAGGGGGCGACGAGTTGAAGTCAGTTAAAGGTGTACAGGGGAATATTTTAGCAAGGTGTCGGAGGAATGTTGCCTGCCTTAAGAGGTCATGTTTGAAGAGAATCTTTTCTAGACATTTTGTTTGAAAGTTAGACACAAGGGTCAACTGATTTTGGCCAACGGTTGAATCACGATCAAAGAAGAGACTCTGCCTGAGGTACTGACGCCTTCAACAATGTAGAGCACACGGTTGGGTGGATTAAGCTTTTGGGCCGATTGCTTCGTCGTACTATTTTAAAAACAATTCATGTTTGCTTGATCCTTCGAACGTAGGATTTGGGTTGCTGGTATCTGGACAACTATCTCTTTGGTTAGGCTAAGCTTCACGGCGCTCATACGATTCTTATTCTATAATAATAAACGCTAAGCGTTTAATGTAGCGTAAAATATGACGACAGGTATTCGAAAACCAATTTGGATATCTTCACGTGCAATCGAGGGTAAAACTTTTAAGCTTCGTCTTTAGGAAAGAGATTTAGATTGGAACTAACTAGAAGCTAGTTCCTTTTGACGTTTAATCCCTATAGGAAGAATGTTGTTCCATCGTTAAGTTGAAATTGGTAAGATGATCGACTTCCATGGCTTGGAGCGGAGTCTTGAATAGTCCAAGTAGAACCTACGTACATGCATTATGTGACGAAGCTATCATTGTCATTTGCTGTCGTTATCTTGCTTTTGTTCCTAAATTAAGGTCTTAAAAGGTAGGACCACATTCGTTTGGATTCAAACACCTTGCGTGCAGCCAAGAAGTTCCTAAATTTGAAAGCAGGTTATTGGTAATTTTACTACTAGCGTTGAGAGCTCATGACTTGGTGACGAAAAAAGTTACTTTCCATGAGGAGGCACTTGGAATTCAAAGTGTATTTTCAGATCATAAGAACTTTGTCTTTGTTCACTTTGATAATGTTTCTCCACTCGATTATGGAAGTAGTCGACCCATACAAATGTTTTAACTATGCGTTCAACACTCCTGTAAATGCCAGCTTAAGACCTTCCTCTCGTCGAAGGGAATTAAAGCTTCCATGCCCGTGTCTCATTTTAAATGTAAAACATGCGCTTGAAAGTCATAAATACAAATCGTCCCCTGTCGTGACCTCGCTACCTAATCGTATTTCAACCGATAAACATTCCGTTTCACATCGTCACCCTCACAATAATCGTGACGATAAAAAGTGAATTATGTCAAAACGTTGGCCCATTGCAACAAGCCAATGCTAAACAACTTCTCATCCCGAAAAGGTGACAAAATTTCAAAATTTATTCGCAATTATAAACGCATAAAACGTCATAAACCTCAGAATGTCCGTTTTTTAGATCGTTTGACACCGAACCCGCCGGACTACACTTTTCCTTCCGCTAATAAACTTCCTCAAGTTATTTGATTGCGATCAAATGTTTAAAATTACAAACCTAATTTATTCCGTTTTGTGCTCTTTTTTCACCTCATTATGCCATAAAATGAAGGAGAGCTTGAGAAAGGAAAAAAAAAAAAAAAAAATCAGGATCCCCGCACAAGATTTTTACAATTTTGTTGAAGTTTTTGTAAATGTTTTACGACATGTACACCTAGTTAGTAAGTATACCTCTGCTGCCCAGGTCTCCCCGTTCTCTGTTTTGTCAAATACATATACATTCACATCGTCAAGGAATCGCTTAAAAAATTACCAACAAAAAAAAAAGAAGACGAACAGAACTGGTAAAGGAATAGCAAGGACCTCCGACCAAGTGGAACCAGCATTTTCAACTTCACTTCTCTTTTGGCGGAATAGTGTTCGCAGTTTTATCTAAATTGCTTTTCGCGATGACTACTACCATTTCCAGGATTCAGTCCACCTCCTTCGCCCTTCGTCCGTACGGGAAAAAAATCATGAAAAAGGAATGAAATACAAGAAGTAAATGTATGTATACATGTATAAGAAGGATATGACAATGTTCTCTGTCAGCGGCATGGCACTCAGCGCTCTGCTCGTCATGTTTTATTAGATTTTTTTCATGCTTAAGGATGCTCCTGCAACAACTGCGGATCGTTACTGTTACTGTTTGTATAGGGGTTGAAGCTAGGGAGCTGTTCCTAAAAAAAACTTAGACGAGAGAGGAAAAATTCGCTGAAACGTATGTTACTTTTTTTTTGGGTTTTTCTTTTCCTGCGTTCAGCGGTATCATGTCGCAGGAAACCGTCTCCGAAAAATGGAAAAAAAAAACGAAGTGAATCTCTCAACCGAAAATGGCTCCATCAACGATGTGCTGTTGAAGATTGAATTTGAATTTGAATATTCAAACACACACACACACACATGCGTAGACTTGTATTATTATTCCCAGCAATTTGTTATGATATTTCATATGCAAGCGAGGGTGTATGACAAGCAGGATGTTCCTATTTTGTTAGCATAACAGCTCGATGACAAGTTGTGTTTTATTGGTGGTTTGTCACAAGTTATCGGGTCAAGATATGGTTCTATGTCGGCGAACTCTACTTTCCGATCTTCGTTTTACAACACATCCTTTTCCCATAGCTGTCAACGTTTTTCAAGATCCATAAACCAATAGTATCCCTCCACAAAGGTCGTATTTGGGCTCTACTCGATAGAACAAAAAAGCAGCAACATCTGCTGAAAAAAATTACATTTGGTGAAAAAAGTGCATTGGACTGCTAAGGGAAAGGACACAAACCTCCAAGAGGAAAATCAGTTATGAACAAGATTTTCAATTCGCCGTTCAGGGACCGGCAATGAACTGTGGTCCATCCTTCCTTGTAGTTCCCGGAACCATCAGCGATTACCTACTTTGAAGTGAGTTATTGACAATTAAGCTTAAATTTCTGACAAACTTGCTCACTGGATACAAGGTCCTTCGGAGGTGCCGACCTCGTTTGGAAGACTAAGAGACTACTGAGCATATTTTGTGTGAATGTTGCTCTATAGTTAGAAGCAGACAAAATTACTTGGACAGGAGCTTCATTTGCCTAGCAACAGTCAAACATTTATCAGTCTCAGAACGACTTTGAGACTCCTCCAACTAAGACCTCGTTCTTTGTTGGAATAAAAGGTGTTTCAGGTCACGCAGTTTATTTTTTTGCAGGATGTCTACAACCTTCATGATCTCTTCAAACGTCTGTAGAACATGAAAGACGTTTAACTGCACCTTAAGCTTAACCTAAGCAAGTTGGGAGAGTGGCAATTATTAAATTGCTCCGTCAACTCGTCTAGTTAAGCCCAACATTGAGAAGCCATCTTCAGTTCCAAATACTCCTTGAAAGACCATCTGTAAAAGTCTGAAATCATTGCCATTTTCATACTTAAACCTTTTGTGACTTCCTAAAGCAACTGTAGATAGTTTTTCCTTAGAAATTTCTTAGAATCAGATATACGAGAGGCAAATGACAAAGGATTCGTAGTCCTTGGACAACTTTTTGGACTTCTATCATGGACATTTAACGCACTCTTCACATTTTAATTTGTTCCAAAGGTGCATCTGACAAAATTCCTCTCTCTCGCGTTGTCCCTTTGTAAAGCGCACAAAAGGAGCATAATATCCTTACACAAAACTCAATTGCGTTATATTCTGTCAGTGAATTTTCAAGGTATTCCCTTCAAACCATTCGCTTTGTTATCGCGGAACGTCAGGTAAAAGGATGAATAATGCAAAAGGATTTCATGCTTTCACTTAATTAAATTTAAGAACCTGTATAGTTACTCCTTTTACTTCAAACTATGTAGGTGAAACCATGATTTCAGATTTGTACACGAGCGATGCGGGCAAAAAGGATATGCAATGTGCAATGTCATCTTGTAGTCAGCCATCTGTGTTCAACTGTGCTCCGTTGGAAAGGAAACAGAATGACATCACAAAGTACCATAGCTGTGGCTTACAGATTTCACAGCAAAACTGCAGATACGAGTAGATGTCCTGAGGATGTGTAACTAAAAGGACGGAAGTTGTATGAAACTAATTTTAATTGCGATTTGATTTGACAATTTGCATGTGAAAGGATTAGCGTGAACTCCCTGGAATGATGATGTGATTGCATGGGAAGCCCAATGACAGGTTTTGAGGTTTCAAAGGACTTAAAAGAGAACTGGCGGATGGCGTTTATACTTGAGAGCTAAAGCGATTTATTAGCTATTAGAGTTGATGTGAGTATACTGGAAGAGCGGTGCAATAGTGCGGAATGATGGTGAAATGCAATAAGGAACTGATGACATGAGAGATGGTAAACTATTATTCAGGTGGAACATCGTAAAAGAGGATCATGTTGGAAGAGACGATGCGTTGTGGTCTTATTTTGATTGAGTTTGCTTGAGAGTTTATAAAATGTTTGTAGAGGGCTTGCTGATATGAGAGTTTTCAGTGAAAGTTGTAACTTGCAAGATTCATGCTTCTATGTCAAGGAATAGGAGTTTGGAAGTCAGTTTTCCTTTTCTTTTGCAGAACTGTGCTAGGATCAACTTCAGTCGCAGTAACGATGCGACATGTTTCATTTTCGGAGTACATGTACCTACGTGTATGTAGGTATTGAAGTTCTTCAGGTTGAGACTCGACGGAAAGTTGGCTTGACCTTTAGAAACTTCAAACGATCGTGCTTATTGGCATTACAAATGTCATATGCTCTTGTTAAACTTCCTTAGACCCTCCTAGAGTGTGTAGCTGATGACGAATTTTCCATGTAACGCGCCGTATTTCCCGAACAAACTTTATAAGCAATGATGATCCCAAGATCGTCAAGTCGTATTCCGTGTGATTTCATGACAGATGGGCAGAGAGGGTGGCAGGGATTTATCAGCTCGTCCGCATTGTAGTTGCTGAGAACGTTCCTGCATCCTGGAACCTAGCACAAGTAGATAAAACTTATTTCATTTGAAAACAATCTCTGACTGATTTGTGAGAATGTCAAGTACTCTCAGTGCTGACGCCAATTTGCCCAATGCGCTGGAGTACCTTTTACAGTGCTAAAGTCGTCTGTGTAAAAGACAGTATGACAGGATGTTCAAAAGTGTGGTGCTGTATATGTGACAATCACAGCGTTGCACAACCTAATCTCATGGGTAGAGAGCTGACAAATCCCTATACTGCCACCTCGATAAAATTTACATGCAAGTTTAAGGCTCTCGGTATCTCAGAGATAAACCACTAGAGACGGCTAATGACTGGTCAATGGTCCAAATACAACAAACCCTCTGATATGACAACTTGTCATCGATCGCCACCACCTAAAATTTAATCAAAACACGTATACATTCCGCATGAATTGAATTGAAAGCTTTATTTGATCGATGATAAGACCCTCGTTTCATCCCTTCAGTAACGCCTAATTCCACTCGAAACAAAAAAAAAAACCCTGAAAATTCAAAATGAAATTCCACCGTTAGATTTTTCATTAACTTTCCAATCAAACACAATCAATGCCTCACCACAGTGTCCTACCGCTGTGCATTGTGTACCCAATTACGATGGTTTCGTAACGAGCGCTCCAAGAGCCCTCCCGATGAGTAGTAGTCCTCATGGAACACATAAACCGCTAGTCCTCCGCAGCCATTGCTCCCCTGCAACCGCTAGTCAACAAAATGTTCAAATACGGAATTGAATATGCTAAGTTTGACATAATTTGCAGAAATCCACTTAATTTGTAATCTACTTTCGACCCGAACACCGTTCGCAAGAAGAGGCCCCCGAAGAGTACACGGCAATAGCGATGCAGACAGACTGCATGAATGCATACCCACACGTATGGTGTACAGGCGAAACATAATTCTCATAATTCATGCGGCAAATGCCGCATATGAGCGCCAGCGAATGGCAAAACCCTTTAAGTAGATTTAATTCAACCGGCGTCATCATCGTCGTCATTGCCGCCGCCACCACCAGAACTGGCTGAACTGGGCCAGAGCTCTTGATTACCATGCTACACTACTGTGAAGGAGTCTCATTTCCCCACATGGGTGTGTGCGAGTGTACATCAGAAGTAGGTACTCCTTGGGAAATTTATTGCTTTTCCCATATGAGAGGAGGAATGGCTGTAAGCTGTGTTCGACTGCGAATGCAAATCAACGGAATTCGAATTGCAATTAAATGCACACCAGGCACCTTGTTGTGCCACGACCACACCTAATAGTACCACCGCGCCATGCCACCCCTTAATCTCATCTTCGTATGAATGTTTCACCCTTCTTGCAGCCGTCAGTCGAATCACTGGATGGGGTTAACTTTGAAGGATTGATGTGTGCGGAGTTGTGGAGTTCACTCTGGCTTCCGCCAACTTATATCTGGAGTCACAACTTAATCGCTTGGAAATTTCCAATTTTATGCATTTTTCCTCAGCGCTGAACTGATGGCTCCTGGAGCATTGACTGACGATGGCACAATTGCTCCTGCTCCTGCGACTGTTCCACCGGGATGGATGGAGGAGATGTCAGTCATCGATTTGTGCCTCAGCCAACGATGTGGCTTGAACTAGTTTCCTCTCGTTTGTCATCGATGTCGTCATCATTTTTGGATGCCAAAAGAGCCAGAGTTGTTGCTGTCGGAAAAGAAAGGAGAGCGCCAGTCTAATGGACTCACGTTATGCCAAAGGATGTGGCAATTATGTGGGTTCAATATATTTTCCCCCATTCAGCTCCGGTGCTATGCCCTGAGGCGGAAAATGACTTTTCTTTGTACGAAAAAACATTTTTTATCATGAACCGTTGCCGAAGCCAGCTAAGAAATGTGGGTTTTCTTCGATTACTAATGATGATGACGACGATGGTGGTGGTGGTGGTGGTGATGGTGGTGGTGGTAGTGGTCGATGGTAGGATTAGTTTGCTGGATTGATGTCAATATAATGGAACGTGGGTTTCAGAATGTCACGAGTTGCAGACAAGATGAGGCCACAGCGAACAATTTCAATCCGCAACCGATGACAGGAGTTGAAATGAAAAATCACAGCCAAAAAAAAAAACATAAATAAATGATTACGTATACGCCAGAGTCATGAGATGGGAAGAGTTATTTAGGCCGACAAGAGCAAGCCATTTATGCCCCAAGATTGAAGAGAACTCAATCAGGGTTTGATCTGAATTGGATATAATGAGTGGGAGAATAGTCATGGAATTTGCCAAGAGGATGGGAAAGTTCATTGGAGCTTTGTTGTATCTTAGGAGGTTAACCTTCGATCGTAGTTGGAGCAGAGGACTTAAGACACGATGTGTGGAATCTGATTATCAGAGGGGTTGAGCAAATTACAAAAGAAGTTCAAACTCGAATGTCTAACTATAAATTGCTGGCCAGGAGGTAGAAAAAGTCCGTTTTTTTATCGAAGAAATATGCGCCCTTCGGAATACTGTCACAAAACTGAAATGTTTTCAGTACCAAAACTATGCTGAGACTGTCCCGCTCCAACGGTGAGTCTGCATGTCTTTACGTGTGTAATACTTGGAAAGTGACCACTGTTGTCATTTGTAAGCTGGCAAATCTGCGTAGGGAATTTTCTGGCGAACCTTATCGAAGGTACAGCTTCACAAAACAATGAGTCGGGAACCAAAAGAGATAACAGTACGGCGAGGGCAGTAGCAGTAGATTGGGATAAGCTGAGGGGGCGCAAAATATGGTGAGAAGGCATTCGTGACGCTGTATCCACTGACGCTGTGAAAAGATTTAAGTAAGTCAGTAGAGTTTAGCTTTTCAGCATCCGGAATAAATCTAAATGTGCGTCCAGATTTGTGGACACACCACCTTTAGTCATCAAATTAATCTGTTTTGTTTTCAAGCAATATGCCCCCAATATACTTACTTATAACACAATCGACCTTGGAGGATCAGAGCCTGAAGTAACGTCGCTTTCCATCCTCCACGCTGTTTCTAATTTCCTAGACCGCGATTGCTTAATCTTTAAACTGCACGTTTGGTCTCCCTTTTCTTTGTGAACCAGGCAATTGAGATTTAAAGACGCTGTTAGCTGGAGTATTCTCGATGTGGCCGAGTCACTTCAGTCCACGGATTTTTGCTTTCCATACTTCATCCGCATCTATGTACAACTTCTAGAGTTCACAGTTGTATCATATCTTCCATTCGCCTTCTTCGCAGGCAGAACCAAATATTCAACGTTAAACTTTTTTTTTTAGAAAGACCCCAAGATTGGCTTCGCTGTCTTATTTTTGGTCCAGCATTCCCCCTCCATAAAGCAGGACTGGCAAGAGTAGAGCATGATTTTGGACCTTCGAGTTAGGAGTTTTAATCCCAGCTTTTGGCGCAATCCGATGTAGCAATGGTAGCCTAAGATAATCCTTCGTCGAATCTCCATAAGGGTGGAATTTATAATTGCCCTGAGGCAGATAAACCCTTTCAAAGTCATGGCGGTAAATGATAAGATAAGCTTATACCTTTGATGATGTTACTGCAGCATCTGCACAATGTTAATTGAATACTTCTACTGCAGAATCCTTGAAGCGAAGTAAGTGTCTCAGAAATTCATCATTTATACACGATTTCCAACAAGTCAAAGCCATATTTTAGGTTCACATTTAGGTTCAAAGATCTCTTATCTTATCTGCTTGCCGACATTCATCTTTGAAGCTGACCACAGAATTGTAATTCCTAATTATTTTTTTCCAAAGAACATGCCATCATATCTCTATTAAGGACACCCACTATCATCCTTATCAGATGATAAAAAGAAAACATTCCCTCCTGGCCAGACAAATAATAAAACTCAATACATATCATATCCTGCACTTCGTCCTAGTTCAAGTTATCCTTCAAGACAATGTTATAACATCTCCTGAAGTGCCCCCATCATCACTATTGTAATGGTAAAAGTTTTTAATTACTAATTAAACTTTCGCCGTTGCATTCGAACAGACTGAAAATGTGTCCTTTATGTTCGCCACAGATAAGCCAATGGATACTATCCTTACAAATACATTTTACTGTTCCTTCTCTCATTATTAATAATAATTTAAGAAAAAAAAAAAAAAAAAAAACGAAAGGACGAAGTAGCTTTCTCACCTCCTCCATTGTGTTGCTCCAGTGATGTTTGCAAAATTTCTTTTTGATATGATTCGACAGCGCAAGGATGCGTCGTTTCGCTGCCATTTTGTCAGCAGTTTTGAGAAGAGGAAAAGTCCCGTTAAGTAGAAACTTTAGCCTTGATCCTTTAAGCCTATTAACAGTTATTTTAAAGAGATTACCCCGCATCAAAGACAGAACACAATGGGCAATGGAAATTATTATTTTCCGTAGATACAAATGCGCCACATCTCACCGGTTTCGCCATGACCGAGCTTCCAATTTCATAGTTCTCGTTGTGCAAAAACTTTAATCAGTAAAATAACAGTCATTACTGCAATACTGTTCACACTTGCAGGACGAAGAGAGTGAAAAATAATTCCAAAAAAGAAACAAAAAAAAAAGAAAAGAGTTCCGATGGTGGAAATCTGCGATGCAGTTTCGCAATGAGGGAGTAGAATTGGGAATGGGCACAGGATATGGTCGGAGTTATTTTCGCGTAAAAAAAAAAGCTGGCTGCCACCACCATCAATGAAAGGACTCATTCATCAAATAAATTGAATTTCTTGGAAATTAATAACTGAGCCTTATGAAAAGGCTTCGCGCTGGACTGAAGAGAAAATTCCGTTTTCACATGAGCAAACATCTTAAATGGCATCAACTGTGTGCTCTCCTGTTGGGGGTACTTTTTGTAGCCGCCCGCGATGGAGAAGAGATGATAATCAAATATTGAAAACCTGCCGAAGGATGTAATGATTTTCTATTATTTCCCAAAATTAAGATGGAAATACGGACAGAACTGCGGAAATAAGGAACTTTTTGTTGAACAATTGTTATCGGCACTGTGGCGTATACGTAACTTTTTTATTTTTTTATTTTTAACAATCTGGACTCGCTTTCATGAGTTTAATGAAAATGAGAATGAGAATGAAGGTGGGAGGGTGGAGATGAGGATGAGGATCATGAAAGACAGTCAAATTGGTTGGTTGGGTAGAGGTGCACATAAAGCAAAGGAGATTTGTTGTGCTGGGTGGAGGTGGGTTGGAACTATTATTTGCTTTCAGTGATAAGTTTTTTTAATTTTAGATCTAAAGGCGTTGCTGATATCATAAGAAAATTTGGTCTTGATAGGAAGATCATTTGTTTTCTGTGCTGGAGTAGTCCAGGAGGTGCGATGTAAAGATGTTTTACATCTTGAGAGGCTGGTTATTCTTGACGAATTTTATGATGTGCATTTTAAATGAAAAAGTGAACAACGGAGCCCGATCCGTTTCAAGGCTACGTATTCCAATGCCAGCTCAATATGTACCCGAAGAGACTGAACCGGCTTGATGTAAGGCACTGCTTCAATCGAATCTTCGTGGATCCATTGTGTGCCCTGTTGTGGGGCTCTTCATATGCGTACTTTGGAAGTAAAAAGGGGTTAGTTGTCATCTACTGGTCGCTTCCTTAAACCACTTATAAACGATTAAAACAACTGATTGCCGCGAACTCGGAAATGCGCCCTTTCTAAACGAATGCTCAATTATAACCGAACTAACTCAACATAAGTTCCGCACACCCGAGCTTTGAGTTGCAGTAAAACCTACTCTACACAGAAGGGATTGTATTTGTATTTACTCAATTGTGGTCAATTTGAGACGGTTAACACACCCTAATGTTGAATTTTAGACAGTCCGCCCGAGTTGTTTTTCTGGTTCTGCTGAGGCTTGAGAAGTCAAAGTGTCGTGTCTTCTTTGGTGTCAATTTCGCCATTTAATTTAGTCTTTAGCGGCGAACCGGAAGCCCAAGTATCATAGCTTGAGATCTTAATCTCAAACCTCCTGTCATAGCACAATGATTTAAGCATAAACTGGGAAACCGTTACCAAGCGTTAAATCTTTCCAAAGATGTAGCCACGGAAGTCTAAAAGGACTTGTGCAGCAATAACTTCAGCAACTTATGTCTGTAGGATGGCCTAATCAAATTGAATTCATGTAGAAAAGTCCTTCTTAAAGCCTTTTTCTTTCTGATTAAAGGAGAATGCCTTCCTTCCTGTGAATTTTTATTGGAATAACAGAGCTGTACTCCAATTCTATTTTTTTTTTAGTAAATTAAACGTCTGTGTAACTTTTCCTACAAATTATTTTAAATCGTTGAGCGGAAAATCCCATTTAAAGTCGGAAGCAATGTTCATTCAACTTCATTGAAAAAATACCACAATATCTTTATCCCATTATGGATGCTTCTATATGCGTTACAGCATGCAAACATGACTGCATATGTCAGGTTTTGCATGAAAACAACAAACGACTTAAAACCCTGAAATATAAGTAAAACATTAAAAAAGAATGTCATAATATGTCCTTTCTTCCATCAGGAGGGAGACACAAAAACTTTCCATGTAAAGAATATGAAACAAGAATTCCAATCTAAAAGCAGCTGAACCCAACAGGGTCTCGAAAAGCAACAGCAGGAGTAGACAACAATGGTGAATTGTTACACAGAGAGAGAGAGAAAGAAAAAGAGAGAGAAAAAACAATGGAAAAACTTGAGCTTTTGAGACTTTTTCTTGAAAAAGAAACTCTTTTTGCATATATATAGTCGACAAGAATGTCATCGTCCTCCACCATTACCATCGTCCTTTTCATCTCGATCATTATCCCCATCGTGTGTACCATAGCTGCTGTCGTAATGTTTAATATGTTTTGCTGCATGTTACACAAAAAAGGAGACCCGACTAGGATTTTTATACAAGTGTTACCCTCAAACTCAGTCCAGAGTTGCATGTGCCGAACAACCGAATTGTCGTTGTCCTTACGATGTTTGACAAAAATTTCCTTACTTCTGTTTCTTGTGCTGAATTTTTTCTTATTTCAATCTGGTGACAGGACATATGAATGCATATCGGATGGTATGCAAGTGATATGCTATGCATGCGAAATAATAGAAGGGAAAGGGGAAGGGAATAATGGGAAAGGGCTTGGGGAATGGGTTTTTATACTTTTTTATGTTCTAGAAGAGGAGTGTCTGTTTAAAGTGTAGTTTTGGAACTGCCTTGAGACATGTAAGTGAAAACTTCGGTTTCTATCATTACAGCGAGAGAATTAAACCACTTTGACAAGTGTGTGACAAGATAACAAGAAGACCGATAGGCAACTGATGAAAGGAATTAAACCCCCGATTGTAGGACAAGAAACTTTGTGCTGAATCAACGGACATGTAATCTGAGAAGAATTAAGTAAAGATAAGTCTGAAAGGAGGAGATGAACTCTCAAAACTAGGGCAAGTAAAGGCACTGTTAAGGAAATTCAACTTGAAAAGTCTAAAGGCTGCAATAACTTAACCAAAAATAGGTTATACGTGCTAACAAACTTCCTTAAAATGTTCTTTACTTAGGGAGCAAATCATGGAGCTCTACCTTCCATCTTACGGGAGATGCAGATTTTGCAATGAAGCATAGAATGTTTTGAATCATATTTTTGGAAACTGCAGGGCTTTAACTTGTGCCCGGATAGACTGTCTGGTTATCTACCAAATTGAGAAGTGGGACTCTCTTACCCTCTAGACTGTATACTCTTACTCTGTACACTGTCTGGTTATCTACCAAATTGAGGGGTGGGACCCCCTTACTCTCTTCGGATCAGCTCTTGTTTTCTACCTTCTAACGCTCGCTTTTTTAGTTTTAATTGTCTTCCTTCATGAGTGATCATTCATAAATGTTGTTTCCCTTGAAGTACCTCAAAATCGAGTCCCCATCAACGAAAAATTCACATAAAGCAAACATTTATATTGTCTTCCAATCCCATCGCGTATCCTTTCTCAAAATTAATGCGAATCCTTATATTTTCGTACTTCTCTTGACCCTTTTTGTTGATTACATTTCCCTTAACATGGGGTAAAACAGATGTATCCTCTCAATACTGTCTAGACCCATAATTTGTCTTGAAATATGAATTCAGCATAAGAATGAAAAATTACCTACAACCTAAAAACCAGGGTCTCGACAAATTACCATGCGAACACTTCTACCGTTTCGATGGACCCCCAGGAGGTCGATTACCTTTTTGTCAGGTGACAATGTTTCCAAATCAACACACACTGTCCTTGTGGGATATTTCTTTAATTATTTCAAAAAACGGTATATGAAAGGGATATATATATTTTTTTTTTGATTGACTCAGGACATAATTTAAATGTCCATTGTCCACCGTTTGTCGCCATCTGTATGGCTTTAGTGCTGAATGCACATCGAGGATAAAAGAAAATGAAAGACCATTTGGAAAAAAAAAGGAAAAAACGCTGAAGAGCATTAGAGATACTTCGTCTCGAGTAAACGAGAGAAAATGTAATGATGCAGTTTTTATTCACTGTCACAACCAGAAGGATTTATCCACGACTTTTTCTATTTATCCTTACAAGTGCGCAATATCTTCAATTTAAATTCAAATATCACTTTTGACAAATATGACACGAGCTCGGGAGTTGGAAAAGGAGAACCATTCCAATAGATGGACAGGGTGACAAGGACTTTAAGTGGAAATCATTACTGTCAAAGGAGCTGTTTTTTTTTGTTGAATTCAAAATTAAAAGTTAATTAATAAGTTTTTTTTTTTGTATTTTATCGATCGATTTTAATTACCACGGATTAATATATAATTAAGGAGACATGTATGGAAATTGTTTTATTTGTCCTTACTCGCTGCTGATGAGGAGGCTGATTGAAGTAATGAGATGACAAATAGGGTATGCGCAGTCAATAATTTTTTTCCCGTTTAAATTGAAGTGAAAATGTGCTTGGAAAAAAAAAACTCTTTGTGTCTAATTAAAAATTTAAAGCTTTTTTTGTGATGAAACGAAATTGTTTGTTTATTTTGCGTTGACAAGCATAACATGGACGAGTATAGTATAACATTTACGTTTCCCTCCGACTCGTCGTATCGTGGGATCAAAGTTGGAGTCTAACAAACAAATAATAAATTACCAACCAGAGGTAGGAGGCTCTGACTCTGTTACTGACATTATACCAAAGGAGCTGGCGAAGTCAGTAAAGACCGAAAGACAGGATTGATAGATGACGAGAACACCGACTCGAAACAAACAGGAAGAAAGAATGCAGAAGGCAGAAAACGGTTGAAGGTTAATCTGAGTCAGAGGATGGTGAGCAATAATGTCCTCTTAGTCGAATCGACCCAAGAGGGAATTCGCGGTCAGGGAAGAACTGAGGAAACATTTTGAGGGCGTCTCTGACTAAGACAACTCATGAAAGATAGACCAAAAGGTTTGAAGTGCCCAGTAAGGACACCAGAAACGCCTGGTGGAGTCTTAATGGAAAACTGTTTGCAAAATGAATGAAAACAAATGTTTGAACACACTTGTACCACACAGCAGTGAGTTGATTTACACCGTGCTTCAATGAGCAAATTGAGTAACGAGTTGAAGAGATAATATTCTTGAAATCGTTTCTCAAGGCGATGCAAAACTATGTCCGACGAGCAACGCATTGCGTTTGCTAAGTTCTTTAGAGCAACTTTACTTCAACTCGAGCAGTTTTCAAATCCATTCTGGAAGAGTTTTCATTGAAGCAACATTGAAGCAATTAGGAATTCTTTGTGGAGAAAGCGTTTTCTGACTCTGCAGACAGCCACGCACTCACATACTCAGTGCGTGTTCCGCTGGTTCGTCCTCCTCTAAACAGAGTCTGCGTTGAAATTTCTGAACTAAATTTAGTTTATGTAAGGGATATCTGAGGCTGCAGAGTCCGGTGAGGAAGTCGGCAAGTCTTCTGATATCTTGCCTTTTATGATTGAGAATGTTTTTTGTGGATTTGTTAAGGGGTCGGATGACCCGTTTAGCCTGTCTGAGTCCCTGAATGTGGTTCCAGTAGGATAAGAGGTTTTGTTTTTCCCAGCTGTCCAGACTCATTCCGAACGCGGAGGTAGTTTTGCCGCAGAAGGGTTCAGCACCTATGTATCTTTCTGAAGAGCCTTGCCCTGGCGAGTTGATCTGCAATGCAATGCTTCTGTGTCCTGGTACCCACCAGAGCTTGACTATATTTCGCTTTGATAGGTCCTGGAGAGTGTTGAAGCAGCCTAGAATGGATATATATTGATGGCTACCCCCTTTATACCGCAATGGAGAATGATGGTGGCGCAGGTATCGATGGCATGTAGTTCCACCTGAAAGACACTGGGACACATTCCCAGTGCCTTTGAGACTTTGTGATTAGGGCCTGAAGATCTAATTCAGTCTCTGGCAGCAGGTAAAACTAAAGTAAGTAAAATCTCTACAAGAATCTTGCATTTGTCTCATAAATGAAACGAAATAACCTACAAAACGTTGATAAGTTCTCCTAAACTCCTTAAAAAAAAAACATACCCCCCATCAGCTTCAAATGTAAACTTCAATTATTAGCAGTTCTCATCAACTAAGCTCATCTTCTCATCCAACTTTTTTTTTGTTTAACCCCACAGAGACTCAATTTACAACATAAAACGCACATGTGCACTCAACATCTACAAGATGCCACCACTCTCGCATAACTAAGAAACTTTTACACTACACATTCGGTGAGGCGCGAAAAACTTTCTCCAAAACTTCAGGATCAGGATCAAATCCAAGATGAAATTCTGACATTTGGTTTAATTTTTCCAACTGGCTTTATAGTTTTAAATTAACAAAATTAGATGTGAAGGTCCCTCTCCAAGGTCTTTTGAAATTTTCACCCATCAACGCCTACGACGACAGCCTGCAATATCTGTCCTCCAATGCATGTGTGTGTGAGTTTGGGATAGCAAAAGTCATTTCAAAGCTCTTAAAATTTTTGACTTTCTTTTTAATGAAATTTCACGAATAATTTCGCACTCGTTCGTTCGCCCTTCCAAGAATATCCTACGTTCCAGATGAGCGGCTCACATACACACATGTGTATGTATGAGAACTCGTACATATAATGATTTGCTGGAATAAGACTATGGACGGAGGCAGAAGGCAGCCCATATAAACTTTACTAGCAACACATTCCCCAGGAACATTTTGTAGTTTATTTGTACCATTCTCTGTGCAGCATACGACGTGAGATTTTACACAGGACGATAGGGTGTGGAACGTGGCATTTTGGAGCCGTTTAAGTGCGGGGTGTAACCAAATAGATAAATTTTGGAATGAAAAGACACCCTTTTTCGCGAAAATAAACACGAACGGTAATGATTATTTGAAATCTGCAGTCGTTCTGAGTATCTATATATATATATTTATTTTTTTTTGTATCTGACTACAAGTATGTGTGGGTGAAGTTTATTGTTTCTGGCAATAAAGTTGTCATGGAGGACATTAACCCTACCTAGGGAGGGAGGAAGAGAGAGAGAACGAACAAGAGGAAACGGCCCGCATACTTTTGTAAAGATTTCAACAAAACTGATAATTATCCTTGTGTCTTGTTTGAGTAAGAGTATGAGAGAGAGAGCGAGAGTGAGTGTGTGTTACAACTATTCATTTCCCATTGCATGTGGCAGTGTTTATTTTACTCCGAGTGTGTGTCCTTAAATTTAACAGAAATACTGTAAACAAAAAGGCAAATGGATATTAAATAAGGGTATGGCATGCATCTGTAGACGGTTTTTCAATTGTTTTCCGTTTAAATTAAATGCATTATGCATATGGATAAATATAAGACTTTGAAGCTTTGTGTTGCAAAATGCAATTAAGGATATCCTTGGAGGGGACATCGAAAGTGGTGGTGGTGTTTCGCATGTTCGCATCTTTTTCATCACTGAAATTAATATTTGTTTACTTAGACAGGCGCTAGGGTCCTTAAGTATTAAAGAGGATGTAAGTGTTGTGCATTTTAGCTGTGGTTTTGCACAAAACCTAAATGTTGCTGTTAATGACAGAGCAGTAAAGGGCAGGTTCGATGGAGTAAGGATTTTAAAAGGAATTTATTGTTTGTGTCTGCTTGGGTCTTGGGACAGCGCACTGAAGTCTACCGGTCTCTATATCCTGTTGATTATCTTGTTATTTTCACAGACAACTTATGTCCGTCGTACACTACGTGTGCAACCCGTCAATTTCGATTTCAACACATTCAATTCTAATAGACGAGGCACTAAATTTTGTCCAACCAAGACGTTGGAGATGGTTTGACATCGTTGCTCAATAAGTGTGTGGGTTCGCGTTGCTCGTTGGACATGGTTTTGCATCGCGTTGAGTAACGATTTCAAGACAATATGTTGCACATTATCCCTTCAACTCGTTGCTAATTTTTTTGAATTTTTCGTTGGTGTGAGTTGTGTTGATTGCGACGAAATTTGCTCGTTGAGGCACGGTATAGATCAACTAACTGCTGTGTGGGGTACATGTGTGTTTAAACATTTGTTGTCATTCGTTGTGCATTGCATTTAAGGGATCGGTACGGCTTCCTGAATACCAAAGAGATTTCAAAACGTATTTAAGGGATGGAAGCCAAAAATGCAGAACTGAGAGTGCAATGGATTTGATTTCGGCAACAGACGAGAAGGAAAATCGGTTGAACAATCTGCCGAAGTGCCGTGTGCATTCAACTCAATGCTCACGTCGGATGTTTCGTTTAGGAAACGATGGTAGCAACCCTTTTACGTATAGGTGTGTTCACCAAGCACACCGAAAATGTAGTTCATCAGCTCGAGCATCAGATATTTTTGCCAAAACCACACAAGTTGATCAACTAGGTGTTCGAGGACATTCAACAATTAAATGAGTTAATTAACGAATTCTACGGCGCTCGCAATGTGTTCAACACGAACATGCTCAATTTTTAGTCGAACTGCGTTATTAAACGTGAACAACGTGAGTTTTTAAAGGGCTCTGAAATTTGTTGAGTTGAATAAAAAAAGTATCGCAGTTGGTTGGATCAGTTGCACACGTTTTATACGACGGACATTAGAGAATAAGACTTTAGCACTGTAGGTGGCCGATCCATTGTTTTCTTATTTACCTAAGTATACAGTTCGGAGTGAGCAGGGCGCTGAGCCTCAGCCAATAAGTTCCTTTCAGTTAGCCCGGTTTTTAGCTAACAGAAGTCGCTAAGGTTTTCTTCAATTTGAACACGTCACCTATGGACAAGGTCTTCCTCAACAGCATAGTCCTCTCCGAATTTGAAGGCTCTGAAGATTAGCTTTACATACCCTAACCATCTCAAGCATCCAACACGCAGATTTTTTTTTTTTGTTTACTAAGTCAATAGTTTGTTGTTGAATCTTTCGCTTGAAAAGAAAAAGATCTAGCTCTCCTAATATGTGGGGAATGAAGCAATGTGAAATCACACGTTCTCTTCCATTTGGTACGTCAAAAAGTCAATAGTATAATTTGTAGTTAGTTACTTGTAGACATCCAATACCATATACAACGTAAGGCCTGTATAAACAACAACTGAAAGTAGTTCGAAATATTTCGACGTCTATTTTAAAATCGCCAGTGTAGAGATTCAGTTCGCCTTCTGTCAGTCTTCTGTGTCAAGAGAACCTGTTGCGGACAATAGCTGAAGCTGTATAAAAATGTTATGTTTCTTCGTCATCCCGTAGGGTATCAAAATAGCAGTTTACTGAAAGCCACTTTAGGTCAGATTCTGGGTCAGATAAATGCCCGCCGAGTAAGTAGGTATTGTACCGCCTTTTGAGTCTAGAAATAAGTCTCCTGACATGCCTACCGTAACTAAGTGGACGCCCTGTTATTGCCCCATAGTGCGTTACCTCCGGTTTCAAATAGTCCAAGCTTATATTGTTAGCAGAAATGCCAATCTTTTAAACATGGTAACAGTAGAATGGTCTTTTCATTTAGAGCATTTCAAAAGCATTTGACAGAGTTTGGTACCAAGTACTTTTGTTGAAAACGCGTGCTTATGGCATCGATATATCCCTTCAATGGATTAGAAACTACCTTTCTGGCTGTCGAATTCAAGTTGTTTTGGAACGTTTCAAGTCTGCAATCCACCATATAAATGCTGGTGCCTCCAAGGCTCCGTTTTATATCCGACTCTCTTCTTATTTTTATAAATGATCGCTTGTCTGCAACTTCTAACCCAATTCATTCCTTCTCCGATGACAGTACTCTCAGTTCTTCATATTCGCTCCACAACTCACGTCCCTGCTCTTCAGACGTAGTAGAGGAACGGCAACATATGTTATACTCATTAAATTCCGATCTTGACAGCACAATTAAATGGGGTTGAACAAATATAGTGGAATTTAAAGCTTGCAAAACTCAATGCTGCCTTTTGTTTCTCAAGCGAAACCCAACCTTCGAACGATTATCCATTTATGGTACGGGCTGCGAAATATCTAGGTTTCCTCAAACGATGCAAGAAATAATTTACCCCTTCGGATCTGACTTCAAACTACAAGGCGTTTACTAAAGTTTGAGTACAACGCTCTCATTTGGTCTGATGCGCCAAAAACCGTCCTGCACATTCTAGATAGAATTCAAAACCGCGCAATGAAACTTATAGGTGACAGAAACATTGCAAAGTCAATTGAATCGCTTGAACACCGAAGATATGTTTCCGGTCTCTCACTGTTTTATCAATTCTTCTACAAAAGTGCTCTAGTGAAATAGCCAACTGCATTCCGCCCCTGCAACATTTCACCTGCAATACTTGTCATGCTTCGAATGCGCATTAGTTTACCCTCAAGCCTACTTTCGAACGTACGGTCAAATATAGAGATTCTTTCTTTAGCCATACCAAACGAATGTGGAATGATCTACATAGCTCTGTGTTCAATCATCGCAACAACCCACAAGCATTTAAAACCAACGTGCATCGGTACCTCCTTCGTCTCTCCTCTAATTTCCCTAATTCTCGTGTTCTAGTCTAAGGGTAGTCATAATTCCATTAGCGCTTTTCTAAATCTCTAATCCTTAGTCGATACATATTTATTTTAGCACCAGACTGTGAATAGGTTGCACCATAAATCGCTGTTAATTCAAGTCACTGACCACAGCTCCTAAAATTCCCTTGTTCCTTTTCAAATTGATGAAGATACATTAAAGGTTATCTATTACGACAATAAGGAACATTTTTCCAATACATTTTCTTGAGAAAAAAAAAAAAACTGTTTTGGTAAGCATTGAAGACTTCCCATCTATATATAGGTCTTTGTTTTGTCACCACATAAACTCAAATCAATCACCCGCATGTTCGCTTCCACGCAGTTAAACAACACACACACTGAGTGCCAAGTTCAAGTCTATTAAAACTCACACAACTCATTCCATGACATAGCACTCCAGCTATATAATGATTCCAAAGTTTAATATCTTTTCACATTCGCCTCTAATGCTGAGTAAATTATTCACATGCATCTGCGCTTGCTCAACCAAGATCACACACATGCACACACACACACACACAATGCAATACTCTGTCCCGTACAGGATTTCATTTTCATCATTCGGATGAGAAGTATTAAAACCAAGTATTCTGTCCCGCCGGAGCACATTCCCATTATTAAAAACAAACGACGACAACGACAACGACGACGGTGGGTTTTTGAGGAGGCATACCAACACCAATCCCAGTACCAGTGTCAGTTCCAGAACTCAGTACCAGTACCAGTTCCTGTGCCAATACCCATACCAGTGGCAATGTCTATAAAAGAAATGTCATATACATTTCCCCCTTCATAAAGTGCTTATTCCGCCTTCGACATCAAAATGCAAAATGACTGCTCAATTTTGTCGCATAGCATGAGGCGTTAGCGGGTGAGTTTAGGAACCCACTCGCACGGGTACACACGGTTTTGCATGAGAGTCCTTTTTCAACCCACCATCACTCAGGGATAATGTGTAAAAAAAAAAAAAAAAAAATTCTAAATTATCCCCCGTAATTTTCCGCATGCAACACTGAACCGTGGCATAACCGTTGAGTTAATCCTGTCAATGGCCGTGCGACAGATAATAATGGCCGACCATACCGAATGACAGCATTTGCATTTACACGTGCCAATTTTATCCATCATCGTGTGTCAAAGTGTTTTAGGATCGTAGCGGCAGAGGGTAGAGTAAAATGATTACAATTTCATAACTTGGACAATCAATTTAATTCTGTGTGAAGGGTGGTGGGGAGAACATCGAAGTCCAAATCGTTAGCATGCGCCCAAAGGACAATAATTGCTGCATATTGCAAGTGGAGAACGTTTCAATTACGTTCAAGTGGACAATTTGGTCTCGATACAAGTATTACGTATTCATGTGGAGAAATTAAATTTTCCATGAGCATGAGGGTCCGTTTTGACCCTCCTCCATCTTTTTTTTTGTCTGGTTAAGACAAGTGTCTAAGTTTAGAATTGCAGGTCATTAAGCTGTCTATCATTAAAGTCTGCACTAGGGAGGGTCGATTTTAAATGGATTTTCCATTTTTTTCCAGGAATCGAAACGGGCTGATTCCTGGAAAGGATCAATTATATTTGTTTTCAATTCATGAATCAGTAAAAAAAAAAGCCAGACGATAACAAAAGTATTTTCACAAAGGACATAGGTTTTGGATCAACAAAAGTTAAGACTGGTGGAGTGGCTTCAGCGGCCGGAAGGGAAGACTTTATTGTCAACAAATTCAATCAGTACAAATGAAAGATTCTAATTCAACTAATGACGAAGGATTTATTTAAAGACATCAAACGATATTTATGTTTGGAACTGGAGTAGGTAGATGTGACTTGACAAGGTATGGGGTAAGCCTTTCATTTATCATCTGTGTGGGTGGTCGGTGGAGTTTTATCGTAGTAGGGGCGACTGAAGTTTGGAATTAATTCTTTATGGAGTCCTTTTTTACAAGGAATACGCACAAATATTGTCATATGACAGCATAGGACCAAAATTCACACCAAATAGCGACTTATTTTTGTGACTATGTGCCAATGTCAACAATTTTTTGCTGTAAAAGCCGAAATAATCAGCAGGACATTGCATTGGAAAACAATTCTTCAGCAGTCCAATAAACGCCACGGGAAAAGGCTTTCTGCTGACCGTGTGAAGTTGGTACCAATGAAGCCTACATAAACCTTGAGGAGACCTAAGTTAAAGGATCTGTTATCATACTAGTTGCGACGTAGAGATGGACACCTATAAATTTAAGGTTGGGGGAACCAAGGTTGGTTTGACTAGATAACTATGCTTCGTTAGAAAGTTGTGCAACTTTTCAATCGTGCAAAATCAACCACAATGTGTGCTGTGAAGGAAGATTTGCCGAAAGCAATCCGCCTTGACAAAGGTCTAGCTGAAGGTCATTTGAATTATGTAAAGTTACCTAAGAAAGCAAGTGGTACATTTATGTCAAATCGAATGAAAGTCTGTTCTGGATTCTGGTACACTAGTGCTGTTTGGTTTTTGGAATGAACGTCAAAGTTCAATTCGAGGAAGTTGAATGGGATCTTAAGCTGCTTGCCATAGTGAAAAGGATCAGTAGAGGTTTAATGACTGAGATACATCTTCTCGTGGAAGACGCAAAGTGGAGAGGAAATGGATCCATTCACAGCTTTCTGATTCCTCTTGTGTGAGTCCTTTCTTTTCCATATTTCCTTCGTTATGGCTTCAATTAAGATGTTACGTGATTCATGTGGATGATTCAATGAGGTAACGTGCCCAAGTAAAATAAAACAGCGGAGCACTCGAGTGTAGTTCACTCTCAAAGGCTTATAGAGCTGAGCAGGATAGGTAATGGGGGATTGGTTCGTTCATTTCTCTATGAATTGCAGGATCAAAGTTCATATAATAAGAATCTACAGGAGTTATAGAGAGCTGTGAGGAGGTTGGGCAGTTGCTGCAAAGCACTAGCATGATAACGACGGAGAGAAACTGACAACATCTACGAATTAGGCGATGATGTCGGTGGCCAATGCGGTAGGCTAGTGAAGGTTTCAAAAGTCAAATCTTCAAGTGATGGCGAGAACTCCTACTCGCGGATGATGTTGAAACAGAGAAGAAGAATAGAACGCTGGTCTCCAGAATTGAGAGAGTTAAGGCCCAAAGCGTTTTGATTGCTGGCCATTTTAGTCTGTATAAGGTGAGCCAATTGAAATCGCAGGCAGTCTCTTACGTGGAGTACCTAGGACTGAGTTATTATAGGCGCTAGGCGCAGACTGATTACGACGATCTTAGTAGAAGCGGAATATGTTTAAAAACTGGCTTGGCTTGACGCAGTTATCGAAGAAAATAAAAAGGAACGAAGTAGCGGTCAGCCTTTGAGTTAGTGATTCCTGAATTCCTTCGATGAGACCAATAAGCAACAATAATTTTTGTTCCATTATTTCAGGTATTCCAAACCGGGGAACACAATGGACTTTTCGAGATCCGACTGAGGTTGTACTTTATAAGGTGCAGCCAGCTCTACAACCTGACGACATAACATTGTGGTTACTGAACCATTAGGAACATGATGAAGGATCGGTAAGTGGATCACAAATGGGCATCAGAGAATGTGGGAAAGCATGGCAACATGTAGTTCAACCAAACTGGCGATTGAACTCTCAAATAGGTGGGAACGTTGCCCTTAAGATATGGAAACATGACACGGTTACTTCAAGTACTGTCTAAAGAAGATGGGTAGATGTTCTATAAGTTGTAAGTTGTGTATCTAGAGAGTGAGGAGGCAGTTGCACATATATGAATGCCCGGCATTGGATGATTAGTCAGATGTGTGTATTTGACATGAGGAATGGCGGAGAAATCCACAGGACCCCTCGAACTAAGATAACTCGTGAAAGAGAAACTAATAAGTTGAACTGTTTCGATCAATCTCTGTAAAAAGTGTATTTAGCCTGTCTCAGTCACCTCACCCTCATATGGTGTCTGAAAGCGAATCTCGCATGCCATATTACTCATTCTTTAAATATCCTTCTTACATACTTCAGATGGCGCTACAGTCCCGGGTAAACTGGGGCCTCAACCAAGAAGCGTCTTCAGCCAGATCCACCTCTAATTTTTAAGAACATCCTTGAGAGCTTACATATTTTTGTTTTTAAAAGCGAAAATAATGAGATTTTGACTGAACAACATACAGAGGATGTATTTTCATCCTCTTTCACGAGTGTATAAACCATCAAAGCTCAATCCCCTCAATCCAAACTGTAACCGCAAAATTAAAAGTCCTTTTTGTTTGTTTTGAAAGCACAATCAACAACTTAACAATATAACAGTGAGTTTATTCTTAAAATTCATTCTCCTTCTTGAAATCCTTTTAATATAACTTTGCCTTACAACGACACAAAAGGTAAAATAAAGCCTCATGCCTATAAAAATGCCGGGGCGCGCCTAATTTCATTTTTATGAGCCATCTTATAAAAGTCTTTGCGTTTACAAATTGCACCACAATAGCGGCAGTGGCTCTTCTCACTTCTTATCGTTTGGTCGCGTAGGAGGTGACTTAAGGGATATTCAAAGTATTTTCTGAGTATTTTTGGATACATTTATTGGCAGGACAGAGGGTGTGGGTATTTTAGGTGGATTTCGAAGAAATACTACCTATTGCAGAGGTCCTCATGACGCAACTTTCAAAAAATTTGAATGCAACTTTTCAAGACCTCTATAGTAAACACCAAAACCATGGTCCGTTCAAATGTTTATATATATATATATCTATATATATATATATATATATATATATATATATATATATGCAATATAACGAAATCTTGTCACCACGATAGGGGCCGCAGTTCTTAACCGAATTGAACGAAACTTGGTACACATGTTGATATGGTGAATAGCACGGACGAGTTCGTAGATGGGCGAGATCGGTTGAGAGGGGGGCGTGTTACGCCCATTTATGTAATACAACGAAATCTTGTCCGCACGATAGGGGCCGCAATTCTTAACCGAATTGAATGAAACTTTGTACACATGTTGATATTGTGAATGGCACGGACGAGTTCGTAGATGGGTGAGATCGGTTGAGAGGGGGGCGTGTCACGCCCATGTATGCAATACAACGAAATCTTGTCCGCACGACAGGACCCGCAGTTCTTAACCGAATTGACTGATACTTTGCACACATGTTGATATAGTGAATAGCTCGGCTGAGTTCGTAGATGGGCGTAATCGGTTGGGAGGGGCCGTGTCACACCCCTTTACATTTTTCAAATTCCGCATTAATAATTGTTGCATTTTCATTTTTAATAGTATAGAAGTGGTAATAGTAAAATAATATTTGTGGAAAAAAATTCCCGCCATTTTGAATCCGCCATCTTGAAATTCTTTAAAATTGCTCCGATTTCGTTGAAATTGAAAATGTATACTCGTTTATGGGTACTTGTTATAATTTCGCTATTTTGGATTACTTTAATATTACTTCAAAGTTGCATACAAAGGAAATCCACCTATCTCTTGCGGCTGGTGCCGGAAGGTCTTTTTTTTTTTTTTAAAGGAATTGTGTGTTATTCAAATTTACAGAAACGATTTGTTACACTGGAATCTAGGTCATTATCCTGGTTTTCTATTAATATCATCCATTGCAACGAACATTTTCATTTAGCTTTGTCAACTTCGTCAACTATAGTGTTGTGGATTGCTTTGGAGATATTAAAGAAAAAACGCGGTTCTGTTTCCTTTCTTATGCAGATGCAAGAACACTTTACATAAAATGTCCTTTGGTAGACGGTGAGTCGAAAAGTTAAACCACAACCAGATTACTAGTCTTGGTGCAATCCACTACACAGTTGGGTTGCATAACTTCTCCCAGCTGCAGCTAATGAGAGCAAAATCCTTTTTCCTTCCTCAGGCAACAGATGGAATATTACAAGCGAAACGTTTTTGTATTCCCTGCAGGATGAAGAGGCACACGACAGACTGAACTTATTTTTCATTTTCAAGAAAATCCTTGTAAACGATGACTATGATGTTACGAAGTTACTGTGAAAGTATTGTGTGACAAGAAGGAAAGCATTGTTGAGAATAACTATAGAGCTAGGATCCAAGTTGTAATTGGGGAAAAGAAGGACAATTAGCTTTGACTTTTGTATTATGGTGGAATTTTCTTCGCTCCTTTTGTTTTCTTTTATGGAAAAAAGCGAAGGAATACCTGTGATGTGTACAATCCACAATGTGGATGATATTGCTGCATTGGTATGAATTCTACTGTCAAAGTTTTGGTTCGTAACCTTGCCTAGAGATTCTATTTAAGTGAATGTTAAGCATGACGAATGAAATTTACATAGCGGAAAGGATGCCAATGTCTCAAAGAATCAAATGGATGCAGCATCGTGTATCAAACTCGTAGTACTATTTGTCTTTATTCTATAGGGTCTCTCATTAAGCGTTTAGTATCTTTAAATTTAAATAAAACAAAGTGTGTGTGAGATATCATCGAAATTTTTTATTCGTTTGAAAGGCCTATCGATGCCATTATGTGTGGAATATAACATCGTTCAAATGTCTGCCGCGGCTTCATCCGAAATGTCAAATTTTCCATGACTCTGGTGCATAAATCAGGATGAATTTGATCGATGGCATGGGTTATGTTGGCTTTGAGGGCCGCTGTGGTTTGTGACTTATTCGCATAGACCTGCGACTTCAGAAAACCCCACAAGATAAAGTCTAACGGGGTCAAATCGCACGATCTCGGTGGCCAGTTCACATCACCTCCACGTCAGATGGCCATGCCATCGAATCGCTCTTGCAGAATTTCCAATGTAACGTGAGCTATGTGGCACGTAGCGTCGTCCTGTTGAAACCACATGTCTTTGGTGTCATTCAGGCTAAAGTGAGTTGGTAATTATCGACCTATAGGCCTGGCCAACATCGTTCTCAAAGAAATATGGACCGATGACGCCGCCAGCTCAAAATCCACACCAAACAGTGACTTTTTCGGGATGCATTGGACGCTCTTGGATCTCATGTGAATTGGTATCGTCCCAAATTCGACAATTTTGTCGCCCAGAAATGAGCCTCATCACTGAAGATGATTTTTCGATGAAATGTTGCCCGAACAGAACACCCATTTTGATAAAACAATTTTATTATTTACACGTGTTGTTGAACGCTATAACCGTTCATGGTAGATGATTTGGCAAAATAGACTGAATAAATGACAGCCAATTTAATAGATCTAGCTTCAACGATATGGCCGCTATCAACTGTCAAAGTTCAGATGTCCCTATTGGAAGACCCTTTATTACGAGCTAAAGTTCAAAATTTAGAGCAACCAAAAAGAGACACAGGAAAGACTACAAGAGTTTTCTAAAGTACTACAGAAATATACACACACATTTTGAACTTCTGACAGACAAGGATAAAGATCGAGATCAAGAGGCACAACAAGAGCATTATAAAGTTCGAACCAGTACCAAGAGAAAAAAGGAAAATGGAGGTAGGCAACCCATACCACAGAAATACTAAAAACAAGTAACATTGCAGGCTTGTATGACATACCAGGGAATGAGAAAGCTGATGAATTTGCAAGGAATGAATCTGATTGCTTAACCCAGAGCAAGCTAATCACTGATTGTAAGTCTCGACATGTAAGTTTAGACCATGGAAGAGGTCTCTAGTGAATGTAAATAGAAGATGGAGCTCCGGCAGTCCTGTCAAATAAAAAGAAAGGCATACCCAATGCGCAGCACACTGAAGCAGAAGGACAAGAGAATCCAATCCACTCTCTTTGGAGTGATTACAAAGCACGATACTCGGCGCTATCATATGAAAAAGGTTAGGCTAAATGCAGATGATCTTTGAAGAACACAACCTACTTGCTCTGACACGGTCCAGGCCTCTGCCGTCTCAGACATGAGTCTTTTGGAAAACACTTATTCCCGGATACAGAAGAACTATGTTGGGTAGCTTTTAAGGACATCTGTAGACTTACTAACGCTTCAAGCTGGTTTGAACTCCGATAGTTGATGTGTTGCAATCATTTTCGTGCGTTTGGTCATGAGCTTTTTGTATCTGCAATGCCAACTCCGTCTTAAAGCAATCGCAATCCTCCTTCCTTGTGACTGAAGGAATTGCAGTGAAGAACTTTCAATCAAACTCTAAACTCGTGGACAGAAAATCAGTTTCTACTGGTTTCATCGAAACTGCTGACCATAACGTTGATTTCCATAGGTCCAAACAAGGTCTCTGATGCTATGAATGTACAATAAAAGTTGTAGATTCTATTATCTCAATGCATTCTCTCTAGAATTTCAAGAGTTCAGTCACGTACTATACTCTGAATATCGTTTAGAAAGTCCCACTCATGATTTAAGTTTTTAAAGAATTGATTGAAATACTTTCAATCATTTACTCGAATTAATTTGCCAGGTGCCACACACCGTCCGACAAGACGAACTGATTTAAAACACTTTTGATGACGTGTATTATTTTCTTCCATTTCTGTCTCACTTCCTTCAAATAGAAACCACTTCCATTCTCTCAATTTCATTCAGATTCTCACTTTAAATTTCACCTTCCATGCAACTTTTGACTCCTTCAAATATTTATGCAGGATCTCCCTCAATTTTCAGTCCAAAGTCCACACAGAATCTCCAAATTCCATCACATTTCCTGTGCACCCATTCCTGTGCATCTTTCTACACATTCGTTCGAATAAATAAAAATGGAAATGCAAAGATAAAATTAATTTTACGAAAATTCAATAGAATACCCAACCCCACCCACGTCTCCTTACGTCGTCGTCATCGTCGTTGTCCTTCTGCAAAAGTTTCAATTCGTATGAGTTTCGCGAAATCGTTTTAAAAACTCCATTCCTACCTAGCAGCCATCCAGTTTCTATTCTCCATCCTGTGACTGCATTTGAATCCTTCCATCGATTTATACATTTATGTTTGTACTTATTGAATTGCAGCAGTAACACCAACAACAACAGTTATGGGGTTACAGCGATCCCAAGCAAATGCCCGGACGAAATCAAAGGAGAGTTTCCTTTGAAGCAATTTAAAATTTTATTTTTGCAATTTTTTTCTTTTCGGAATATATGGAAGGATTGCCCTTCCCTCATAACGGTGCACACCACTAAGTCCTGCCACCGATACACTACAGTCTAGAGTTGCAGTAGTTGCAGCAACAGTGGATGAGGACAGAATCCTCTGTCGAGAAGGTAAGAGATTTTATTTATGCAGCTCCTCGAAGGGACAATTCTTTGAGAGAAAGAGCGCCTGGCGTAAGGGTCGTCCCTTGTAAGTCCTTTTTGCATAAACGATGGATAAAACTGGAAGCGAGGTACGATGAAAATGGAAATCGCCTCTGGCCCGAGTCCAATTCCCAAAAGAAATAACTTAACCATCTTTTTTGTCCGCCTTGCTGGATGTTTGTCTGTCCGTCTGCTGTTGGACAGGACTTCACTGGCACAGCCGTGTAGTTTATCCAGCTCATACCAACTCATCTGTCTTACTTCGCTAATATGATAGCCAGGCATGAAGGACATGGATACGTTGCCAATATATTGTGTTGTGAATGTTGTGCCAAGCTGAATAATGACTTATGCGGCTAACTGTGTGTGTATCGTTGTGACTTTGTCCGGCCGTTACACTCCACTTGCACACATACCTACGTATACATGCAGGAAAGCAGTATTTACGTTTGTTTTTCTTTTTTTTTGTTTGATCCTTGCATATATTTTTTCGTTTCTGCTCCTTGAAATCAGTTCGTTGGTGTGGGTAAAGAGATTCCCTAAATGGATTTACTTTTCTTCGACTACACATATATGTATGAGAAGGACTCTGGCAAAGAGAATTCAAGCAATGTCAACTGTTTTCCAAAACGACTTCCTTCTGCAGAGAGGATGGATTGTATAGCATAAGTTGGTGGGTCGTTGAAATAACTCTAAAGGAGATGCTTTATGAGGATCGAGATCAAAGCGATTTCCTGTTGAACCATACCATAGGATGATGATCCTTAAGGATTGTTTATTCACACACACATTGTGAATGGTGAGAGAATGTTGACTGAATGGGATACGATTTTAATGGTCGAGCAATGTATCCTTTTAGCAGAGAAAGGTGTGATAATTGTGTGCAGGGTCAGTGTGTCTTTGGTGCAATTCATTTTCCTTTTTAATCCTTGTTATGGGTTCCCATGTTTGCGGAACCTGAAATGAGGTTAATGGTTTTATTTCAGATGCAGTCCTTTTTAAAGTTTTCAACGAGGACATTGTACAGGATACGTAAAAGTTGATTTTCCTTGTTTATGGTTTCTACTTACGACTTTATCTGGTTAAGGTGCTTGAAAGTGGAATGAATTTGCATTTGATTTAGAGTATGCTTGGTTTTGGATACCATTGAAGCACGTTCTGTGACTCTCGTTAGTCGGATTCATTTGGACATTTTAATGGTTTGGGTATGTCTATGACTCGCTATTTTGGACTCCGTTAGGTGATATGGTGTGATATTTGGTTTCACAATCACTTCGCTTGACCCGTTTGATAGAAAGGAATCTTTAACGAGAAAGGAAGGGTCTTTGAAAAGGACGGTGACCTGACTGCAATACATTGTTATATTTAAGATCATGTCAGGTTTCGATCAAGAACGGTCAAAATAAGTAATGGCCTCGCACCGGAATTAAGCCTTTTTCTCTAACGTCTGCAGAGTATGTGCAAACGCCACTGTCGACAAGGCCGGGGATAATAGAAGGAATTAAAATACCCTGTACGGTGTTTATGGATTCAGTCCGGAGCAGTCAGCGCATTGATTGGGTTTTAGTCGCAGCTGGCATGCGCACTCAGACCAACGTCATCCATGAGCCAACTTGAGCGGCACCATGGCAAGCAGTCGCAAACGACAGATGACAGACACGTGTGGTTACCCTTTTCGGAGCAGTACACCGAAGGAGAGCCTCCGAGTTTTGATAAAACAGTTTATCAGCTGTTATCGAAGTCGGTGGAGTGACCTCTATTGACCTCTTAGTAGTGAAGAGAAAAGATGTATATGTAAGAGAAAAGCAGGAAAGGAATGGCCAAAAAGATCACTATACGTCGCTTGTAACAATGCTAGAGGGGAAGAGCTTTAAGACTGATCGGAAACATCGCGGATTTGACGATTGTCATCTGGCCTCCAGACGACGCATATCTAATGAATCGAGATAACATCATGGTGTGCATGAGTAAACACAACTCAAGCCGAGTGCGTTCTTACATCGAAGACGTTTTTAAGAAGAAAAAAAAAATGGCAGAGGATATAATCCTGTTACGGCCAAAAAAGATTCGAGTCCATAAAAAAATTGACCAGCTTTCAACACCAGTTCCAATTTGCACCAATTTCATCAGTAGATACGACTAGAGTCGAGTATCATATTCCAATTTGTTGAAGCTTCAAGGACTTCAATTGTTCTACCTCAATCTCATGTCAAGAAGTGCGGTATTTGGCTGAGTACACATTTAATGAGAAGGGGGTCACCCTTGGACTTATAGTCAAATTCGTAATTTCATTGTAAAGAGGTAGCAGGGCAAGTAAACCCAATCTTCCTTTCACCACACAAAAGATAATACAAACAATCTTTCAATCTAATTTAATATAAACGTATACTCCTCCCACACAAACCAAGGTCCACCCTCTTATCCCATAAAACTAAAACCCAACCATTTGCAATTTTCTCTCATCCTTTCGATCAGTTCATAGTCTTTATTTCCTAGTCACTGTGCACATAAAAAGATTATATCCATCAGGGATTTGTAACGTAGGCTTCTACACAACAAAAAGTCTGACCTCTACTCATATACCCATAACCGATATACGAAGGTCTAGACAAAACCTTTTCTACTAGTACTTTTATAGTCTCTAGCCTTGAGTCTTTCCCACAAAAATAGGAAAAAAAAAATAACATTTTCACTCAAACGAAAGAAATAACCCCCATTTTCTACCCCATTTCCTATGTCGATAAGGCAGTTCATTGCAAAAAAAAAAAGCTCACTCAACACCATCCAGTATTATAAAAGTTCACTGCATCCCTTTTTCAAATTTAGTCTATATCCGTACGCCAAATTGAAACGTTCCCCCATCACGAGACACGGAAGACTCGGTTATTATCCTTTCAGGATCAAAGAGAGAGAGAAAAACGAAAAAAAGCACAATTCATCGGGCTTTTCGGTGATAATAACGGAATCTTAACGCGGAAATCGTCACCAGTTCGCGGTAGAAATGTCACCACATAGTGATTTTGCCGCATAAATACTCTTTATCAAGCGAAACGGTAGTTGTTTTTGGCGGCATTGAATTATATCACGTTTCCCGGAAACCAGCCAAGTGTTGTTCGTTAGTGTACCACCTAAGCCCTTACAGTTCCCCAGCTCTCATTAGAGCAAATAGTGCATAAAAATAAGCAAAGCAAAGTATAGTGTATACCGAGTGGCAAGTAGACCGGGGGTAAAAGTCAAGTACACACACATATACACAAGAATAGCAATAAGGGTGCGAAACGAAAAAAGGAAACAACAAAGAAGAGGCTTAGTGTCTTCGTCGGGTAGAGGCCTAGAATCTAGAAGTAGTGTACAAGTGCAATTGTTTCGTTGAGAGAGTGTGACCAAAGGTGGTGCTAGTGTCTCATCGCCGCCTAACCTATTACACTCGGGCCTCCCAATGAATAGCAATTCGACTGGATGGCTGGTTGTGCTGTTCACTGTTTAGTATACCGTTCGACGTGAGTCGAATGCGGTCTTGTGATTTAATTTTTTTCTTTTTTTCTATTGTGTTCCCTTTTACTGTGTGGTGTGCGTATCACCGGCTCTAAGTCAAATCAGTTTTAAGGATCAATCTTACGAATTGAATTTTGTGCTGTGCAAAGTGGATGCAGTTGTCGCATTGAAGGATTAATTGGTGATTTTTTGGATTTTTTTTGCACACGGAAGTTGGGGTAAGTCCGGCGGTCTCCTACTGAGCTGTTAATAGTCCGTTTTTTTTTGTTTTAATTTACCCTCTCCGTCTGTTGATACATTACTTGCTGTAGTGGCAATTATTGACTATCATGAAATGATTTAACAGAAAAGTACCGTTCGATTGTTTGAAAATGAGTAATTTGCTGCCAAGATGGTGTGCCACGATAAGCTCACCGGTAAGTGCAGGCTTTAGTTTTATTTCATTTTTTTTTTCTATTTTATTTGACGTAGTTAATGCCATAATAATGAAGGACTTTTGTAGCGGCACGTTATGTTGTTAGCACTTGTAAGTGTGAATTGGACAGACTGGATTGGCTTGTAAAGTAAGTTCTGATGTTTAGGGGCGGAATTGTTATGCTATAAGGCCACGAGCCTTACAATCAGAGATTGTTGACATGATTTGTTTTTTGTTTTAGTTTTGTGGCACTGAATAAGCCGGTAGATTATAGAAGTGCGGTGGCTTTAATAAGCGTGTAAACAAATTAATGGAGTTTTTCGAAGGATTATGAGGGTGTGAGTTTGTTTTTATGACTACCGTCCTGGGTAGTTATGCAATCGGGAGTACATTATGGACACACAAACACACAATCTTATGTATTTTCGGAAGTTTATTGGACTCCTTTATGACCTACCCTAAGGAATTTGCGGTTTGCGGGTGAGCTAGATGCTTAACTTAATTGACAGCCAATCATCGGGATTTGGAATTTTTGTTTTTCCAAATACAGAGCTTGTGTGATGTGTTGAGCTTGGTGTGGATCATGCTGTTATTGGATTGAATGAGGTTGGTCGAAAGGGCGAATAGAGGTTGTGGTTACATAAGTTGAAAAGTGCTTTTTTGAATATTTTATGAAGCTTGTGAATAGAATGTAAGACTTGGAGATTATAAATGGATATAGAGGCAGAATTACTTTATCAATCTTGACATGGGTCTACAGAGTCTAGAGGTCGCAGGATGAGAAGGTTTCCACTATTTGGTGGTTTACTGGCTGATCCAATCAATTGTTTCGAAAACCCTCGAAGAGTCACTTCTGTATCGATCTACATATCTGTCGAAATGTTTGTTTGAAAAGGCGACTTGTACTTTTAGATCGTCCGATCTAGGAAGGCCTTTTAAAAAAAAGTGAAAAGTTTGTAGTTGTACAGCAACATTGAACAGAAGACTTCATTTACTTTTGTTGGTTTGAAAATTCCCATGAGGGAGACATCAATTAAATCTTCAAATGCGAACAACTTTTCAAAAACTTTAGCAACTCCTGGTACGATGTAAAGAAGATGTATTTTGACATATCTGTACGTTCTAATTCCAAAAGTATTGGATTCAGTTGCAAGTGTGTTCTTAATGGATTTTTAAGGTTCGGAATATTGAAAAAATTTGATCGGACACGTGATGAATAATGCCCGTCTTATCTTTAAAAAAAACCTTTGGTTAGTTAAATTTGTTGTTTAAAGCCAGTCGTAGCTCTGAATAGAACAGCAAATAAGCAAAATGTTGGATTAGACTTTTGGTTGAAGTAGTTGCCAGCTAAAGCCAAGACATTTAGATCAGACTTTGGAAGTGAATAATTAAACCGTCGGTTAGATTGCAACATAACATTTGTTGGGAAACCTGCTTCATGGAAAAAAATTGCATGCACAACAAAAAAATAAATTTTCCCGGATGCATTGGACACTCTTAGAATCGGTTTCCCCCCTCCAAGTCGTTCATGTAATTAAAAAATGATTTTGCATAAATCCGATTCAAATGTTAGAGGGACCACTCACCGCGATGATGCAGCAAATGGATATTTGTTGCGGAAAATTCTCCAGGTTAAGGTCTGTGAAAAGCCTTGTTCCTGAGAACCACGAAGAAGTCAAGCATTACGATGACGTATAGGCGTCGTTTGATCCACTATAGAGCCGGTTGCTTGGAATTTTTTTTCAATGCGCCGGATAGTAGCTTCAGTTGACCGATCATGTTTAGGGGAGGAGTTTTCTCCAGTGGATGCAGTGTCTTTACAGAGGCGACTACCGGTTTAGTGTAGTGTATTTCAGAAGCTGTCCGACACATATCTAGAGAGTAAGGCAGCGATAAAAGCCTTGCAATCACCGACAATTCAACTAAGTAAGGCAATGCCGCCCATCACTAAATGGGATTGCTGACGGCTCACAAGAACAGGGACAGGGACTGCAGAGCAGAAAATCTATCAAAATAGGGGGAAACCGCTTGCTCCGCTAGAATCCATTTAGTTCAGCTTGACGAATGGCAAATAGCAGGTGGAGTAATATCAACACTCGGTGAATCTGGATCCCAACCGACAAGCCTTTCCAGTTAGCCTGATCCTTAGGTCCCCTTCTATGCTATTTGTGCGTGTCACCTTGGGCGAAGTCTTCCTCTAGATTTGATGACTTTCTGACCCAGAGCGTTGGTGTCCATTCGCTTTAAATGTCTTAGCTTTCAAAAGACCAATGCATAGAGCTCGTATAGTTCGTCTCCTCCTCCAGATCCCGTCAATGCAAACAGGACCAAATATGTTTCGAAGAATTATTCCCTCGAATCGACGAAGGGTATCTTCATCCGCCTTCGATAGAGTCCATGCTTCAGCGCTATAAAGTAGGCCTGGGATGGTTAAAGTCTTTCATCGAGTCTCCTCAGTTCTTCGGGACAAGACCTTCCTACTCAATTGTCTTCTTAGCCCAAAGTGACAGCGATTCCCAAGAGTTATTCTTCGTTTAATTTATGATGAGACTTTGTTTTCAGAAGCGATAGCTGAGCCAAGATAGACAAAGTCCTTTACTATCTGAAGATGTAGTTGTCTACTGTGACTTTCTGTCCAATTAGTCAATGTTGAG
Organism: Criorhina ranunculi; assembly: GCA_951813785.1. Classification (NCBI taxonomy): domain Eukaryota; kingdom Metazoa; phylum Arthropoda; class Insecta; order Diptera; family Syrphidae; genus Criorhina; species Criorhina ranunculi. The sequence continues at coordinate 39,071,514 of OX638385.1, forward strand.
GATCCCTTAGTTTTGCCCTCAGCCTTTTTTGACATCAAAGGTTTCGGTGAGATCGTTACCGATCTTGATGGAGCAGTGAGCATTCTCCATCGTCATCCTGCATAGACGGACGCGCTTGGCGGGGATGCCAAAACTCGACATGACTTTGTATAGCTTGTCTCTATAAATGTTTGTATAGGCGACCCTAAACGTAGTGGGTATCGATTTGAAATTCCCGGGGTTTTCTCCAAGACCTGCCGCAGTGTGAATATTTGGTCAGTGATAAACTTTCCTGGCCTGAAGCTATGATATAGCAAATAGAGATTTGAAGAGTAGACCTATGTAGACTGCTAAACTGTTTGGAGAAATGGACTTTGCATATATTCAGTACTGATTGTGATTTTACCACTATGGTCTTTGCTCGCCTTTTCACTCTACTATGCTGGTTTCTCAGCCTTGAAATGTTATTTTTTCCTTTTGGTAAAGTTTCATTCTTCCAATAGCATTTGTGTGCTTCTTCTGTTACGGGTTTCTCAATCTTATTTTTAGAAGCTGGTGTTTGTCCCTTCTCTAATGCTAGTAGAATTCCCAAGCAAGTCTTATCTTTCTATGCAGCACCTCTCTATGTGCCTCATGTTTTGCTGCATGTTCTTGGCGGCATTCTGCATTAAATTTCGTTGTAAAGGTCAGCAGAATCCCAGTATCTCTGATGGGTTGTTGGCAGTGCTGCCACTGGTTTTCAGTATTTGATGCTGAGGGCATAGGACCTTTTGCGATTGTAGCCGTCCGAATCTTCAGAATTCGTTACAGTATTTACTTGTTTTTGTGGTGTTCGGTATATATGCAGGCGAACCTTGGTTACAGCAAGGTAGTCACCCAGGTCTTGTTGTCTTACACCGATCACAATTTGATCAATCTGGTTGAGGATTGATTGATCAAGAGAATTACATTTCCCCTTGTGCAGGAACTGCGTACTAGATACGACAATGTTTCTCAGCGCCGCAGAGAGAATAGGTCTGAATCCGTTATTAGAGATGATCTTTTGCAAGTTTTACTTATCAAAGTTCTACTTTCTTCTATATCGCTCATAAGATTTGTCCAAGAGCTCGTAGAATCTGTCTGTGGTATCGTGGTCTTTCTCCTCGGTAGGGGCTTGTCCACAAATCAGGCTAATGTTGACGAATTAAGCCTTGATACGGATTGTCATGTCTGAAATTCAAGACTTTTCTTGCCTACGTCTACTATCGACAAATCCGCATCCAAATAAGGGTTGCTTCTGTTGTTGGTAGCAATCGCCGTAGAACATATCACCAAAAAGGATTCGATTTGAGCTGATGATAGAATAGCAGTGTTTTAGTGACCTGGCACTCAATGGTGGCATATCGCCACTGTTTCTGTGGAATACAATGAAATGAGTCCTAACTTTCCCGAATGGCTTTCAAACCCCAGCCCTACTCCCTTCAAAAGAAACAAAATGACTATTCTCTCATCACAATTTAATTAAATAATATAATTTCGAAGGGGACCGACCAAATGACCAAATGTCCAATTTTGTTATTGCCACAGACGACGACGATGATGATTCCCACAACACACGTAGCCATTATCACACAAAACATTTACACTCGCATGTACGCCATTTTGAAAGGTTATCCTTGGATTTCTGGTCAAAAGCGAATACATTTCCACGCTTTACTGTCCCAAATCATGACAACGAAGCCAAAGTCGCACTCATCGTCGTCCTTGGAATGGTTCACCACAAAAATTGACCAAAACACGGCTATGAATTGCCAAACAAATATAATTAAATCCCCAAAAAAACAAAACTTTTAAGCAAACGAAATACGCGATTCTTTTCCTTTTCCACTTTTTCTCTCCGTTATTTGTCATCATCACCGTCATCAATAAATGAAATTAAATTCCGTTTTATCAAAAAAAAAAAAAAAAAAATCGTCCTCGTCGTTCGGTTCTTCTTCTCTTTCAATCGTAGATCCCTGTTTGTGAATATTAGGTACAAAACCAGAGGAGGAGGTATAGAATATTCACTTATCACTCCACCCTTCGGATTCTCTGTGACTGGTGGTTGGAATACAGGAACATTATGGGGTCGGAGGAATCCCACATAGATAAGGTACATGTATGGAGGCTTGCAAATGTGGGTTTCATGCTCCATGGTGTAGAAAATGTAATTTATTTACAATGAAACGTTTTTATATGTATATTTGTGCAGCATTCCTTCGACAAACAGTTTCGAGTTCGATGGCTTTTCCAAGAAAGCTACTATGCAGGCGCCTACACTAACTAAACAGACCTCCCTTGCAAAGGAGTCCTTCTCGACTTGTGAATTTGATGTTGGAACGATATATTTATACGCAAAGAGGAGAGAAATATGAAATATGGCAGGTGATAGATGGTCTTCGATAAATCGAAAGGAAATAGGATTCACAGAGGAAGCGAGAAGCGGAGAAGCCCTTTAAAGTGCGAGTTAAGATAAATACAAAATATATTCTATTTATATGATTGAATGCGAATGAATTCCGAAATAGGGAGGCGTACCGTATCTATACTTGAATTAAATTAAATTTAGGAATAGGTTTGCCTTGGTAACTTGCCTTTTGATGGCTAGAGCAGAGGAGCCTCATGATTTATGGATGAGGGAATTAGAAATCTATACGATTTTGGTAGAGGGTCAGTCGTAAGATTGATTTAAAAAAAATAAATAAAAATATAGAGTGTATGGGGACATGAGTTCTTTTGTCTGAAATGGTTCGTAATACCCACATGAGATCATGTGGATATGTCTGATTGAAGAGCGTGCATACATATGTATGTTTTATGATTCCTTTTTTTTTCAAAGAAAAATCTTAATACTGTCTGATGGTCTAATGCTTTGTGATGCGTAATACAGTTCATTTTCCCTTTTTTTGTTATCGGTTATCGAATTTTAAATCTAAAATTGTTTTGAAAACTGAATTTCTTAGACGGTTGCTGAGAGAAGGATTTAGGTGACTCGCTAGGGAAGTTCGATTTTGCTGTTTAAATCGAATCAAATGATTTGCACTAGCGTCTCGGACTGGTTGCCGTTGTTAAGTGGTCAGGCACACTGAATCCATTCACGAATCTCTAACCAATTTTTGTACAGAAGATTTCGTTAGCAACTGTATCTGTGCTAAAAACGCGAATCATTCTGTCACAAATATGGAACAGCCTAACATACAATATTCTCAACGCCACAGGATGAATATGAAAACTACACTCTTAGCTACGTCCATCAACATCCAGGTAACGTGAGTTATGGTATCCAAACGGCAATAATCCAAGTAAAACTGAACTTATGCTATTTACCACCAAGGTTCCGAATCACTTACTTTATTATCCAGTGCAAGGTACATCGTCCTAGACCACAAGTTCAGCTGGAAACTGAATATAGAACACAGGGTAAAGAAAGCATGTGTCGCTTTCTACGGTTGCAGCAAAACCTTTGGTAAACGTTGGGGACTCCAATCTAAAATACTTCATTGCAAGTAAACTGATGTAGTTCGTCACATTCCCAAGTATGGATTGCCTTAAGGAAAATTTACAACATTATAAAACTAAGCAGAATCCAAAGAACAGTTGGTATCAGAATCTGGTATGATCGAGTTCGACAAAAGCTCTCAATATATTCCTAGACATCCTACTCCTAGACTTACTCATCAAATACATTATTTCTTGTAGTGCAACTAGACTAGAGATTCTGATTTCTGGTCCACGAAACCATATGGTCATAGCAGTGCTCTTGATCTGCTGCCTAGGGCTTCGGAGTCGGCCATAACTGTTACTGTAGTAACAGAAGTCCAGAATGTAGGTCCATTGTGATACCAGCTAGAGTACCGATTTACCAGCACCAGAAACCTTGCACGATGGATTTCTTTGATCAAGGACGAAGTTGTGGTTAACCGTATCGGTGCAGACCCTTTCCTGTACCATACTATGTGCAGAACCATGTATTGTAGATCCACAGATAAAGCTTCTGGCTACATCACTTAGGTCTTTTTAGAAATACTCTTCTAGGGTTTGCCTTCTTAGCTTTGATAGAGCAGGGCAGGTCCAAAGAAGGTTTGTGATAGTTTCTTTCTCTTCACCGTCACAACAGCTTCTGCAGAAATCGTTGGATGGGACGCCGGATCTTGTGGTGTGTCTGCCTATCAAACAATGCCCTGTGAGGGCTCCTACTACAATTCGTATATATTTCCTGTTTAAGGACAGAAGTCAGACTCCAGGTTAGACCAGATCTGTCAAAAGACAAGTGTTGATATTATTCCACCATTCCTCGGGCTTCGGTATTTATCAAAACGGCTCATCCGCGCTACTTGTATCTCTGGCAGGTTCACCAGATTCAACCACTTCGGTATCGAGATGAGATTTTATCAATTCAAGGCAGGCGGTTTCCACCTATTTTCAGACCTGCTCAAACCTCGTCCGCTCTGCAGTTGCCCTAAACGTGTCTATGTCCTGCAACCCAACAGATAAGCGGACGGTTTAATATCATCCCCCTATGGGTTCCCAGCCGTGGTCACAGGCCAATTCCTGTGCGAAAAGATCTTTTGTGTGTTTTTCTAATAGGTTAGGTTAGGTTGAAGTGGCTGCCAGCTGTTGCCAGCGCACTTAGACCAGTGATAGGTCCATTGTGATACCACATGGATCTGGAGAGATCTCCATACTTACTCGTTGAACCAATTGGAGTTTCTGATGAAACGAAGAAGGTTTCTGACATGTGTTCTTATCAGATCGCCTGAGTCTTCAAAAGAGAATGGTGCCTTCTTTTTCGGGAAAGAGCTGGTCGGCTACAAAGAAGATGGGGAATAGTTTCCTCTTCCTCTCGTCCATGCGTCCAAAAACAAAAATCGTTGGCAAGCATGCTTGTTTAGACAGTGTCCCGTTTGATCTGTTGAGAGAAATTAAATTCTTAGAGCGTTTCAGATCCTTGTCCCTAGACACGTTATACAACTTGTCCACCTTGAATTTATCCTCTCAATGGCATCCAGCTTTAATTTGAGTCTACATAAAGCGATCGGTATACCAAAAGTGCTTTTTTCTGGTAGCATGGGTATTGTTGTTAGCGAGCTCGCCTGCCTTACAGTTTCCTGGAAGTTTCTTGTAGTTCCTACCCATTGTGATGCCTTAGGGTTGCAGCCCCCTTACTAGGAACCATTAGCCTAAGCTCTATCAAGCCAGCCCTCAGCGCTGATTAATCTGTGTATATTAAGCACCGACTTGCTGGACAGTTCTTCTAGATCCTGGAAAAGGTGCCTTCCAAGGATTTTAAATCTAGTATGGCAGAGTGCTGGGCAATGGCAAAGAAAGTGTGGAGTGTCCTCATCTTCTTCCTCGTCACCGCATCCCCTGCATGGGTCGTCTGTGTTCAATCCCAGTCTTCTTGCATGGTAGTTTAGCATGTTGTGCCCGATGATGATACCCATTAGGAAAGAAGTGGCAGGTTATGAGTCACTTCTTTTGCTTTGTATGCTTTTTCTTTTAAATTTTCTTTTCGGTCTAATACACCTATGCATCCCAAGAATCTTGCCTCATTCTGATAATAATTGGAGTTGGATTCCATTTAGTCTCGTATCCCATATAGCAAAGCTAATTTACCTTTTCTTCTCTCTGACGTGCTCAGTCAACTGATGCCTAATCCTTCGTTTCCCCAGCGATTACCCAGCAGACAGTACGATATTATTTCAAAACACTTTCGCAAAAAAAAAAACCGAAAATCATTTCGAAAACTATTTCATCCCCCTTGACAATGCCTACTCCTTCGAGTACCATCTGCTGACATAGTTTCCCAACTCGCCAGAGAGAGACTTTCAAACCAATCATTCACTATTGGAAACGGAACAATAGACCAAAAATGATGAGTAGCCATAAGTTCAAGGACACAAAAACGGTTCTTCTCCAGCTCATAGATACTCCAGATAAATATTAGTTTTCATAGTTCCCCTTCCACTATTTTCTCTTGTAGTTCCTTCTTCAGTTTTCCATTTTTGCAGTATTTTTCCCTCCGATTAACCAGAAGAGTTTTGCTCTAATTTTTTGCCCCAAGGAATTTTTGTTCAAACAATGCCGGAGCAGACTTTGTTATCCTTGAACGTTTCGTAGTTTTTATTTTTATTTTTTGTTACGTTTAGTGTTTACATAAAATTGGTTGAAAGAGAAATAGAGTGTAAAGAGAGGAAAAGAAAGTTTCTTTATTTTTCTTTTCCAAAATGAAGCGGAGATATTTTAATTATTTCACTTTCTCTGGAATCTGGAGTCTTGATGAACTTTTTCCAAAGCTAAGAAAGGTAGTAAAGTGGAAAATTGTCGGTTGAAGTATTTGGTCGAGTATCGAGTGGAATTTTGATAAAGACGATACAGTTTTCTAAAAGTTTTCTTATAGAAAAAATAATCAAAAGACTTTTTAAGGTGCATCTTCAAATTTGTAAGTCGTTTTTTGTTAAGAGTTTTGATAGATTTTTTGGATGAATATTGGATGAAGATTTCGTTGAAGATAACATTGAAGGTATTTGTGTGGTGAAATATGCTTCTGTGTCAGCCTGTGATAAGTCAGAAGCTGAACTAATGGCTAACGATGGGTCCAAGTGTCTTACTCTCTGACATATATGGAAACTGGGCATGTACAGATTTTACGCAAGTATGTGGGCACTATTGTATGCACAGACTATACGACTCCTTGACTTTAGACTTTGATCCTAGCAGGGATGAATGGCAGGTAAATCAGATACTAAATAATGACACAACAATTTCCGTCCAAAATGGATACAGGCGTAGGTTCTGGATTCTTGACTCTCAGACTGTTCGAATCGATCAGATTCCCAGACAACAGCAGTGTCTTCCAAGCGATGGTCCTGGCAGTGACAACAGCTTCTTAACAGGTTGCAATGAAGGCATTACCACACGATGATTTTACCCTTTTTCATTGACAGTTAGGCGGCAATAAGAACGATTTCTGCAATCAAAGTTCAATCTAAGCTTGTACTTCACTGTCGTGAAGAGCTACGGGTTCTTGGCAGGCAGCACAAAGTAAGACTCTGCTGAGTCCCTGGTCACAAAGGGGTGCCTGGTGACGAAACAGCTGATGAGCTGGTAAGGGAAGGATCTTCATTCGAACCCGATCTAGCCAATTGCACCACTAAGATCCCACCCTGTAATTTCAAACAGGAAGTTGGGAACACAATGCGAAAGACCGCAAATGATGGATGGAATACGCTCAGTTACTGTGTTATCATGGCTAGCAAATCTGAGCAGATGGCTCAACCTTCCCATTCCTACGATTTTAAGAGGCGTTACAAACAAGCAGACACTAAAAACGGTGATTTCCAACCTCCGAAATGGAGAGGAGCCTTAAGAAGAAGAGGAAACTGTGGTCATTCTACAACAAACCGAAAGAATCCTGCAAATGGATAAAAAATTCCTATCTTCTCTAATAGGTACCATCACCGGGCATAACATGCTGAATTTCATGCAAGAAGAGTGGTATTGAACACAGATAATCTATGTTGGGGATGTGGTTACGAAGAAGTAGATGGAGACACTGTACATTTCCTTGACACTGTCCAGCACTCTGTCAAATTGGATTTAAGATCCTCGGAAGACACCTTTTTTCAGGATCCATCAGAATTGTCCAAAGAGTCTGTGTGTGACATATTTAGATTTTCTTCCGTTTCGGACTGACTTGAAAGCACAAAGGCTAATGATTCCATTGTAAGGGGACTGCAAACCCGAGGGCATCACAATGGGTCTACATTAACCTGAGTGTGATGGGGAAGAACTCCCTTGCCCTGTCAATCTTCCTACAGAACTGAATCTAACTTAACCTGTCATGTAAGGTACAAAAGTATGCCCGATGAAGGTCGCAGTCGTCTGGTGAAAGACCATGGACAAAGAAATCCAGGAATTTTAGAATACCGATTGCAAGACACCGACTAAACGCTCCAACGACTCCTATTTGACAAAAACTTTTAAAACACCATCCTCATCAGACTTACTTGGAAGGATGATCTTGAGATCTAGATAGAATTAAGCGTATACAGAGGGTTCTTCTCTAAGATGCTACAGTAGTCCCAAGGTTGTATCTTGGCTGAGGTACCACTTGGCTGGGTTATAACCGCGATCAAATCACTGAAATCTGTTACCTTCAACTCGAAACATTGCCGCTTGTCTCTTAACGAGATAGCTGAACAATTCAAAATTCATCTTATTTGGGTGACATTTCTGGTCTCCGAATTTGCCAGGCAAGGTATGACTCTTTTGATTCCAAAGGAAAAAGGAAATCTGAATATGCCTCTCGCCACTCGCAGGATCACAAATGTGATCGGCATCACCAACTGCAGGTGGATGGGTGGATCTGCCTGTTTCATCACCAAACAGCTTTTGCCTATTTAAGGTGGTCCATCGAATCCATTTGTTGGCTTTAAACTTTTCAATAACTCTGTCGGACTTCGTTGACAGGACTTCTCAATACACTACTGTTTTTGACTGATTCTCGTTGATACTTCTGCCATGTACTTTCAAATGAGTGCAGCCTCTTACAAGTTCTTAACCATGCCATGGTTTGCTGACGTACAAACTTATTTATACAAAAAAAATCCTTCAAGAGCATTCAAAAGTATGAGGCGTAATAAATCAAATCCTCTCCATCTCAGGTACAATTCAAACATTTCTGAATGCAGACAAAAATTATCCATGCGAACTGATCAGAGAAGGGATCTAATAACGACTATAAAACGAATCTTAACTAACCTAAACCAACTGCTTAGTCCTTATTTTTCACAAAACCAATAGAAAATCACTATGAAATTATACCGGTCCGGGCTTTTAACAAAAATACCATATGGCATTTTCTTATTTCCTAAAAAATTTCTTTAGACTTTCCTTAACAAAGCGTTTCCAACTATGTATACGTCCTCAAATTTTAAGTCTCCCTTGGAAAAAAAAAAGAAAAAAAATCCAAACATGCTTGAAATATTTTTCAAAGAATTTAGGTCACACGACGTTTTACTTTAGCGACTTAATCTTTATCTCTGGACCACAAAACGTTCACCATCCCATTGCCCGTTACATCATAATAACACAAAACACTTCAACCACGTCCACGAGATCCTTTAAAGTCCCCTTGCCAATGCCAGCACTCTCTCCTTTGGATGGACTAATACGACCACACTCTGCATTAAAGTAAGTGGATTTGTGGTCCGCTTAAGTATCCGCAAAATATGATGAAACAACTTCAAACACACAACACCACACACACACAAATACACAGTCTTACAAACGCACACTCTAACCCACCCATTTACATGACTTTCTTCTCTAAAAGCGATGTATTCCAACTTAAAGTCGTATACCACCCTCCTTATCGTCGTTTGTGCCGAAGGGAGCACCTTGTTAACAAGTTTAAATGTAGTCTAAATGTGGGGTAATAAGAGAAATGCCATTTGACAACCTCATCAAACCTAAAACTTGAAACACATACGTACATATGTATAGTCCCCTTCAACCTTGCTCTGAGAGCGGGGAGCGAAGGCATTCGTTGAGAATTCGTGAATCCCTTTTGCGAGTGTATTATTCCCGTCTAACTACACACGTAATGGTTGTAAAAGTGGGTGTTTGTATGTGTGTTGGTCTAATTAAACATTTTGCATAACGTTTTTCTAACGAGTTACCTGGATAAGGATCAGAGCAGCCGAAACAGGTGTAACAAACGAACAAACAAACAGAATGATTGCCATGGCACACTCTGGTTTCTGATACAAGTTAACACACACACACACATAGATACATATGTCATCTTTCCACCGAAATGTCTACAAAAAGTAAACAGGATGCCAGAAATGAAGACACGAGAGATGGGGGAAAGAACAAGCAAGTAAGGACATTCACCAAAGAGTAAGGGTATGCAGGTTTTATTTCTCGTTCTCGAGGACGACGACAACGACGACGTTGCCTTTTCGCAAAATATACTGTTCATTTCAGTGGCACAGAAGGATAAATATAAATAAAATTTAAAAAGCGAAATAATATCCTAAATCAGGACGAAGATTTTCTTTGCGTCCTTGTGGACCGAGAGACGACGACGATGGTGAAGGAAAAAAAGAAAAAAAGTACAGGAATGCAAATTTATTTACCCAATCAAGTTGTATGTGGTGTATTCATCATGTGATGGCGGTGTAACACATTCCCGCCGTTACCTACCGCAAAAAGGGATGTAATTCATGGCAATTACATAACCCAGTTACATACATCATACACCGCGTCGTGGCATGTGTTTGTATATCCTTCGGCACACACACAAACTGTGTCACCTCCGGCTTTACACCTGGTTACTGGTGCTGGTTGGCAGTAGCACTTTTTTTTTTGTGCGAAACCAAGGTGGAAGTTTTTGCAATCTTATGCAGTGTACTTCAAGGATAACACACCTGAAATGCTTCCTTACCGCTCTCTTCTGCTCATGGTGTCTCCCACTTCAGTGCTGGAGAGTAAAAGCCACGGAAAAAAAAAATGAAAAATGAAGCAAAGTCCTTTGCTCCGAAGGGAGGTCAAGCTCCTCAGTACAAATTTCGGACAAAGTTGAATGGAGTGGCATCCAGCTCAGACTGATGATGGTGGCGAATGGGATATACACCATTGAATTGTGCTGCTCGTTACGTTCTAACCTTGTTCAAGAATTGGCCACCATCTTTGCGTCCCTCATTGTTCGTATATCTTTTCACCGGGACCTAAGGATTTGGTTTCCTTTTCAGCTCACAGGATCATTGTACCGAAGCAATACAGCGAAAATGGGTGTGAAATTAAAATGTACCGAGCCATGAACGTTACCATTTCTCAGACCCGAATACCTGTGAATTGGTTATGGTATTCTGCACACCATGACCGAATAAAATGAAAAAAAAAACAAAAAAAAAAAATAACGGAGAGGAGTTACGAAGGAATGCAGGATTGCTTGCATTTTTTTGTGGAAATTTCTTTTTTTCGTTTGAAATTTACAGATCCATGGTCGGTTGTAGAGAAAATGGGAATAGGAATGGAATCTTTGTCTGACTGTTATGAGCCAGTGAATTTTTGCAGAAACGGCATGATTTAGTTTGGATTTTCTATAGAATACCGTAATGTTTCAAAAATTCAATAAGATTTATGAAAATCTGAGATTTCTGCTTGAAGACTTTTAAGGAATGGTAGCGATGTGCTTTGGAATCTGGTTGCTAATAACTTATTTTTAAACATGGAGAGAGAGAGAGACATGTCTGCAAGGATTTCGCTCGAGCTGACAACGTTGTTACACCGGCTTAATGTAGGATTTCCTTTCGATATAAACTCTGCTTAATTGGTCCAAAGCTGCAGGGTGTATTGCATGTTTTTCAATGTCACGAGGGACAGATGGACATGTTTTCAATGAATTTTTCTGCCTAGAAATCAAGACTATGAATGCTAGCATGTGCACCTTTTAAGTCAATGAGGGCGTTGTCAGTTTCAATTCGAAGCTCGTTGGCCTTATTCGAAATGTGTCTCTGTGTGAGCATTTGTCTTAGAGTCTATCTTCTGAACAACGTGAAGCCGGATTTGGTTGGATATTTTTGGCAAAACATGGAATTGTCGTTTTCTTCTAAGGATGTGTAGAGTTTGATTCTTTGGGCATGATTTCATCGGACCACATTTGGTTCTTGGTCTGATGTACGCATCCTATTTAGACATCACGTCCGTATTTGAGAAACTCCTGTGATATTCCATCAAAGACGGTGTTTTTGTTGTTTTTCAGTTACAGCAAGCTCATCTGAGCTGATAGAAGATACTGCTTCTTCGTTGGGTGGACTTGGATTCTCTCCTTGGCCTATTATTCTGTCTCTCAAATGTCCCTTGCTGTATCCTTAATTCGCTGCTCTAGGTGACTACGTTTCCTCCTCTGTTTCGAAGAGCCTGCTCTTTGAATTCGAAGCTACATAGAGCGAGTTGCTCAACGTTCTTGTAAAATTTCCCGATGTTTGTTGCATTCGGATGTTCTCTCACTCAAGTGTTCCATGTAGACGATGGCTTCTTTAGTCGTGCTTAGGAATCCAATCTTGAGTTTCTATTTCTGGGGTATTCGTAGCTTTTTCTTGTTGGACAGTCGAGTTCGAAATTTTCCATCAAGAGAAAAATAATGAAAGGCGACGTTCAGTGCACTTCTAGAATGCTGAACAGCACTTTGTCGTCAGTTCAACCATTTGGAGAAAGGCAGACCTCGAAAAGTAGACTAAAAAGACTACTTCCTTAATAGGTAGGGTTCTCAATTTCTTTGCGCAATGGCTTTCAGACGTGGTTCACAGACAAGCGATCACAGATGAGTCTGAACTCAATGAAGCTCCGATCGGGAATGGGTTCATCCATTACCATCTGCTTTACAAAAACCTGATTGTGCACTTGAAAACTTTATTGAAAATGTAGATGCCAACCATTGATTCCGTAGAGAGAATTTTTTAGACACACGACTTTTTTTATAGGCTATTGCTAGATTTCTGAGACGCATCTGCGTAGCATAGGTTTTCCGTCATGAGTTCTATATCACGTAGCTGGCTTTCCAGTGGACACTGCATGCAGAAAATGACGAGATATTAAGTCAACAAATGCAGAATCTGCCAGTGAAATTTGCTGCTTCAAAATCCTTGGAATTGTCCTTCCTTTGTAAGGATAGATTAGGTGAGTGGGTACCTTGCTGACGTTTACTTACATTCAAGTCTACTTTGCTGCCCTTGAAATATAGAAAGATGAATCACTGGATTAGAATCAACCGGATAGTGATAGAAATTCCAGAAGGTCCCTCAAGTTTTGAGTTCGACAAAGAAGTGACTGCCAGGGCAGGACAATCGCAAAGCATGTGCCGAACATATATCCAAAAAATAAGTTCTGAGCTATCCAGAGCCGCTCTACGTGGATATCGTTTACACAGTGCGTAGTTAGGAAGCCAGAAACTGCTTGTCTATTTATTGACTGAATCTTTCAAAAAGGGGCGTTCTTACCCCTTTAGATAAGTCCAAGATTTAAAAGCTCTATCTAGAGTTTTATCGGACACAAAGGGAAGAGCGAATGACCGTCACTTGTTCATTTTCTTTGTAAGTCCATAAGCTCTTTCATCGCTTTTGATAATCCTTATGGCCAGGTCCCTTACATATGATTAATGTGTTGTGTTTTGCTTTCAGAATTTCAATTCCCTTAATCTTACTGTTGGCGGTACCACAACCTTAATGGTATCGTTTTTCCTTTCATTGAAAGCTTATGCAATACCTTTCCTTAAAATTGCAAGAACGTTGAGGGCAATAAAAGCATCGTCCAAACCTTTGGATACCATTTGTAAGTGATTCCTGTGCCTAAAGCTATAATCACTGTGCAACCATTTGCAGACCATCATTTGTATGCAAAGTTTGCCAATTTGAAGACTCGAATACCTTCAGTTCCCTCCTTGGAACTGTCTTTCCATCAGTCATTTCGATGACCTTCAGACTGACTAAGCTAAGAAATTTTATGATTGTTCAACGAAATGTGCCTTCAGTAAGATGATTACGAGTATGTCAACCACACAGGTAACATTTGAGAAGAAAATCTTTCTAAAGACGGCAGCAGTCGGTTGTCAAAGATCTTAATGTAATGAGTCTTCTGTTCCAGGAATATTCTTGGAAATTATTGTAACAACCACAAGCAGATCGCAAATAATTCCTTAAATTCCGTATTTTGTTAAATTATCCTTTTTCAAGACTTTTGTGATCATATTTCCTTGGAAGGTTTTCACCTTCCCAATGAGTGGAAGTGCTGGATGTCTGAGAATTTGTTGGTGACGTTGTGCGTAGCTCAACAGAGTTGCCATCAAACTCTTCTCTATCGTTGAAAAATTCAACGGATGTTGTTATATCGGAATCGGAAGTTCTACAAGCATAGCTTTTAAATTGTTTAAATGATACATATCCAGGAATTCATGAAAGTCATGATGTTTGCTTGGATTAATTAACAATTGACTTTTACAAAAATGTCAAGCAAAACCTTGTTTATAATTTTTACTTAGAACTGCCATCACTAAACTCATTACTCCTATTACCATTGATCAATGATGTCCTTGTTGACTTATTAGTTGCACACCACTCTGTGTGTGTTTAATAACAGTGACAATTGAAATCGGATTACAATGCTTGTGTGTGTACAAATGAAAAAGGATATTAATAGACCAAAATACACATTGAATTGTAAACATAACAGCAGCTTCTAAATAGAGGCAGAGGATGCACAAAATGGAAAAACAATATAACCGTTTCGATATGAGATACATTTTATTTGAATTACATCTTTCATGAGGATGATGAGGTGATGATGGTCTTTTGCATTCTGAATTTACGCTCAGTTGTCACTTTTATTAAGATTTATATGCATCCAAAAGGTTATACCTAAAATATCAACCACCTATCTGCCTCCTTAGCTAACCTGAAGGGAAACTTTTAACATTTATAGCTTGTGATGGGGAAATTTGCTACATTTTACAAACCACTTGCCAGCGGTAAAGACTGTGGAAAAAGTTTTCACTTTTTTCTGACAACTTTGCCAAAAGTTACAACGACATAACGTATGACATGAATTACTGTTGCAATTCGCAGAACGATCTACAAAATGATGCGATGTTTGTGTGCAGGAATACAGGACGAAATGAATGGAAAGCATGGAGTACTCGCGGGTTTTCAATATTAACTACCATCGATTCGTTTCTTTTCATTTTGTTTTTATGGTAAATGTTACGTATACGCCTGAGGAGCCATTGATACTGATGTATTCATTACAAGCGAGGGTAATTACATTCGAAGCATACGGTAAATGCATCATTAAATGATTGCTAAGAGGGTATACGTTGTCGGTAGATAGGTTGAGAAGGATTTTATGCTAAACTGCTGATGGAAGAGTAGGGAGTTCTGGAAGTGATTGCAAATGTTATAGGATGCCAATTAAAGAGTTTTTACAATGAAATCAATCGACGAGAAGCCGTTATTTATTGAGTATGCATTGAAAACTGTTTCTACGCAGGCATTGATGAAA
Organism: Criorhina ranunculi; assembly: GCA_951813785.1. Classification (NCBI taxonomy): domain Eukaryota; kingdom Metazoa; phylum Arthropoda; class Insecta; order Diptera; family Syrphidae; genus Criorhina; species Criorhina ranunculi. Next base: position 39,086,574 of record OX638385.1, read on the forward strand.
AGGAGAGGGAGAGCCGATGATTAAAATTTGAATGTGAATGTGAGTGGATTTGAAGGATTTAAAGGAAGAAATTGCCTGCGGTTATTAGATGAAAATTTGAGACATGAGTGAAAGATGAGAAATTAATTTCGAGTTTGACGTTCGTGTAATTGAAAACAACGTTGTCGAAGGGAGGCTATGGGCAAATTGTAGATTTGAGAGTTATAGATTGTATTAGAGAGGAGGGAAAATAGGAACTAAAGCCGATACCAATGTGAGGCTACAGATATGAGTAAACTTTTTCAGTTTGAAAGACTAAGACTGTAGTCACTCAGTTCAGCAAGTTTCCTGTTGCTTAACTGGAAAAGTTTTGAACAGGTCGATGTCGAAGAGTGTATACAAGCATTTACTTTAGATTTCATTAGTAAAACCTGAAAATAATTAACAGGAAATGGCAAGAAGTATGCTACACTTCATAAAACAAATAGATTTACCTATTCAAGGATCTTAAACAGTCTCCAACCAAAAGCAATTGACTTCTTTCCTCGTCAATTGAAGGCTCGAAGTTTATATTTGCAATCATTTGGCTTTGCCAAATCTATTTGAGCTTCTTTGCAATCTCAAACTTGAACGGAGGGCACCAAGAGTCTTTATGCTTTCTGTTCCAAGAATGTGACTAGAGAGACATAGATAGCTGTCAGAACTAAATGATCGGTCTTTAACTTGGTATTCATTCCAACTCTGACCTATGGTCATGAAATTTAGGTAGTGACCAGAGGTATAAGCTGCTGAAATGAGAGTCTTTCGTGGTGTTGCTGGAAGAACTCATACGGATCAAGTGAGAAACACCAGAATACGTGGGAGATTCGATGTTGAGCAACTTCTTCTCACATAGTGCAGATTCCCCAAACTGGCTTTCAGTGAATGCCATGCCATGCCATTAAGTAAGTGACTTCCTGGTAGACCTAGGATGAGATGGTTGGAATAAATCCTAAATCTTTCTGGAATTTTCTTACATTTGACTACTAAGCGAGCGGACATAGAGTTGAGCCTCAGCAAAACAATCAAATCAGGCACCATCTCCTGGCAGGCAATGACAAACCTCCGAGAGTATAATATGTCATAAAAAATCTCCTGCATCCACCATTCGGAGTAGGCAATAAAACTGTAGGTCAATGAGATTTATGGCCAGCATTTTGTGAGCAATGTCCTTAGGAAGTCCCTAGGAAGCTACGCATAACATTTGGTTAGTATAACAATTTCTTGACTTCCCTTAATGTTTGAGGGGTTAATGAACTTTTTAAGTTGACGAAGTCTAGTAGTTTAGTTCTATTTTGTGAACTTTTGGTACTCCTATAAGTTGAGCTGATGAATAAGCCACAGAACGGAATTGGACTTATAACTCATTGTTGGTTTAAATGCCCTTGCGTTCGACAACTCGAACAGCTAGCTACTTCAATCGAAAGGATGAGACCTCAGAATCTTCATGACTATCGGAAAGGATGGCAATCTATTTTACCTACCACATTCTCTATCTGAGGGTAGTTACATGGTACATGACAAGAGGTTTCTTTACAGCAAGATTGTTTTGGTAACAGCAGATTCTCGTGCTTAGAAAGCCAGATCTAAAGTATTAACATGTGTGTTCAGATCGAAGTATTCCAAGTCGCGCTAGTGATGAACGATGTGCTCTTTCACCTCTTTTCGAAAGCTCTGTTGAACCTTAAAATTGATGTATACATCTGAGCTCCAGTCTGCTATCTCCGATGCTATCTGGTGAAAGAAAAGATTCAAATCTCAAGACCATTTGAGCCATAGGTAGGTAGGTAGAGGTGGCGGTTCAGCATGAGCTCAAGTAGAACTATTTTCGTAAGCGTGGCTTAAAAAAAGTTCGTTGAGACCCTGAGATGACATAACCAAGATTTCTCTCCACTGGTTGATGTTGATGGGAATTATTTCACAAAGTTAAGGGGTAACTTTACAAGTTTGTACGCCATCACGGAGAAGTGTATGCTAGTTGATGCTCTGCAGTCATCATCTGTCCTGTATAGGAACATGAAGCATGTAGCATGACGGAAGCCATGGATCTTCTTGATCTAATTTCAAATGACCAAGTTAAGTGTAACAGATTGCTTTTTTTGTCTGAAGAATCTAAAATGAGCATCTACTTAGTTGGCAATTCTTTGTTACAGCCTGTAACCTTCTTTTCCAGATTGACTTCTCACACACTAGCTTTTAAAGAAGGCTGATTCTGAGATCCATTAAAATATTCAAATCGTTCATCCACATGTCCTTATATATACTTACACATTCATCAGCTGTCATTGAAAGAAAAAAGTCAAAATGAACTGACGCCAGATTTGCCTAGGCAACCTATTAAGACCTTCTCACACACAAGACCGTAGCCTCACCTAAAGAAACAATTAGAACAAAAAAATTAAATTAAATTAATTTCATGTTTTCATTCTCTTTGATTTCGCAATGTCTAAGCGTGAGCATAGATACTTCAAAGCACCCTTAGAAATTCGTCATTTTTCTTGGTCTTCTTTATTGAACACTGTCCATCGAAGTATCTACTTTGTTGGGGAATTCCCTTTTAAAGGCAGTTCGCGGGCTATCCTTCCTTCGACTCTCTGTGGAAGCAATCACAATTCACAACGACGACGACGCCCATAAACAGGCACAAATCTCATTAGAAAGACGAAACCAAATTGCATACCTTCTTTAAGCGAAAATCAATAGCTCCCCATCTGGTTGTAGTTTCTCCAATCCATAGGCCATGAGCTGCCACTTACCAAGGAAATCTTTTGCCAGAGAATCCAATGAAACCCCAAGAATTTTATTGATTTTAAATTAAATCCCAGGAACTTGGTTCCGTTTGTAGTGGTTGTTGTTACTCACGTCACAGCTGTGTAGGCACTTCCGACCCTGAGAAGCAATAAACCCTAACCATTGAACATCTACGGTTGTGTATTGTAATTTGCAAGTGTTTCCTCGAGAAGAATACGAAAACTAATGGAACCAGTACCATGTCCATGTTTACACACATATGGTTTTGCATCCGTAATGCTCAAAGGATCCATGTGCTGCTCTAGCCATGTCGACAGAACCGCAGTGAGTTTCATTTGGAACTGATTTTTTTTTTAAACTTGCGAAATTCCTGGAATCCTTGTTCATTCACAAACGGGATTATCAGTGCTTGTTGCGCAATTCCAAGCGGGAGGGTTTGTAATGCAGATTTTAACCTCGGAATCAATAATTACATTGGCATTGTGGACGCTGGCCTTTAGCAATGCATTGAGCGGTATACATGTCCAATTTGTTTAATTTATTGTTCGGATTAAAGGTTAATGGTCTCTGATGGAGCTTCAGCTAGTGGCAGTGGTAGTTGTAATCCTTTTGTGATTTTGCACATCAAATTGTTTGCATAACTGAGCATATACACAGGAGAGTTCAGTTGATTTCCCTCAAAGAGGAAGTCATACTGATAGCAAAGGAAGGAGGATAGGGAATGTCTGGCTTTGTTTGTAGCGGGTTTAACACGAAATTAGGGAATGTGGCACAGTATGGTTCATAAGAGGAGGATGTGCACTGTTGTGTCGTGGTGGTTCAGGACATCGAACTATGGCGCCCCAGTGTTGTGTTATTAGTACATCCAAGTCCTGTAAATTCTGCGTCAAAAAGGTCATAAGCAGGAGCTAAGTATACAATGGAAATTGGTTTATTTCGACGCTAGGTTCTTGAATATGGTGCACCCATGGGGTTACCCAAAGTAGAACAAAACTGGGTTTGTTTGACGTTACGAATTAAATTTGTATAAATAGCTGCAGTCTTTGTGCTTTGATTTTAAGGAATTCTAAGGTGAGATAAAAGACTTCCCTTAATGGTAGGATGGACAAGGAGAATCATGTATTATGAGACGATATTATATGAAGGTTGCAAAGCCTCCAATAAAATTAAAGCAACCTAAAGCTTGTAGAAGCCTCTAATCAGAATAAATTCAATTCGTCAAAAGTGCATATAAGTTTGTTGTGAACCTACGGAAGTTATTCTATAACAGAGTAGCATCATAGATCCAATCCAACATATCTACCCTCTGCCGATGTCCATACAGCAATATATCGACTAAAGATTTTATAAGTTCTTTATCGACTTTCAGACGTCGTTAAGACAGCGTTCACTTAGACTTGGTAGGGTGTGCCTTGAGAAGCTGAGAAATTTTCGAGAAATTAACTTACAAAATGATGATGTTTTTGTACAATAAGGACTCCAGGTTCATCTGGAAACCGAACATAGAACACAGAATAAAGAAGGCATGCGACGGTCTCTACGCTTGTAGTAAGACCTTTGGCAAAAGGTGGGGACTTGAACCTTAGGTTCTCTGGATGTACACTGTCGTAGTTTGTCCAATTCTCAGCTATGGTTCACTCGTGTGGTGGCCCACCTTAAGGAAAGCTTACAACATCACACAACTTAGTAGAGTCCAACGAACAGCTGGTATTGGAACCACAGGAGCGATTCGTTCGAGCCCGTCAGAAGCTCTAAACGTGCTCCTACATATCCTGTCCCTGGACTTGCACATCAAATACATCGTCTCGAGTAGTGCTATCAGACTCAGAGAATCTGGGCTTTGGTCCTTTAAACCGCATGGCCATAGTAAGGCTCTTGACCGGCTGCCTAAGGATCTGGCCGCGACCATAACTGATCACACGACTCCCACACTCAAATTCAATAATAGGATTCAAGTTCGGTCGGCATGGAACAACAATCTACCCCAATCAAACTACCAAGTATCGATCTTCACCGACGATCTTCACCGCCCCCCAGACTATTCGGAGGTTCTAGCTATTAGAGAAGCCTGCAAGATACTTAGCCTTAGCCCTACCACCTCAAACAGCATAGCAATCTTTATTGATAGCCAGGCTGCCATCAAAGCGCTCCACTCACTTACTTCGTCCTCTAAACTAGTTGAGCAGTGTAAGGAAACTTTAACGCAGGCAAACGCTCGGTTTAATATCACTCTCATCTGGGTTCCCGTCCATAGTAACATAGAGGGGAACGAGAGAGCTGACGCGTTAGCCAGATGTGGTTCTACCCTGGATGTCTCCTTTGCGGAGTGAGTCTGCTCCCCTATGGGATTCATCAAGGGTAAAATTTTCCAACACTGCCTCGCTATTGTCAACTCTAGGTGGAAAAGTCTATGAACCTGTGCCATATCCAGACAGATATGGCCTACCTATAATAAAAGTTGAACGAATGACCTTATTAGTAGGAACCGCATTGAGACTGCAAGAATCTCTGCAATTAGCACGGGTCACTGGCCAATTGGTCCACACGCTGCCAAGTTAGGCATCCCGTTCAACCCCCACTGCCATAGTTGTGGCAATGCACACGACACGAAATGAAAGCCATATTTCACTTCCTCTGTGACTGCCCAGCACTAGCCAGAGCTAGGCAGCGCACACTCGGTAAACCCTTTTTCAAGGAACTATCTGAGATCTCTTACATCAAATTCTGTAACATCATTAAGTTTCTTAACTCCACAGGATGGATTTGAAAACCACACTCTTAGCCACGCCCATGAACATCCAATTCACGTGAGTTGTGGTATCAAAACGGCGCATCCGCGCTACTTGTGTATCTGGCAGGCTCACCAGATTTAACCACTTCTACCTACTTAACTTTACAATAAGGAAGTGTAAAAGAACTTTAAAGTCTGAATGGTGTCTCTTTATTCATAAAACCGTGATGCAAGAAACTTTCTTCTCATCTGTATCGAAGCAGCCATCGTGGTCCAACCTTAGCTCACAACAAGTCTTTGATCTTGAGTTCACTAGCGCTCAAGGGGCTATGAATATCCTTATTATGCTATTCACAGAGCTCTAGTGTTATTTTAGTGTTTTTTTTCGAAACACAGATAGTATTAGGTTTCAGTCTTTGCTCCGAGGATTGTGTCCAGAATAACTAGAGAGAATTTTTTGGTCGTTGCTTAAAATTCACAGTATTTTTTTCTAACTTTCTGATCCCATTATTACTCATTACGCAGTACGATTAAGTTTTCAAGCCTATTTCCTGATAGATTAAGGAGTGTTCATAAGTGTATTTAAAGATGATTGGCGGTAGGATCATCTTAATAAGATCAAAAGCCTGGACATTTACCAACATTTGCCTTCAAAATGCAAACGAGCACAGTTTAAGCCTCTCTATGCTCCAAAATTCAATGGAAAATCAGTCTTTCCACTTGAGTTGGACAAAGTTCTTGTCAGATATAACCAATCGACTTGTTACAAGTCTGATATCTAAGCAATATTTCCTAAAAATTCTCCTAAGACTTCACCTCTTAGCTTTTCTTTTCATTCTAAGCTGACACTTTGCACAAATGCAAAGCTTACATGCCCAACCAGCTCTACACACACGACCTACGGTATAATAAATTTCCTCTGTCTACATAAATTATGTACAAACACCTTTACCCTTTTTGTTGCTCGCATCGTAACATCCTAGGATATAAATTCTTTAGCACATAATTACGTGTTATTAAAATCAAAACTTTTACAACCTCATTTCCGACAGGATATTCTCTTTTCGCATTTCGCGGATAATTTTCGTTTTTTCTCTTAATTCCTCCTAAGGATTTATTACTGTGAAAACATAACTATACGTATACCGCCGCAACAACATGACAATGAAGCCGATGAAATATTCCCCGAGAAGTGTAATAAGGACGAAAAATGAAAAAAAAAAAAAAATTAACATATAGCGCTAATTACCTCGTTTTCAGAGCCAACTTGGTAGGCATCAGGGAGTTGAGAGGCTCATAGCCAGGAATAAAATCGCTTCTAATTAATTTCCCTTCGCAGGTACTATACATAAGTTTGCCGTAGGTGTCGCGTGCAGGATTAATTACGTTTTGCTTTTGCCAAGTAACATGTTTTTATCTTGAGGAACGTTCTTTAATTTGTTTAATTAGGCGAATGAAGGAGCAACATTTTTGACAAAATTATACTCAGAACGAGTTAGGAAAATACTTGATGCGGGACAAATGATGAATTTTTTTCAATGTTGGCATAGTTTGAGGTACCAGATATGAGCTGGATGAGAGATGCTAGATAAGTTGTGTACGAAGATAGAATAACTAAGATGACGTGCAGAAAGTGTAGAAAGTGGAACTAATGTCATTTAAAGAAGTCAAAGGGTTGAGAAGTTTACTTTATAGAATTGAAGCGGCACAATGAATGGAAGTTGAATCCTCATTAAAAGGGACATGAGTAGTTTTTGTGAGAACAACAACCCTTAGACACTTTAGTTCATTTTTGTTGTCTGTCACAAGCTCATATTGTTTTGTCTTCGGGTCACTGTAGCGTATTCCAGGCGGACAAGAATTAATTATTTTCAAATGGATTGTTGTACCTTTTAAGGATATTGTACATTTTGTCGACTGTCCAACTGCTCGTTCTTGGCTGCCGCACGTCTTTCAATGAAAGGGCTGAGCAGTTATTAATATTTCAGGGAACTGTAGAGCTGGCGAACTCACAAGGCATGGGACATCGTATTGTTTTGCACAAAGGGACATTAAAAAATGGGGCTAACAGCGTTCTAGGTTTCTTGGTCAAAATATCCGTCAAAGCCCGTTTCTGATGTAACTCTAGATTGCCGCTCATCTTTTCACTAATGCTGGGTGCCAGATCATAGAAACATATCAGGGAACAGTGAGACTGAGAAGTTCGCCAAGTACGACACTACAATGTTAATGGATGCAATCAGCAGGACGATCCTTCGATAGTCCAGTGGTGCGACCACTGCCACATACCAGATGGATTTGAAACACTTCAAGAGTTTGATATCGATTAGGAGACTGCACATCAGGACAACAATAGGAGTCATCCTTTACATTGCCTTAAAGCCAGAGGCAAAAGCACATGACAATGTTAGGATTCTTTCAAATGATTACCGATGGTGGGGCTGTAGAGACCAGGAGGACGAAGTCATGTCCTGTTCTCTTTGCTATCAGGCACGTCTACGCTTGATTCGAAGCTCCATGTAAATAGAAGAATATGCTGGGGAATTGCTCCAAAGCTCATGGTATAAACATGGATTTCTTTTGGTCTAAGTGTGCTGGCGTATATTGGCTGCTACTATAACCAAACCTAACCTAAAACTTTATATAGTAGGTCACGTTACAGAATTATGCGAACGCTTTTCACAGCAGAACTTGCATACATGAGGAATAGAAACAGACTTTTGATCATCGACTGAGTACATGCCTAGCCAATTTTCACAGTAGAAAGCTGACCCTGGAAACTTCCTTTTTTGAAAAATTTGGCGACTTGGAACACTTAAACTAAAACTAGTGTCGTGGTCGGTAAATACAAGAGACGAAGGGTTCGTAGATTGCGAGGGTGTAAGTGTTGAGGAAAATAGAGTTGTGAAGGGAAGCGCTTTCAACGGCAGCACCTCTGTGTTCCTCAAGGGTATTTAAGTTAATGAAGTTGAGGCGGTTTTGATAGGGAGGTAAGATAAGAAGATCGTTCCAGGGTAGACCTCGAAGAGCGAATCGAAGAAAACGGCGCTGAATATTCTCGATTCTCAAAACATGAACACGATGATGCGGGGATCATACTTGACTGGCGTCTTTCGGGAGGGGGCGGACGAATGTAATGAAGAGGGACCTGGTCACGTATGGGTTGGCGCATTCTTTGGACCACCGTTTTATAAAACCAAATAAAGAGTTGACTTTAAGGATTATCTCGTCCATGTGTAACCTGAAATTAAGTTCCCTGTCATTCAAAATGCCGAGGTCGCGAAGAGATTGAACAGGGAAGACAGGGAAGACAGGTTGCAAGAGGTAGAGTTGCATAAGCAATGTTCATCATCAAAGCTGGTCTTAAAAAGATATGAAATCTTTTAGCTCAAAAAGTCTCAAATTTGTCTTCTTAAAATCAATGGAGAATATCTCAAATCGTATTCTCAGAGAGCACTCTATAGATAGTTATCCATTCGAACATCAAATAGAAGTCTACACATAAGACTCTCTTTCACCTTGACAATATAATCGAAGGCGTCTCTTTCGAACTTCGTATTTCTACATTCGTATTGAGGATTAAATGCGACGGAAATGGGTGCATTACCAGTTCAATTTGCACTAATTCCGTTAAATCGCAACTCACCGGTACCGGTAATAACCTTCTCCTTATTCCTTCTTCATTTGAAAACTAAAGAAACAGTCCCCTCAAGGTACCGAGAAAGCAATTCCTAAATTTAAACTGAGCTCAACTGCAAACTTCCAATTTCAACACCCAATTTACTAAAATTGAGATCTAAGTGGATACCAATTGAAAATTGTTGCATGTTATGTTCCCCGATTCAAGGATCAACTTCAAAACTTTTCTCAACAAATTATATAATCTCCTGCTGCAATCCTTTCAACTGTACATCCAATTCAATTACAAACTCATCACGGTCAATTCTAGACCACGTACATGCAATTTACTCCTCGAGACACTTCAAGGATTAAAAATTTAAACTCACATATAAAAATCGTTGGTTAGTCTTCAAATATTGATACAGTAACTAGGACATTAAAGTGCCAACCAAACTCAAACCACAGACTTAACAAAAAAAAACTATTACAACGAACAATTTTCCTCTAATGGTCATGATCGTAAGCATGGATTCGTTTCCGTCCTTTTGCCATCCTCCATCTAACAAAGTAAATGGTAGATGGTAAAGTGGTTTTTATACACATTCTGAACTGTTAGCCGTGCCACGTCGTCGGTCGGTCGATTGCTCAACCGTCCTCAGGGCGTGAGCATTGTATATTTATCCTTCGAAAACAATAGAATACCATTTCCGTTCCTTTAATGGCGAAAATGCCATATAAACCATCCCTCCTTCACCCCGGTCACAACACACACACACAAACACACGGTTTATTCATTAAACTTCTGCATCACGCTATAAAATGGCAACATGGGCGCTGTATCGTCCTCCTACCACCCACACCATCTGCTGGAAGCATCAACCGCCAAGGAGAGATGTCTTTCAAAAATTCTTATTTAATGTCAAAATTCGATATTTCCATCGCATGTGTGTATATGTTTGTGTAACAGATTTTCTTTCTTTTTGCTTTTTTCCAGGATAACTTGTGCTCCTCACGACTGCAGCAAATGACAAGAAATGCCAGAATGAGCTTTGGTAACGCCAATGTGGTCCATATGCAGCCATAAAACCAAATGATACAGACATCGAAGGAAGTTAAAAAAACAATATATGCTCAAGGACGAGGAGGTAGGGGGAGAGGAAGGACATCAGGAAAACAAAAAATAGCGGAAGACTAAAACTCCGGAAAGGTTTTTACTGGCACTTGGACACACACACATGCACGCTGGTTGCCGGATTATCTGCGTTGTTACCTCAAAAATGAATTTCGAACAGCTGCTGGATAGGGATTCTTTATCCTTGTGCGAGTGACAAGCGGAACGGACACCTAGCAGCTACATCACATTTATAATGAATCCAAAGATGCGCATCTCGGGGGAACAATTCATCCTGTACGGTTACATAGCAGCGTTCCACATCCTCATGATTCTGACAACGAAAGTGGTCTATGTTAGCGGTGATTGGCTGGTGAATTGCGGCGACTGCAGGTGCAAGTGGAACTCGGGGAAGAAGACGGCCGATTGTAAGAATCTTAACATCACGACGGTGCCAGAGAATCTGAGTTCCGAGTTGCAGGTACTCGACCTGTCGCACAACAAAATCTCGTTTCTGGAGGAGAATGCCTTCCTGACGGCTGACTTGCAGAATCTTCACAAGCTGTTTGTGAGAAACTGCTCACTGGAGAACCTGGATCCACTGGCCTTGAGGTCCTTGGAGATCCTAATAGAGTTGGACTTGTCTAACAATTTGCTAAGGAGACTGCGTGCCAACATCTTTGGGAGTTTGGTGAAGGTGCGAGCGCTGGTGCTGAATGGTAACCTGCTCGAGTCGCTGGACGATGGTATCTTCCAGAATCTCAAGTACCTCCACAAGGTGGAGCTGAAGGACAATCGGATTTCTCACGTTGGAACTGCGGTTTTTGTCAACGTCCCACTGCTCTCGCAGATCTACCTAAGTGGCAACCGCCTCAGCTTCCTACGGAAGGAATCCTTTGAGAATCTGCAGAGACTGACCAGCCTCTCGCTGGAGCTCAACCCATGGAACTGCACGTGTGAGCTTCAGATCTTTCGTGACTTTGCCTTCCGGAGGAATCTTTATACTCCCCCGACGTCGTGCTACTATCCCACCCACTTGCGGGGGATGCTTTGGATCGAGGACCAGCCCGAAGCATTCGCCTGTAAGCCCAAAATTATCTATCCCTCCCGAGGAGCCTCAATCAATACCTCCAAGGAGAATGTGACACTGATTTGTCGCGTGCATGCCTCACCGAATACCCTAATCGCTTGGGACTACAACAAACAGATGTACACCAGTAGCAGCAGCAGCAGCAGCACCAGTGGTGGCAACCACCCGGCTCGAGTCCACATCCAACTGCTGCGCGAGGAGCAGAATTCCGAAAAGGAATTCGGTCGCGATATCTTCATCTCACGTCTCACCATTCTCGGTGCCGAAAAGAGTGATGAGGGCATTTATACCTGCCTGGCGGAGAATGCCGGCGGTAAGGACGCCGTTCAAATGAGCCTGCTCGTGCAGAAGCAATCTCAGAAGGATTTGCTACTGCAGAGCAATTTGATCATTGTGATTTGCTTAATGGCACTGGGACTGCTGTCCGCTTCCGTGTTCCTGGCCATGGTCACGTGTTGCATTTACAAGCGTTTCAAAGCAATAAATTTACAGCAACAGCAACAACATCATTTCCACAGTCACGGCGGAGCACTGGGCATGACAACGACAACAACCACGACGGCAGGTAGTGAAACATCAGTGGGTCAACATCATCTACATCACCATCATCTGCATGGGGACGGCCATTTGATTCATCAGAAGAAGTTGGGCACTGCCGTGAGCGGTGGTGGGTCAGCCCTGAGCCAACACCAGACGACAAATGGGGATAAATATGCGGCCATTAAGATTATGGAGAATGGAGTGGGAGTGGGAGTGGGCCTGGGCGGCGGCGGAGAGACGGGCAACGGCGGAGGTGGACTCCATCATCATCACCATCATCAGCAGCAAAAGCAGCTACACCATCACCTGACAGGGGACGATTTGAAGGAGACGAAATTGGCTCATTCCGAGAAGATTTATCTGGAGAAAAGCATCGAAGGTAAGGGGTTGTTTATTTTTGATGATGCTTTTGTTTTTTTTTTTTCTGTTTTTTGCTGTCGGTTTATTCTGGTGCGTGCTCGGAATACCACGCTGGCAATTAATTAAATTTTGAAGAGCCACGAGGTTTATCATGAGAACACAATGACAGGCTACGGAGAACGGAGCGGATGAGAGAGTTGAAGCGAATGAATATGGAGATCTGGGTCTGATTCTGGTGGCGCATTGCTTGTGGTTGTAGTTAGGTGATGGGTCTGCGGGTGCTCCATTTTCGGTAGAATTACGGATATTAGAGTGTAAATCCTTGGCAAAGATTAGAATGTTTGTCTCTTTTGCGCTTTCATGGGAATGCCACCATGTGACGGCAATTAATTTAGCCTGGGTATGGATTAATTGCTGCAAGTTGACTGTTAGGACATGGTGTGGAATGGTTTTTGTTTAGTGGTGTGGAAAATTTATGAATTTTTCCAGCCAAATAATTGCAATGCTGGGAAGGGGTTTTTGTTCACAGTTGCACATTTATTTAATTAGGGGATAAGGGTTGGCGATTCTAGGAAACTAGGCACCATGGGTTTGATGTTAATGTGAAGCTTGAACTGTTTTACAGAATTTGATGAGTAGAAAAGGTCTGCTTCGGCGTAGTTAGAGGAAAGCCTCAACATCCACTTTATTGAGGCACAACACTCTTTCCCTGAATTAGGTAAACGAAGTTCGGAAAAGTGGATTTCCAACATGAGTTGGAGGTGCACTCTTTAGAATGTTACACTCTGATGAACATTTTCCAGCTCGATGTTTTATTTGGTACAACCACGTGGTCTCGTTCATCCTTTATCGTGGGCTTAAGCCAGTACCTTAGTAGTTTTTGTTCTACGAACAACCCTTTAGCAACCGTTTTGCTGCTTTTATAACCCTAAGACAACTATAACCGCAATATTGACTCTTTTTGGAACTCACAACAGGATGGCACCACCATGTAGCTAAGCTGAGATTGTTCAGCGACTGCTGGAAGTGCTGCTTAAACACTGTGCATCGGTAACTAGGTTTTTTTCTCCCACTATTTCGAAGAGTCTGCGTTCTAACCTTGAAGCTAGCTACCGGTTGTTTGACCTTCCTATAGAACTGCCGACTCTTTGATTTGCTTGAGCTGGAAGAGGATTTTCTACTCCTCTCTTCTACTACGCCGAGGCGTCTAAGGCCAAATTCGCACACAACTGGCGTATGGTGCTGGCATGGTGCAGACGTGGTGCGGACATGTGCCACTTTCATGTTATCTTATGGGCGTATCGCAGGCATGATGACTGTATTGGCCCATAAGAGACCATGCGGGTGGCACATGTCTGTACTAGGCCTACATCAAGACAGCACCATACGCCACTTGTGTGTGAATTGGTGTTAAGATTTGCATCTTCTGTCATCTCTTTCCAGACTTTTTAAACATCATAGGTTAGGTTAGGTAAGTTAGACCAGAATGTAACGTGGGACAAAGCATTATGAAAATACTGTGGGTAGCCGTATTTGGATAAATCCTTTCCTGTGACGAATCATACAGTCAAAGCTCCTTATTTTGTAAATATGTATAGAGCTTAGCTAGGTCCATGAGGTTTTCATGGAAATACTCTCCTAGGGTTTGCCTTTTCAATCTTGATAGAGCACGGCAGGTGCCTTCTTCCTCATCTCTGTAGCTTCTGCAGAAATTGTTGGAGGAGACAATCATTCTAGTGTCTATCAAGCAATGCCATGTGAGTTTTAATACATTTCCTTCTTATGGACAGGAAACTGCATGGCTGATGAACTAGCCAGAGAGGGCACAACTCTACCAATTCTTCTGGAAAATGGGAATTTAAGCCTGCCTCTCGCTACCCGCAAACTGCTACTTAATAGAAACGTGATCAAAATCGACAATCATCGATGGACAGCAGGTAGCACCTTTCTTATCACCAAGCAGATTTGGCCAAAGCTGGATCTCAAACCTTCCCACTGTCTCTTCAGATGGAAAAGATTGCTAATAAGCATTCAGTAGGTGTCATAATGGGATACTGCACCATCGGCAAGCATGCCTGTAGGCTAGGCATTCTTAACAACGACTTCTGCAGAAGCTGCATGGATGAGGAGGAGGAAGAGACGATTCTTCAAATTCTTTGTACATGTCCGACCCTCTCAGCTCGAAGAAGAGTATACTTAGGAGCCAGCTTCTTTCACAACCTAAGTGAACTGGCTGACATAAGCAAAGGCAGCCCCCAGCGCTTCATAACAAGCTCCGGCTGGTTCTGCGGGTAGTATTTCTGGTGAAATGCAGGTCCTGGTGGTAACACGAAAGACTTTATCTGGTCTTATTGAGGTTGCAATCTGCGGCCTGCCACTCCTACCTAACCTAACCTAACCTAGTTATGGACAGAAGTCTTTCTGTTCTCTTCAGACCCAGGTTAGGTCAGATCTGGACTGATCTAGAAAAAGTGCCATTCTTCTGGGTTTAGTATCGAAACAAGATTTTATTGATTCTAGGGAATCAGGTGGTTCCCCTCTATTTTCAGAAACATTCTGACCTGCACTTTGCCAGATCGTCCGCTCTGCAGTTGGCTAAAACGTCTCTGTATCCTGGAAGCGAGCACAGAGAGATGTCGCATCTGCGGTATTGCTTCACCAATTTGGACCGTAATAGTTGGTGATTTCAAGGATTCCCTTAACCTGAGTGCTACTTTGGCTGCTAATTTGTTTCCATAGATATCAATAGGAAGTTAGTGGAGCATTGTCTCCAGCGCAGTAGTAGGAGTTGTACTTATCGCACCCGTTATACAGATTCCTTATAATCTCTGAATCCTTCTCAGCAGACCAGTGTAAGTCTTCTTGTCCAGCTGTGTCCCCCAGACTAGTACTCCGAACATCAAGATGGGCCTAGTGTACTATTAAAGGCCCATCATACGTCGGACATTTTTCCTGGGGTGGCTGGTACCCCTCGTAGATTCCATTGCCTAAGTGGAAGTGGTTTCCCTCACTAAATTGCTCTTCATAGTCTGTGGCTACTCTAAATATCCTTTTCAATGCTTAGGTTCATAGGTCTGGTAGATAAAGAGGCACAGTCATAGACCATCTCAAACCAACTTTAAAATCTTGAAACTAGGACTAATTCTTCTCAAGCTGTTGCCTTCCTCAACACGTGTGACACCCTCGCAGTTAATTTTTTCTAATTTCCCAATTCAACTAGAGACATTCTTAAACGTTTCTAATTTCATTTCCACTTAACGGATTTCCGCCATTACAGAACCAATATTTCACAATAATACAACAAATACATTTAAATTTATAAAACTGCCGTGTCGGCCATTGGCCCGGCTTCTCATTACGCGGGGCCTAAAACAAAGAACAAGACTAAGGAAATTTATTAAATGAAAATATTCTAATAAATCTTCCCTCCTTCGTGTTATAGTATGCATACCATGAAATGTATTTTTTTTCGTTTTTGCAGGCGTTCAACCAAGGGGGAGAATTTATTAATAATTTCGTTCCTGTTGTGTGTTTTTTTTTTTTCGTTCCGTTTTCGTAAGCATAGTATAGGCACAGGTTTTTGGCACTCATAATTCACGTAAGGTCCGCCTATAATGGCAATAAATCAAAAAATAAATGAGCTATAAAGAAACAATTGGGACGCGCTGCTTTATGTTCCGAGCTAAAGTCAAAAGAGGGTGCTAAAAGGTATGCTCCGACCTCTGGTGGTGGCAGCTTGTACTGGCTTATAGTAAGAGCGAACGAGAGGGAGAGAGAGAAATAGGGCAGCGATGTGGAACCTATTCTAGGTGATAAGAAGAATTTATGGGAAATTGAACAGTGGCAGCGAGCAATTGGTGAGAAGGCACAATTCTATGCTTTGCTGCTTTTGTATGTGTGTGTGTGTAAGGTAGGACTTTGGTGAATTTTAATTGATCGGTTTGTTGTAATGGCTTTTGACAGCGGGACATGTATTTATGGGTGCTAATCCAGTGCCGGAAGGGAGGTCCTGTAAAGAAAGTGATTATGTGCTGGCATACGAAATGACATGAAAAATTAATAAAATTTGTCGCTGGCATTAGCGTTGACGGCTGTAGAACGTGAAGAAGGTTCAGGTTACAAATCAAAGAAGACGTTTTAGAGGGGGGGAGGGGTTTTAAGAGAAGATGATGAAGAGGTGGCAAAGTATTCGAGGTAGGGTAGGTCAATTCAAGTGATTTTCACAAGACTTGACGCTGAAATCTTTAAACTGTTTCAATGGGAATTTTGTCAGGCTTACCTCCGTTGAATCCACTCCTCCTCATGGAAGTCTATTTAGTAGTAGCCGCCTAATTTTTTCCTGAATAATTTATAAACCTTCTTCTCCTTCATTTACAGATTCTCTCCATATACCCTCCCATACGGTGTACTTACCACATGGCCCAAATATATCCGAAATTAATCGTATTACACCACTGAAACGTCATCATCAGAATGCGGACGGTACCATAACGGCTGAATATCAACCCGATCTGTTGCCCAATAACACTCAACAGTCATTCACCAGTAACAACAAAAGTCACAGCAATGGCAGCCTGTATAGTCAAACAGCAACAACAACAGCAACAACAATAAATCAACCGAGTTCATACGATACCCGAATACAGGATCATTATTCTCACCATCATCATCATCATCAGCAGCAGCAGCAGCAGCAACACAACTATCGTCCACAATCGCCGACAGCACTATCTGTGGCATCATCGTCTGCAACAACAATGAAACATTCGAGTCCTGCAGCCCAAGTTGCCACCTCAACTGCCACCACCGCCCAACAGTATGCAAATAACAGTAGCAGCAGCAACTTGGCCAAAAGTAAATACGACCATGTCACTCGGTCCACAACGGACTATTTACAGTCCAGATATATGGATCTGATGCGAGAGATGTCATGCATTCCAGCACCAGCATCATCGTCTCCAACAGCGTCAACAGTGGGTGGCTCAGATTCACCACCCCCACCACCGGCACCACCCAACGAGACATCGAGCTTCATGATGACAAAGCAACTGCTGCGTTATCCTTCAACAGGATCATACCAGCGACCGCCCACCCTGAGCAACAATGCCAGTATTCTGGACTATAGACAACCACCACCGCCGCCACCCTATACAGCCAGTCATATAGGGATAACGTCGACGGCGGCTACGACGACGACAGCAGGTTCCACTACAGTGCCCTTAAGGCGGACGAGCATAACACAGAGGGAACTCGACGATGGCACCGAATCAAGCTCAGAACTGGGCAGTAGAAATCGAGATGATACAACGACGAACATCTCACGCCAGACAATTGTCACAACATCACCATCCTTAAACTTTTTGACCAGTTACACCCCCAGGAGGCAATTACTTTGATAGGAGGAGGCCGGAAGACGAGAGTTCCATCATTCTACCACGTGGTTGATATAATCGGACCTCCCTCTCTTCCCAAGAGAAGATAGAACAAAAGAAAGAAGAAGAAGAAAAAAAACAAAACAAAACAAAACCACCCACCACACATGGGACTGGAACTGATCTCTGTTTGTTAAGCTAACTGAAGTGTACATCCCCTTTGTGACATACAGAGTCCTTCAACAAAAAAAGAGAAAACAATGAGGTAAACACTTGAGGGCGGATGGAAAAGTTTCCTCCGCCCGCATCCCGGGGTTAATCAATCAAAACCAGCCCCAAAGTCGTCACACCAATGAGTAATGATGTCTCGTCTTTGGCCTCCTGTGTCCTGTGGTTTTTTTTGGGGAAGCCAACCTGAGCCTGAGTAAACCCGCATTACAACAGCAGTCAGGTGTGGAACTCTCGTCACCCCCACCGGTCATTCATCATCTTTGGCAACCTTCGAGATTCTGATAACGACTAACTGTGCCACAAAAAATTTTATTTTTTTCATCTTGTTAGTCGAAACCAAAAAAGGACACCAAATGATTCTTCTCACATGGCCTATGATTGCAAAGGAAAAAAAAAAAAGATGATGATGATGACACTGCAGAAAAGAACAAAGGGCCAGGACACTGCAGTTTCGTACAGATGAATGCAAATGGGATCGAATGAAATTTCAAAAATTTATCGACATGAGATTTCATATTCTTCTTTACTCGGCTGAGGTCGATAAGGTAAATCAAGGTCCTTCGATGGGAATGAATGAGAACGAATGGGGGTTATATGGTCTGGAAGACTTGAATCGAATGATTAAGGGCAGTCGTTATATGTGTTGGAATTGAAATGCCATAATGGATGGATTAAGGAGAGTTATGGTAATGTGGCATGGAAATTGTTTCCTCAGAAGCGGAAATTCATTTTAGCGAATAGGTTTGGGGTAGTCCATGGTTTTGGACACACATAGGCGGTGGAAAGTGGGCGGAGTAGCTAGGAAATTTGTTATTAGACGAATCAGCGAGTTTTTGAACGATTTGGTAGATGAGGCTTTACTAACGCGCTTCAGCTTTGGGTAGGCTCATCTCTTGAGAAGATGAATGGTAGGAGGCCAGATCGTTTTAGTACCACGTATAGAGAGTAAGTACTTTTCTAGGAGTCTTAAGGTGGCGCTACAGTCCGAGGTGGACATAGGCCTCAACCAACAAGCGTCTCCAGGAGTCACTGATAATTTTAGTCAAGATTTTGATGTAGCTTCGGTCTAGCTTCACAAACTACTTGCACTTCTTGTAACATGACACAAGTTTCCTGATGACTTACATAATGTCTTTCATATTTGAGAACCACTGTCAATTATTGAATATCTTAGGGTTTGGCATGGTCAAAACATTTTATTGACTTAAATCGATACGGCTCTGCATAGTCCATCACTGGGTTCCTGGGTTTTGTGCAAAAAGTTTAGGTCCTAACAACGGGTATTCTTTCATTATTTTGACCACGACTTGGTGAGTGGAAGTCCGGAATACCCTACCAATAGGTCTACAGCTAGCTCCAACAGTCTTGTTAAACTTAAACTTGAGTATTCTTTTGCTGACTTCATTTTAGTCAAACAGACATACACTTAGGCTGCCTTTGTCATCTCACAGTCTTGAGAAATCCATCTTCAAGATTTTCAACATCGATTGTGTTCTTTTAATGAAGATGGGCTTCGCTTCCAGCAAAGTTTCTCTCTATTTTTGCAATCATGCATGGGCTCCTCTCTTTACTTTATAGAAGTCGATATTTATCCCTATAGTGATTGAGATACTTTGGACCGTACTGCCTCACTCCAACAGTTCGCCCAAGTCATTGAAAAATGTTCTTCGACTTGAACACTCGCAGTCTTCGACGACCTTAATGACATCTCGGGTAAAGGGATGAGGAATCTAATTCTCTTTCTTAACTCCACACGCTGGAGCTAGGCACCGACTGTCCCACACACATCATCAACCTGGTCACACGAGTCGTGGTAAGAAAAAGGCACACCTAGTGCTACTTAGGTTCGTGTTGAAACGCCACCTCTAGAGGAAGTGGACTGAATCCATCGCCCTTTTATATCTACAGCGCTGCACCCTCTGCAAAGAGCCAATCGACTGAAGACGCATTTTTTTCAAGTGGCTTGCCAATGCTACTTAGTGGCCTGCCAACGTTTTACCCACGGAAGGAGGATCCCTGATTTGCTGTGATAGGTGTGCGCTCTAACTGTTTGTAGCCATATTTAGCAAGTCTGTCTTTATGCTAGCCTTTCGAAGCTCAACTGGAGGTATTGCTGTATGGTCTACCAGTATTTGGTTCAGTTTCAAAAAAAGCCCAGCTAATTTGTCAGCCCTCTGATTCCCTGGAACATCTTTATTTGCTGGAATCGAGTAAAGCTGCGGATGAGATGACTTTAAATAGCCGCTTCCAGACTAAGGTTGGCAGAAATTTGCATCTTACGAGGGCGAATACGTCGTAGATGTATGCTACAATTTGTAGACCACTATTCAATCTTTTGCTTATGCTAACAGAGGTCTTTGGCACCTGCTCCTCCTTATAGCTACTTATTACGTCTTTTGCTTTACTGTATAGAAGTATAATACTTGCCTCCAATTTCCAGCGATGTAGTAACTATATGTACTCATTACATCACAACTACATATAGGTCTACAAATTTGTGCTTTAGGTTCACCCCAACGACTACAAAACAAAACCTTGGTTCATTGTAAATGTCAAATGTAAGACCATTTATCTTTTCTTAGACGTCATTGTTAACTACCGTCTAATAATTTGAGTGTGTTCCTTCACTCAATCAGCCCTTTTAATGATTTTGATGACGTTTGATTTGACCTTTAATTCGCACCATTAACTATTAAAACATAGTGCTATGGTCGATGCAGACTGACAAAGGTTCGAGGCAGCAAAAGCAATCAAATAACTTCAGCAACTGAGCCATCACTGAAGTCCAAATTCGACTAGATTCTTTACCCGGTTCCGAATCCGGCGAAAACCAATTCTGTGCACAGCAAGAGCCGACCCTAAATCTACACAAAGTATATTCCTTATGCAAGGCTTTTAAAAACTCAAGTGTCTTATAACAGAAATAACTTTTAATGGAAGATGGCTTTGATAGTTTCGCCCATGATATTAACATCTCGGGGTGATTAATCTAGAGCAGAACTTGGAGTGCTGAAAAAAACCCCGGTGCAGTCGATACAAGCTCCTTTGTGGAGCTTATTCCACCAGACAACTGACGCAAATGCTGAGGAGGCTCTTATAATCACCGTACCGAACCACAAAACTCAAGTCAGTGGCAAGACCCATGTCTGCCCTAAAGAGCTCCTTACACTGCCAGAAAGCTAAAAGAACACGAGCTGTTTTAGGCTCGACGTGTCCAATCCAATCCTAAATATCTTCATTGACGAGTGAGATTCTAACGCTTTTGAGCACTGGTAGAGTCGATCCAGCCAATTGTCTTCAAAAACTTCAGTGTTAAGAGCGTTAACTTAAAGCCTATTCCTCGTCCATCATCCATCAATCACATCCAGGGCCATCAGTGCCTTTTAGTTGGGGAGGACCAACAGAGAGTACAGCAACATCATCCGCATATGCCTGAGCGTAGATCCAAGAACTATTGAGACTTTTAATCAGAGAGTCGAAAAGAATGAACCAAAGTAGAGCAGACAAAACGGCAACCCTGTGAACAGCCTCTGCCATCACATATCAACCACAGTCCACATCCATCGTCGAGGTGGAAAGAGCACTGCTCTAACTCATCATGTGGTCAAAGTTGACAAAGCTATCTCCATGTCAATGAATATGCCCCACCACGTATTCCTTCCTGTCAAAATGGCATTCAATTCAACTTTCTAGATTTTGAAGCGCAGTGTTTCAGGACTTTCCGCGCATGTAGAGCAATTAGCCTTTGCATGCTTTTCAATAGAAAAGAAAACTCCTTGCCAGTAAGTAGTCATCTCTACCAGGGTATTGGCATATAAGCCATTTCATTTGCTACTCACTTATTGAATGCCCTTTCAAAAAATATCCTCGAAAACATCTGGTTCAGAACATTTGACACCCTCCAAGTTCAATAATCAAAAATTCCATTAAATCCGCTCGCAACATGGATTGTTTCATTCAAAAACCACTACTTATTCAATTGAAAACACATTTCGGTTCCGGAAAGCTGCCAAATCATTTCAATACAATTTCGGTTCCTCGATATTAAATTTAATGCGAAACGTCACTGTCCGTCAGTCTGTTCGAATAATACTAGTATTTTTGTGATCACTCGGATGTGAGATTTATGCCATCTGCATGAATACTTTCATATACTATATGTTGAGCCAATTTTAAAAGTCATTTACACCTGTCACAGTAGAATAACAGTTTCATGCCACATTAGCAGGATTCAAAGGAAAAATACAACCCAAAATCAGGACCAAAATACTCAATCAGTGAAAATTGTATAAAAAACAAAATAAATTACAAGGAACTTTCCTTTTATGCCACGTTCTCTTTATCTACTCTCGAGACTTTTACATACATACTATATAATTGTAAATTTAATTTACATAATAAGTAGGAGAATAAAAAAAAATTAATTAAATTTATTTAAATCGAATATATTGTATCCAATTTTGTAATAAAATAAGTGATGATGAAAATTAAATTAAAAAGAAAAAGAAAAAAACAGATACGACGAACGACTTGTGTAGTTAAATGCAAATAAGAAAAAGAAAAAAACTAGAAATATTATTTATATTAATTATTGTGAATAAAGATTAATAAATAAAAATTTCATAAAACAATATAAGTATTCAAATAATGTAAAATGAAGACTTTTTTTTAAAAAAAGAAGAAAAAAAATAATTTAATTTTACTTACATAAGTGGTATATCTATATATAAGAAGGACTATATTATATATTATTATACTTCTGTACGAAAGAGGAATCTAATGTAAACGATAATAATAAGGAAATTGTAAAATTCCACATCAAATATAAGAAAATCTGTATATTTTACGAAAAATGTTTGTGTTTTATTTTTAAGTGACTTCTTCAATTTTGATTTGTGGTATCTGTAATGTGCCACCTCACTTAGCTCTTTTGTGTTCCACATGGACAGAAGTGAAAGGAATTATATAGTCGCTACTACCGAGGCTACTAATTATAGGAATTGCAGAATCAGCAGCCTGTCTGGCAAACGTCTCAGTCAAGATAAGTTTAAAAGGATCTTAGCTCTAGATTGCCGATTATCTCTTATAGAGATGGCGAGGCAGTTCAATATTCACCTTTATTGGGTGCCGGGGTATACAGATATTCCAGGGAACTATACGGCAGCCGACCTTCAGATAAGGGCACTTTTGGTTTACTGCTCGCTACATGTAAACTTAAATTCAAGCTGGATGCTATCAGAGTCTGCACTCCACGACTTGTTAACCAAAATTGAAACCTTTTGGACATCGAAGAAGCTTTTAATAACACGTCATATGAGTCCACATACAGGGCATTAAACAATATGAACATATCCACCACAGTTTGCAGATGGATTATTTCCATGCTGAACTCAAGAATAATACAAACTAGTATTGACGATATGGACATTTCGGCGCTTACAACTAGGGGCTGCCCTCAAGGAGGAGACCTCTCACCTCTTCTCTGGTCTCTGGTGGTCAACAGCCTACTTCATTCTCTGAAGTATCAGGGCAGAGGTAAATTTGAAAGCATCGTTTCGGAGGTGCTACAATATGGACTATCCGAAGTACAAAAATGGTGTATCAGCGAAGGCCTCTCTGTAAACTATAAAAAGATAGTAATTGTTCCTTTTGAAAATAGAAGAGCGCTCAATCTTCTTATTCGCCCCTCTCTTTTTGGCGAATCAATCCCAATCTCACAAGGAGCTAAATATCTGAGAATCATCCTAGACAGCAAAATGTCCTGGAACTCACAGATCGACAGGGTAATAAGCAGTGCTACCATATCACTATGGACCTGCTGCCGAATCTGTGGGAAAAACTGGGGAGAATAACCCAAGATGATATTATGGCCATGCAATGATCACATATGCAAGCGTTGTCTAGTGGACAAAATCTAACGAAACTACCACGGTTACGAAATTAGAACGTGTCTAACGCTTAGTCGAAACCTGTATGTTAGGATGCCTTCGCACAACTCCGACTGCTGCTCTCAATGTCATCCTAGGTTTACTACCACTACAAAATTTCATTCGAATGGAAGCCAAATTAGGCATCCACCGAATCTTTTACTCAAGCAATCTTGACCCGAAGTCCTTTAGAGGAGGGCAATTATCCCTGCTTGAAAAATTGGAGCAAGGCATGATCTTCAGCATGCCTCCAGACGATATGCTACCCGAATACTGCTTCAACAAAAATGTTTCAATAAAAGGAGGACTGGGAAAATCACAAACCCCAAATTTCGTCATTTGACCTCGTCTGGTATACGGACGGATCCAAAATGGAAACAGGTACTGGTTCCAGAATCTTTGGAGAATCATCAGGTGATCAGCCTTTGACACTGTGGTTTCTGACGAATCCCATTGTGCCTTCCTGAGTGTTCCTAGATGAATTATTGTTTCACTCCAGAAGATATCAGGAAGTGGAAGTGGATGGCAGCAAGCTGTTCTGTAGACATGGGCTGGGCATTCCGTTAGGATGTGAAGAGAGGTTTCCTCACTCTCAAGGCAGAGTCCACAGGTTGAATCTGTTGTAATGTTCATGCGATGTAGGTGCTTGTTCAGGTGGCAGTGATCGCTGAGAAGTTCAATTAGTGCTTTAAGGTTGCTCTTATCGAGGTTCGCAAAGAAATTTGATTTTTTTTTGTGACGCTACCGGGGATAACACTTTTGAACATGCTTGTACTGGTGTATTGAGCCAGGCTTCCCTAGATTCTTGCATGCAAAGACCTTTCACGTGTCTCACGAAAAGTGATTTACCTACCCGACAGAAGAATTTTTTGAAGCACCGCTTGGCGTACATTTAAACGATTTTTGTAGAAGCTGCATGGACGAAGAGGAGAAAGAAACCATTCCTCACCTTCTCTGTCGGTGTAATCTTTTTCCAACGACATTGACATAATCGAAAGGATATATCGAGTCCGAGGTCCGCTTTTGAGCATTTTGACAGGAGTGTTTGGGATGAGCCTGGTGGTAGAATAATGGTCACCATTACTCAGTGGTGAGAGTATTGGACTGCTGGGCAACCCGGCTTAGATTTGAGTCCCAGGAAAAACCAAACTTTTTCGAAGCACCATCATCGAAAAAGAGATGAAAGGACATCCATGAATTATAGTCTGTTTTGATGTATCTTTATGGAAACGTTCAAAACTTGTGGCATATCGAACAATGAGCCACGAGAATTAAGCTTAATTTGGTTGGTAGTTCAGTATACAACGTCGTATCCAATAGTCAATCACTGCTTTCTCGGCCTACGAAGGCATTCTCGTTAGCAAAAAGACTCTCCAGATTTTCCAGAAACAAAATTAACCTCAATTGTGCATAAGGCTATCAATAACTTTTCCTAAGGTCTTGCTCATCACTTTCCACTCACATTTCATGCATAAAACGGACCTTCAAATACAGATTTACCATCATATTTCATTCGAACTTAGTGTAAGTACCATTTAAGGATAAAACAAAAGAAAAATGTTCACGATATGCAAAGTTTAATGGTTATTGCAAGAGTATCTAATAAAAAAAAGTCTTAGACCGACAGAGGACTGTGAAAAGTAGTTAATAGATTTTGACACCAAAAAAAAATACGGACTTGACTTTGTAATTAATGCTCTTACTTGTGGATTGTTTCGATTTTATTACCATGTGCCTACACTCCCCCGACTTCATATATATGTATTGTGACTTTAATTTGAGAAAAAAAGTTTTTAAATTTCAACATCATTAATCAAAAGTTCTATTGAAAGATGATAAATGAATTGAGAATCAGGCTTGAAGGGAGATAGAAATATCCATCTCTCTTCATTAGCTTCAATCCATAAAGACCTTGTCCTAAATAGACCAAATTGATTCCATTTGCGTCACTTAAATAAAAAACCCCTTGGGCAAGACTGCGATTTACAACACCCAACCTACAACTGTCTGTAATTGTTACGAAATTACAAAACTTCTGTAATTAACTTTTGCAACTAGAAACCCGTGTATTAAGCTTAATCTACAACACATTCGAGGCGTTTCATCACACCCACCCGAACGGTCATTCGAATCGAATTAAAGACCGCGAACTTAAAGTTTTCATCGAAAAGGACGAATACACAATGTCGCCAGTGTAATGCTCTAGTTGCGAACAAAAATTAAAATAAAATGGAAGGAGGAACGCAAAACTGCAATTAGGGTTACACGCTGCATTGCTACGCATTCAATTTTATTAAAATTGATTTTGTTTTTTTAAACTTAGGGTACACGACGTTGTGGGGTTGAAACTTCTAAACTATTCATTGGAAAACAATTAAAATTCAATTTTCAAAATGCACCGCTTTGAAACTTGTGATTGAGGGGAAGGAAAATTTTAAAATTATATATCTACAGGAGTTTTATAAAGAGGGTGGCGATAGTGAGATTAAGTTGAAAAATATACGGAACGCGTTTAATTTTTGACTTGGGCCTCGAATTAGAAGGCCTCAAGGTGGCTAGGGTGTAGTGGTGGATGTGTTCATTTGTAGTCCAAACTGTGTAAGATCGGGGCCGATCGAGCAACATCCATCGAGGAACGAACCCCGAAAAAGGGGTTTCTGTCTAGTAGTACAATGGACCGAAATTGAGTCTGAGTTAGAAAACTATTAACGGAAACAAAAAACGCCCTTAATGGTTGGCTTTCAGCTGAAGTTTGTTTTAAGGCCGCCAAATAGTGCAACTGAGTCAAGACCGTTCAGACAAGTTTGGAACAAAAGTAAGAAAGAACATTCCTTGTTAGAAAACTAAACCAAAGGTCTTACAGCGTTGTGAAAGAATTGTCTTGAACGATTCAATTTCAAAAGACTGTGTAAGGAGCATGCAACAACTCGTCTACAGACTATCGTTAGGTGTAAGCATTGTTTGTTCAATCCTTTTGAAAGCACATAATAAGAGTTATAAGTCTCCCTAACATCGTTAAGAAGTTCTTATCTGTTGTATTTTGTGAGCCCTTAAATCCGTTGTCAAAAATCTGATTGTTAGCCTGCGTTTAGGCCAAAAAAGTCCACCGCTGATCAAAAAAAGTCACATTACAGCAGATCTAGAAGAAAACCCCAGAATTTCAGATCGATACCTACCATCTTAAGGATCACCTATGACCTCACTGATGTCAAAAAAAGGATTAAGACAATGTGCGTTACTTGATCGATTTTAAACTTGGTTCTTGAAAGAATTAGGCAGGATTTACATGCTAGCACTTAGGTCCCAGTCTTTCAAAAGATTGCCAATAGCGTGTTCGTAAGTGTTGAGAAGAAATCGGTGAGGATAGGTTTAAGGCTCTGTAAGAGCAAAACGGAATAAATGCTGTTAATATAAAAGGAAACCAAACACCGGCATTTTGGACAAAGAGTCTTCCTTGACTTTAAGGTAGTTAGATACTTTGTCTACGTAGGCTCCGCTCTTGGTTAAGACAACGATACCAGCACTGAGGATAGCTAAGAGGATCTTCGAATCCCAGCCACCTGGTTCGCGAAAAAGAGGAAGACCGAACCTCCGGTTTAAAGATCAGGCAATCGCGGACGCCAGAAGCCTTGGTCTAGTAAATTGGAAGCAGCGTGCCCGGGACCGTAAAGGATATGGAAAGCGGCATTAGTTCAGGCTCAGACCCTTCAAGGGTCGCTGGCCTGATAAGTAAGTAAGTAAGTACCAGCACTGAGACGAAGCGTAGAATTACTCTTGCCAATCGGTGTTTCTTTGCGTTAGAAAAGCAATTAAGTAGCAAAGTCTTCTCTCAAGCTACTTATGTGATACAATCTTGCACTATAGCGCGAAGGATTGAACTTTGTCAAGACTGGATGAGGTGGTCTTTAGTTGTTGCGACGAAAATCCTTTAGATGTTTGGTTTCATATGCATAGACGATGATTAAAAGACGAAAGCTGTATGAACTTTTCAGCAACATTGAGTAAGTCAGAGGAGTCCATGTTCTGGCTGAGACACAGAAACCACGTCGTAGGAATGGGGAAGTAGAGGAAGAACGCAATCCAGGTGCCGCGCACAAATGAAAAGGGACAACGCACAACCAACTTTGCTTGCGAAACTGTAGGCAACTAGTTCATGATCTAACTGGCTGGAAACAGTTGTTGATTAAGGCCCAGATTCACATAATACTTAAGCGCATAGTTGGGAATATGAAACACTTCTTGCCTTTGAGGACGCCTTCAGCAACGCCTTTACTGACTTGATCATGCAAGCTTATCGCAGAGTGACAAATGCCACTTCCGACAACAGTTGTATGTACTTGGAACACATGGTGGTATACCATAGGACTGTGGAAAAAACGTGGAAACATCTAAAGGACCTCTACAGTGACAGAAAGTGCGTTGTCAAAATATAATCCTCAAGGCCCATAAGATCGTTTACAGAGTTCTCAAAAAAAAGAATAACAATCTTTCTCTTTTGACCTGCTGTAGTTTTGTTGCTTACTCATCGGAGAAATAAACCTCAACTACTTTATGCTAGCAACTTCATTAGTTTCTCTAACAAGAAGAGCAGCCAAGAACTACCCACATTGAGCAAGAATGATGCTTCGGCCTTGACAGACTTTTTCAAAAGTCATCGCTCAGTCAATTATCAACTTGAAAAGAAAAAGCTCGGAGAACATATATCAACTGTGGTCGGCGAGGCAGAGGAAGTTCAGAAAAAGGATCAGAGATTGGAACGCTTTTTTGATAACATCCTCAGCTTTTGTCTGAGACCACTTAGTCCTATTTTCTACTCACAATTTCCTAAGAAGCAACATTGTGTGAAATCTCATTGCGTTACTTAAAGGGATGCCCTTTGGACTTAAGATGAAAGAATTCTAAGTACCTTACTGACTGTAGACACTTCCACCAAATTAATATGGAAATGTTTCCCTAATCAGTTTTACAAATCAAGTGGTGCCCATTGAGTTACTACCCACACTGTGGATGAAATTCCTTTTTTGTTTCATTTAAGAGACATCCTTATTTAAGATGCAAAAAAAAAGGTCAACACAACACTTGAGAGGAAAACGAAGAAGAAGAAATCCTTACGTGTGTTATTTCTGTGTCAAGGTTATGTCCACAACCACCTCCTACAGCTAACCCCAAAACCGAAGCACTTGAGAAAATGCCGTACAAGTCACGGTATGCAGATTTTTTTCTTTTCTTTTCCTTCATCTCATATTCAAAATCCTTGCACACATTGCTTTTACAAGCAGTTAACCAACCTCATTTCAATTCGCAATTGACATACGTATCCTGAAATCAGGATGCTAAGGATTATTGTGTTTCGATTTCACACTCATTGTTCGCTCTCAATCGATTCTGCAATATCGACGACAACGACGTTGACGGTGAATTCATGCTTCGACTCAGGTGGTCCTCTGTCCTTTTAGCATTCGGATCATCCTTGAAGTGCTCAGCTGCCACAATTGCATATGAAATTATTACACGATGAATGAATGTACAACTGTGTTGTGTACGAGTATATGCGTGAATGTTTTCTCCTTTACTCTGATTACTATGATGGCCTTGACAGCAATGCATACAAACATAGGCAACCGTCAGTATCTCTGGCTCTGATCCGTTTTTTTTTCTCTCATTCTCGCTGTGTGTAATAAATGCGGATTCGTTTTGTTTTCAGAACGCTTCGTTGGATACAAATGAGCGAGTAGAGGCGAAAAATCCTATAAAAAAAATAAAAACGCGAAAATAACGACGAAAGAATAATTTTTTTTTTCTTTTTCTTCCTTTCGTCCTTAGCGCGAGTGTTACGTGCGCCAGCATGTGCTGTAATTATTATTTTGCATGCATGCAAATATTATTCACTCTGCCACCTCATTAGTTTGAGACCACAAAAAGATGAAGACGACTTGGTACGCCAACGACACAACGAACGACGACAAGTTAAACAGAAGAGGAGTAGAACAAAAAGGAAAATCACTGAAATGAAGAAAGAATGTAGGCAACCGTCCTGTGGACAGGACTTTTGGTATGCATTTGCTTAACTGAAGATGGCAGCATCATCTCTATATCATCATAATCATTATCAAAATGCACACGCGCTAGTCCCAGAACGAGCGCCCTGCCATCATACACACTTCACTGCAACACACAGTGAATACACAATGTTTTGTGTGCACATAGTTAGTAAAGGAATCGGTGTTCCCACACTAACATTTCAATCGGCCTATTAGTACTTTATGGATGAATGAGAGAAACTAAAACTAGTCTTATATTTGTACGAGTATATAAGACTTCAATAATCCCAGTCCTGTTATAAGCCGCAGAAGCATGGACTTTATCAAAAATAGATGAGGGTGCTCCTGGTTGCTTCGAGAGGAAAATTCTTCCGGTGATGTTTGGTCCCGTCTGCATAGACGGTGAGTGGAGGAGGAGATACAACGACGAACTGTGCGGGCTGTACAGCGACATCGACTTAGCTAGAAGAGTGAAAGTCCAACGACTGAGGTGGCTGGGTCATGCAGAGCGAATGGACACCAATGTTCCGGTCCGAAAAATCTTCGAATCCGCCCTCTAAGGACAGCGCAGTAGAGGAAGACCGCGACTGAGGTGGCGCAGTCAAGTTGAAGAGGACCTCAACCAACTTAGCATGCGAAACTGAAGGCAGCTAGCTAAAGATCGAGCTGGCTGGAGACGCTTGTTGGTTTAGGCCCAGGTCTGACCCGGACTGTAGCGCCACCTTAAGTAAGTTAGTAAGCAAGTCAGTACTCAGGAGCACCGTCTTAGCTTGGTCGACATTGCCCCCGCCCCCAGCTTCAGTGGCTAAGGTTTCTGAGTGTCCTGAAACCCGCCTGGACCTCTTGCAGATCCATTCTGCCAATAGAGTTTACCCATGGGACTCCGTATGGAAATTGCTGGTGTAGGAAAAAAGAGATAGGAACTTCAGGAGTATCCTGAAATCAGCAAAGTCACCATCGAGTGTACTCAATCTTATGGTATGGGATAGTGCCATAGCAGGTGTCGCCCCATTTCTTTTTCTTCATCGTCTCTGAAACTATTAGAGTAGCTTTTGCGGGGTACAGCCCAAGTTCCTCCACATTGACACACTGGTGGGAGACAAGATGTGGATCTGGAACATGAGCCTCTCGTCTAATCTTACGACGTACTTTTCATATTTTGGGTAGATTCCCTATCCCCTGACTAGCGCGTGAGAACAACCTACCTTCATTAACTTTGGTAGTCAAACATCAGACTGCTTTTAAGGAATTTTTCTCGACTCGAAGCTAGTTCTTAAAGTTTCCATGGTGCTCTCACATTGAAATACAATATGTTCAAAGCTAAGAAAAAGTTGACTATTCTACCCTACATCCTGTTCCACAGAGAACTCATTAGAATCCAATGACCAGTAGGCTACTCTAGGGTAGTGCTAAACTTAAGCAGAAATGCCGTACCTTGCATTAAATAAAGTTGTTTGGCCTCCTGCTGGTCGGGTTCACAACGTATCGTTCTTGACAAGACACTTTCGAAAACATCTTTGAATTCAAAATTCCTCCTTTTCCGTGAAGCATTTTGCTTAAATGGTAGATGGCCAAGACTCTCGAAAGTTTATCATTTTTTGAACACGAAAATCCTAAATTAAAAAAATTGGGAACACTGTCTACCCCATCATGACTCTATCGCTCTGCTCCAACATAAAGGAAACAAAAATTTAACAAATCTGTTGGAAACATGAAAAATGCATATTTAAATTAAGCCCAAGAAAGAAGGATACCGACACGGTGGTGGTAGTGGCAGTAGTACGGGTATGCTGGCGTTGGATAGTTTGTTAAAAGATACAACTTCTACTTGCGCTATCGTTGTGCTAGTGCAGAAATAATGATACGTCAAAACCTGCAACGCATACCATATGACTTGGCAAGTGTACGACTTCTGGAGCAATCTACAATCTGTATCCTTAATGATTGTATCTATATCTGTCAACGTCGTCGTCGTTGTCGTTGTCGGTGTCGCTGAAATGGGTCAAGACTGAGAGCTTAACACATAAAGAAAAAAAAAAAAAAACTTTTTGAGCTTGGCAAATGAATTTCGAATGCAGTTACCCATCTCCCACCTTGCCTACACCGTTTTATTATTGTTGTTTCGGTACAAACAGACACAGCCGGGCGAAAGATAAACGAGGGACATCGCTGTACAATAGTTTTAAAACGGAAATCATTGCGGTGATACTCATGTAACTTCACCATAATATAAGATACCAACAACGACAAGGAGAGCCGCATGGCATGGGTCATCATCGCGGAGAGTGAACACCAGGCAGCAAGGACACCAATTTGCTGCCACCCGGTATCTGTATGTAATAAGAGTAAAAAACCAGCCAACAAAAACACAGACAAACCCTGAGCAGAACAGGGCTGTACAGGCCCTGACACATAACAATGATAATGATTCATTGTTGCTTGCTGAATGTCGCCAGAAGGGGTTCACAGAGAACGAAGGCCTTCTCCAGAGCGCGTCGCTTAAAAAAAGCCGGGTATCCTCTGCTCTGCTGTTGGGTCTGTTCCTTTTGTGGTATCCTTTACGGGTTGATTGTGGGTACCGTACTTGAGAATAGAATCAAAGTCAGCAGGCGCGTGTATTGTGCGCGCCGTCGAGTAACGCCATTTGTAGAACCGAGAAAATGAAATTAAAGTTTTCCTTCTGGGCTTGGTAATGGTGGTTGGTTGTGGAAAGTCAAGGCCAAAGGATGTTTTAGTTGCAGGTGCAGAAATGACATTTAGTTTTTCTCCCTCAAGGACAAAGTAAATCGTTAAACAGATGTTTTGCGGAGCAGAAGGCATGTAGGCGGCAACCAAAAGGATGAAGGAAAAGGAAGTTCTTATCATTTACCACTTCTTTTCGTCATGCATAATGAAAGAGACCACGTTGGCAACTGTAATGATGCCGCTCCCTACCCCCATGGAGAATGGAAACAGCTCTATGGAATTACATTTTGATTGCGTGGAGTTATATGTATAATTATGCTTAAGTCGAGTGGTATGAGAGGGTGGTTGCCGAAAAATAATGAGCAACTCGAAGGATAATTGAAAACCGCGATGTATCACAAACAGGTTGCCGAAATGAGTGTTCATGGGGTTTGCCGCAGGATTTTGTAAATTATTCGGTTTGCCATAGGCTTACAATCATAACTAACAAATATGCAGAGTGCACAAGCTTAACGAATAAGAGGGTAGGTTAAAGTAGAGTGGTGTCCCTTGGCGTTGAATTTTATTGATAGTGACATTGAGGCAATATTCTGATGAAATATCGCTAATTTTTGTTGTGTAAACCCACATTGAATTGATTAGCGGAATAGGGTTTGGAAATTTAATGAAAACGCACACGTGTCGAAGGGATCCTTATCATAAAAAAAAGGACTATTCCTCGAACTATTAATGGTGTTAAGGACTTTAGACGAAGCTGTCATAATTTTAAGTGTGGTGATGAGAAGTTGCGGCGAGGAGAACTGAAGAAGTTAACAAATTGAGGGGTTGAGGGGTTCATTAGATGAAAAATGGACTAGTTATAAAAATGAGGTGATGAGGAGATCTAAAGATCAGGAAATGAGAAGATCAGGAGTCGAAGTATTCAGCAGTTGAGAAGTCAAGGAGGTGAAGAGTGGAAAGTTTCATAAAATAAGGTGCTAAGGAGGAGAAAAGATCGGGACTTGAAGAGATGATGGCTTGAGAAGTGGAGGAGTTAAGAAATTTAGGAATTTAGGAGATGAGAAGTTGAGGAGTTCAGAAGTTAAGGAGTTGAGAAGTTAAGGAGTTGAAAAATGGAAGAGTTGAGAAGATGGGATGATGAGGAGATTAAAAGATTAGGGCTTGAGGAGATACAGAGTTGATGTGTTAGGGAGTTCAGTAGTTCAGGAGTTGAGAAGTGGAGAACTTAAGTCGACAAGTTATGGAGTTGAGGGGATGAATAATGGAAGGGTTGAGAAGATCAGGTTATGTGGAGATAAAAATATCAGGACATTCAAAGATAAGTGGTTAAGAAGATGAGGGGTTGAGAAGTTGAGACGTTAAAAAGATGAAGATAAAAAAAAAATTGGGACGTAAGAACATGAGGAGTTGAGCGGTTGAGGATATCAGTAGTTCAGGAGGTGAAGAGATAAGGAGTCGAGGAGATGAGGGATTGACGAGTTGGAAAGATGAAGAATGAAAGAATTGAGAAAATGTGGTGATAAGGATATGTTACGACGAAGCAACGATGAGATAAGGACTTAAGGAGTTGAATAGATGCAGGGTTGGGGGTTTGAGAAGTATCAATAGTGGACA
Source organism: Criorhina ranunculi (assembly GCA_951813785.1). NCBI lineage: Eukaryota > Metazoa > Arthropoda > Insecta > Diptera > Syrphidae > Criorhina > Criorhina ranunculi. The sequence goes on from OX638385.1 coordinate 39,120,666, forward strand.
TGAGACATTTCCTTGTTACAAAATCCTTTAAAATATGTCCCACTAGACACCAATTCCGATTTCCTTTCAATTAATCTCGTTTTATAAATAAAAAAGTACACCATCAACGTTACCCGGGTTGACAGAACGAATAAACAGGAGGACCTCCATCGAATGAAATGAATTGGAAATGTACAAAATATTGATTGTCACCGAGCCATCATGATTTCTACTTACAATTATACAAGTTTCGTTTCAGTCCACACGCACAGTCACTGGACCAAACAGGACATACATTCCATTCATTTAACATTTATAACCATTTTAACTGAAAGTTTTGTCGGCTTCGTTCGGTTCGTTCTCTAGCCCCGTGAATTGGCAATAAAGTTTCTATACAGACGTATAGAAATGGTAATGGTAATGACCAGGACACAAGTACATCAGTGTTGGATGCATTTTTTCACAGCAATGTCCTTGTTATGTTCATTTGTAAATATTCATATGAAATTTACTTTGGTTTTTCCTTACATATGTTATTTATTTTTTCCACCAGAACATCATGTGATATATGCAGCTGTATGGGTGTAGTTTTGACACAAAAGTGCGCATTCAATATTTTACACAGCTAAAAGTGAATCACCTGCATGGATGCATCAGAAGAGTTGTGCATACATACGTATGTGTTTTAGTGAACTGATCACAAATTGAAAAGGACCAAATATATATTTTTCGTCGAGAGGACATGAAGAGCGGAGTCATAAAAAGGATTGCCGAATATGAATAAATTTTCAATAGAATTCTGGACCGAGTGTGAATTTTATGATGCAAAAAAGTGTTGGCTTGGTTTTCTTTTTTTTTTAAGGACTTCACTAGGATTAATTAAGGATTTTCATATAAAAGTGAAAGTTTAGCGTGTACTTGGCTACAAATAACCTTGGCTTTGTGCACCCTATGTAAGGACTTCGTATAATAGATGGGATTTTTAGAATGCATATCCTTTTAGACGGAGTACTCCTTTCCCAAATTATCAATGTTTGCTTAGAGATGAAAACCTGGACTAAGAATCACACAGTAAGAATCAATAGACAAGTTCTTCCGGATATTCTACGCTTGATTGTGTCAAAAATCCAAGGTACCATGAAAATTCGGAGCCCCTAGAGCGTTATGAGAACGTGTAGATAAAGCCAACAACTTGAGCTAGTTCAACAATCATCGAGTATGGTGCTGGCCACGTTGTATTAGTAGAGTTGGCGCAACTATCTCGTTGCCTAAGACCAAATACATTTTACGTAATGGATTTTCAAGGAAATATAAAAAAAGAGATAGAAACCAGGATACCCAAGCTTTGCAGGAACTTTCAACTTTTATTCCGTCAAATAAGCACACCTGGTGTAGATAGTGAATACCTAGAGCGATTGTGTAAAACATTCTCTAGAATACCACTTCTATCGTTGAACCAGCTTGAAGCCTGTAAACTAGAATAGCAGTAGGAGCATCTGGATTTCACCCAACTCGTTCTTCAGCTGTTAGCCAGTTGCCATTAGTTTCACGTACTCCGTTTGCAAAACTTTCTTTCAACTTTTGCGTCGTCTTCCAAGTGAGTTCGTAGACTCTAAGTTATAGTGTCTTTATTCTGTTTTATACTTAAGATGCCACTGAACAAGCCACGAATAGTCAAGGTTGTCATAATCCACTTTTAGTCCAGTCCATACCTCTCTGAGCTAGAGAAAGACTTAGATGATCAGAATCGTATACTTAATTGAAGAGTCTAGTTGGACAAAGTCCCTTACTAATTCGAAATTTCAACTTTCTATTCCAATTTTTCTATCCAAGAACTTTGAGACTGCTTATTGCTTAACTTCTAGAAGTTAATGTCGAATATGATTTGCAAGACCTTATCTAGGGTTCGCACTAACTGGCAGCAGATCGACGAACAATATTCAAACTCAGTCGCGTGTTGAATTTCGAGTCGCAATTCTCTATCTCTTCGTCGACTTAAAAGCCTCAAATGAAGATGTTACAAGGGGTTGGCTAAATTCGAAATCTCAAAATAGCCTAGACTTGGCCACTACGTTGGGAGGGTATAACCGGTCTTGGGAAGCTTTGCTTTTCCAGAAAAAAAAAATAATTCTAATCACAGCCTTCAATGTTAAGTTGAAGGGTAGCCTTGGTCTAGTGAACTGGAAAACTCTAACTTGGATTATAAACTAGACGAAACCACAGCTGGAGCTTTTTTTGTCAATAAGCTTACACTATCGTCTTTTGGCGAGGTTTCACATCAAATCTTGTCAGAAAACTGAGAAACGAAACAATTTACCTTCTAAGATCTAAAGAGCTGTCTCAAAGCACTGGCTACAAAGAGTTTCAGTGAAAAAATGGCAGGGAACCACTGAGTATTCGGTATTAAATTTCATCGAAAATGTTGAACTTTTCTGCTTTCCTTTCTATGGTCCATAGTCCGAGGGGAACCAAATACCTAAAACAAGAAGTCTCTTTAACCAGCATGATCTGCATCTTCTACATATTCCTCTGTTCGGTTCGGGGTCTCGTCTGACCGCAAAATTGGTGTACACTTGTATTTTGACACACAAAGGCTTCTTCTCCCTCGTTGACTTGACTTCAATGTAGACTCGAAGTGCCACAGGCTCTCTCTTTCGACTTTCATCACGTCTACATTGGAAAGTTAGACGTTTCAGGTCAGTAAAACTTATCTTAATATATATATAAGTTTCCTTGGTTACCAATGTCGCATCTCTGCCGTTCTTCATTGTAATATTCTCTTGTTCTCCTTCAAGGGGTTGCTTACATTTTCAACTTTAATTTGGACTCGATTGCATTGACACAAATAACCATTTGCTTCGGACGTACAAAGTTATGTCCAATTTGCTTCAAATAATCCATGTATACCATCCAGCAACAGACGATAACTTAACGCACCAGGAAGTACAATGATGAGCATTCCATTTGTAGTCCTTGCATCTTCAAAACTCTCCCCACTTCAGTGCCAGTCGTTCTGTTTTATTATTATAGCCCGACTCCAATTAAGTTGAGTATTTAATTTTGTATCTCTTGGAAATATATATTATTTGCTGTTGTCCTTCCTTCTTGTCCGCATTCAACTATTGTAGTCGCTTGATTGACTCAAAAACAGCTTATAATTGCACTCTACATACGTCCATTGAAGGAGAGCTCTTGCTTGACATATACAACGTATATGTGAAGTCATCGTCAAACCCTTTTCATGTTCCAGAAACAACATCTCTGATGGCTGGGGGCGACCAAGAGGTTGGCGATGAATGTCTTGTTGCCGAGATTTACGTCTTGACAGGACTTTATAGCTCTACATCTCAGTCTCTGCGTAGTCTTTCATGTAAACCATACATCAGACTAATAGGCATCCCCTTCAAGCAGTTCTCCCCCAAAATGTAAATAAAGGATAGAAGGGGAGTGCAGTAGATATCTACTCCCATCCAGGTCAGTGGAAAAGAGAACATGGGAAGTGTTGGGGAGTCCTGGGACACATATTACTGCAACATAATAATGAATTTATATAAAATTACTCATGGGTTAGTGTGTAAGCTTTTGTCCCCTAGCTCGTTGTATGCACACAAAGTTGACCTTAAAATGGCTGCAACAAAAGGACACAGAGTTAGATCGATGTTAGAGTGATTTGCAGAAGAAATTAAATATTTTGTCAAGTGATATCCTTGGGGGGTATCACGTTATGATTGTCTTGAATCCAGATCAGCATTTTGTGAAACGATATCAAATGTCTGATTGAATTCATTAGATAAATTTTGACTGAATCCGGTAAATTAAAAGGAAGACTGCACATGAGAAGCTTAAAATTAAGTCCTTTCTCTGTTAGAACTCCAATATCTTTAAGGAGTCCCATTTTAAATCCTTCCAAAGGAATAGTGTTCTGTTTTAATGACTATTAATGAGAAGCAAGAGAGCAAAGGGTCTTCAGTTTTGTAATAGGATCATGATTAGAGACACATTCTCACCATTAAACAGAGCACAAAACAGAGCTAGTACATATTTAATGAGTCAGGACAATTGTCAAATGATGGAAGTTTGTCCATTGCCTTATTAACAAGGAATAGGTACTCGTACACTCGTACTTGTATACAGATTCATTTGGAGTGTCATCTAGGAAATGTTTAGCTATTCAAAGTTTCTATATATAGTGTGTGTACACTGAGGAAAGTGAGTGAGAATCCTTGTCGTCCTTACAGTGTGATGGAAATGAACGCTTGCTTGTTATTAGCTTTTAAGGATTAAACTGGAAAATGGTTACCTGAATTAGGGGTACTCGTATCAGTATTTGATAGAAATCTCTAAATACTTTGCAGAGGCTTGAAGAACCGGAAAAATAAGACAGAGAGTACTCAACAGGACCCAAATGTGTGTGTGTGAATGTAGAAAAAAATACGGTCAAATGGACAAGAAATATTTTGTACTTTGGCTGATACAATGTTATTGTGCGACCAGGCAAACAGAAGTGAGCCTCGGATATACAAGCTGCATCGTGTATGTTTGGCAGGTCCTTTTCATCTGCTTTTGTAAATTTAATGCGGATTCGTTTTCCAATAATGGCTTCTGAAGTTGTCCGAAAATACACTCAATGAACATTGGAAATTCTACAGTAGGGTCAACAAGGAAGGATCGAAGGAGAGTGGAGAGTTAAAAAACCGCGAACACTTTTGAAGACTTAAGTGGGAAATCCAAGGAAATTACTTTAAATCTCGACTACTTCGATTGTGCTGGTATGTCTAAGCAATGATGAACCTCCTGTACGTGCCTTCGTACTGGGGGAAAAGTTATTTAAAGATTTGTATACAGGTTATTCCAGAGGACGAGGGAACAGTCATCTGCGCGATGACAGTACTTGGCATAAAGACAAATCAGGAAATAGGTGCATAGAGCAACTTCCAAATAGCTTTGCTTGATGCGAACTGGGACAAGACCTATTGAATCATTAGGTAGGTCTATGGCCGATAATGTATATGAAAATAAAATGCTACAACAGAGAACTTAACCTGCGTGTACTTCGATGACCATGATAATAAGTACTGTCTTTATTGACTGCCTACTTCGACTGTATAAAGTGTATTGTACGAAACACAAAAGACCCGAGCATGGCAATATATCGTAAATGAGTACAACAACATACAATTTCATATCGTTAATTAATTAGAGGGAAAGTATAGCTTATAAATTGTGTACAGTTTTGATTGTAAGAGTGCTTCAATAATTTTTAACAGTATACGTACCATTGGTAGTCTACAAAGGTGCCCTTCTCACTCTTTTTGTGGAGTTTTGTGGTAGATGGACATGAATGAATCGATCAAATGTACTGTCACTGGATGACCAGCTTGGGTTGTGGTGCCAGCATTTTACTTAGGTGACGCTACAGCTTGGGGTGAACCTGGAACTCAGCCATCAAACCCCTTATCATAAATTTGGTTGCCATGTTCGGCTGGAATTAGACAATCATTTTTCTGGAATGAGAAAATCCCAATGACCCTCAGAAATTGACTTCACAAATTTCTTGCAAGATGGTTTCAGAGAGACACACGTGGCATGCTTTGGCACTAACTTTTGCCACGCAACTGAGGATGGAGTGAATAAGAGTTGATTTCACATTTTCAGCACTCTAAAGGCGTCGTCATTCCTCTGAAACTAGATGGTGGGGACAGAGCACTGGGATCAGGTGAGAGATCAAGGAGATAGAGATGCACATTGGTTTTGAATGTAGTGTTGACCTTTTCGTTGATAGTTCAACATTTAAGCGGATATGGTTGTCGTGAAGCCTTTACTCTAAACATCTTCTTCAAAAATACTCCACAAGTAATCAATCGCAACCATAACCTATAAAATGAGAGGAAACTACGTCTTTGACTATATTTTCAAGCATGTCCTCGAATTAACGTTCTTTTATCAGCCTTTGAAAGTGTCTACTTCTGTCGGTGTCTACCAAAGAGCTACCACAGGTTTAAAACCAACAACAAGTCCTTTTCAATTTGATTGAATCCCACCAAGTTTGACGTTTGACCATTTGTTTCGGTCACATCTACATCAAAAGTTGGAAAACCAATGCAAATTGACCCAAAACTGATCAAAGTGTTAGATTTCTTTCTTGCCACACACTTCTTTGGCCACTTCACCATCATCGAGTCCAGTATCATTGACATGGACTCTCGTACAACTCTCGGACATTGTGACATCAATGCATGCAGCGGAGCACATTTGCATTGCATTTGGCAGCAACATCATTGGCCATTCTACCACACCATCAACAACTGCTGCCATTGCTGCGGAATGCTGTTCGACACTAAGGTCACGTGCTGCACACACTCGACACAAGCACACACCATCGACCAAACCCGACTGTGCTCGCAATAGGGGTGAGAAATTGCCTCCGGCACAGAAGGATCTCTCGCCAGAAATGCTTATTTAGGTATCGGCAATATGTAAACGATGGCCAACACAGAAAGGTAACGAGAACCGACATAGCACCAGCTACTTATTTGTTCGTATTCTTCGTCCTTTCTCGCCCAGTTTGTGGATGGTGTTTTATTATTGCATCCTTTGGCCGGGACACAACACAGTATATTTTTCTTTGGATTTTCCTTATTATGAATGGAAGACGGAAGAAGGTAAGCAGCAGCTAGCATGTTGGGTGCTGCTTTGTCAGAATATTTGCACGTCCTTATGCAATGTGTACATATATTTGCCGTTTCTCTCTGACACTATTGTTCGGACGTGTTCAACATTACACATCGTACCACGAAGCTGAAGCTAAATGCCAGAAGGGACGACGATGGTTTCTAACACATCCCGAAGCGTGGTGCATCCCTCTAGCTATACCTTGCTCGTTGGGTTTTATTTTACTTTCTGCCGCATGGACAACAAAATAAAAAGGAGGGAGGGGGTGAACAGCAAGACCATGCTAACACACTGTAGGTAAGGCAGGGTGGGTATGTTCAAAAGGCTTTAACATCGATTGGGTTTTGTTTCTGCGGAAGAGCAAAGAATGCCCCGGGAAAAAATGCTGAAAAAATGAAAATTTTTGTATTTTTCTCTCGTCTTTGGACGTCTTACCTACACAGGGTGATGTGCATAAGCCCTCCGCTTATTGGAAATTGTAAATTTATTTTTTTTTTATTGAGTTTGTTTTATACGTTTTCGATTACACTGTTTGCTTTTTATTTTTGCACAATTTATTTGTTTACCCTAAGTCAGGTAAATTTCCTTTCTATGTGAGTAAACTTTTTTTGTTGTTGAGAAGATCCTTATGAATGGTTAGAGATTTATAAATTCGGCCACAGGATGTGCCAACAATTGCTGTCACAGTCAACACCATTGCCATCGCTGCAGTTGATTCGCCATTTAACTTAAGGCGATTGTCATGTTTCAAAATGTATTCTCGCATGAATGTCCTGACGAATGTTTTTTCGTTTTTTATTTTTCTAAAATTCACAGAAATTTCAAAAACACATCCTAAAATGTGTGACAGAGAGGAGGAGGGAGGAAGCTCTTTTTTTTTGTGAGTTCTCGAGCAAACATAGAAGATTGACATGGTTTTCATTGTTTTGGCAACGAAGAGGATAAGGAGTGTTCTGCTTGTGTTACTCGCTGTATTACCAACACTAAAGTAAACATCATCGTTGAGAGAAATAACAATGACTGAATCAAGGAAAACGAGAACGCACACAAAACTCTTAGTAGTCGCTATACTCGGTACACTGGTGCATTTTGAAAAAGGAGAGTATAGGAGAGTATGGCAGACTTGACTTTTAATCCGCCATGGACTCAGTCATGCTGAAGGATATTTTTGTTTCTCCACCTTTTTTTTTTTTTTAAATTTTTTTGTTTCCTCATTCATCGCCAGTATGATTGCTATGATGATTGTTATCCTTGCACAACAAAATTCTGTTTTAAAGAGTTCATGCATACATATGAGGAAGCAGTTCAGAAGAATTTTTGAACCAAATACGGATCACGGAAAAAAGAAACGTGTCGTATGCATTTGTTAAGGCGGATAGAGTTCTTGTTGGGAGACAGAAAATGAAATGAAATTTGTTGTGACTCCTAATGGAGCTGGTGACACAGTTGAAAAGAAGCTTGGCAGCTTATAAATTTGATGATCCTCTGCTTGGTGGTGAACTTTAAGATTGTGTCTTCTTTAAACAGACTAAGCCACATGGGGTAGTTAATTTAAGGAATTCTTTTGGTCAGTGGTATGGTTTAGCATTAATCAAGTTGTGATTCCAAATGAGTGAAGGGATAGCTTGATTTAACCAGTTAATAAGAATGGCAGGAGTTATGATTGTAACTACTTATTTGCTTAAGATGGCGCTACAGTCCGAGGTGTACCTGGGCTTTAACCAACAAGCATATTCCGCCAGTTCGATCTTCTTCTTTTTTTAAGGAAATTTCCAAATCCCAAGAGCACATTGCACTCCTAGGCAAAAACCCCTTTTTAGTGCAGTGGTTTGAGAAACTCAGATTTTGTTCGTTTCTCTTTTAATTTTCGGTGGTTGTTGCTGTTCCCCGACCGGGCTCGAACCTGCACAGGTCGGGTCACGAGCGAACACACTATCCACTGCACCAACACCACCCTTGTTCGATCTTTAGCTAGCTGCCTTCAGTTTAACACCCTAAATTCTACTCATGGTTATATCTCCTTTGCAGCATTCCGAGACTTCACTTATTGTTCGGTTGCACATGGCTTATTTAGGGACTTCAGATCCCACGTATAGACTCGAAGTTCGTTGTCCTTGTTTTGTTTGCAGGGGTCGTACATATCCGAGTTTTGTTGTTGCTTTGTAACTTGCTGTGATTAACGTGGTCGTGTAATTATTCCGGCGGCACAACCCCTTACCCGGAGGTCCGGATCCTAAATGTGTACTCCTCGAACGACTAGCCGGATAAAGCGCTTCTTGCAGGCCTGAGCTCCGAATACGTCGCAATAGCCCGTATAAGGCGTTCGCGAAGTAGTTTGACCTAACGCAAACTATGGACGCCACTTAACAATTCTTTCGCTGGCGTCTGGATCAAGTTGACTGGAGAGGTTTTCTAGTTCAGTCCAGACTGCTAGTTCATCAAAGTTGTATAATGGAACTATCATTCTAGCTTCTTTAAAGGCATGAACAGAGCTCAAAACGAGGTTTAAGTAAGTTTATAGTTTTTCCACGGAGTTTTATACAAAACACGGAAGACATAGGTCGCCGCTGTGGCAAGCGGATAAGCTGAAAGGCAGTTCTGTACCGAAAAGGCAAGATTGTGAAACATGCTTGTAAGTTCAGCTTCTTTATCTATTTTTGTGTTCTAAAAAGCAACGTACAATGCATTTAAAAAGCGTTTAACAAACTTGAGGTCATAAGAAAAAAACTGTTTAAGGTCTAAGATCTTTTTGGCTTTCCCCATATGTCCCAGAGTAAAGGGACCAGACTTCGAAAATTCACAGTCGAGCTTCTTCTTGTCCGATCATTGACTTTTTTTCTGGTCCTGGTTTAGTTGTGGATGGTTCTCTTTGGAGTCTTTCATATGCAGCACGGAACTGAAAAGATTTCTGCGAACAGCGCACACTTTCTTTGATGACAGCACTTTGCCTTTGCCTTTGCAATTTTATTTTGAATGGAGTGGAGGTGTACTAAACTTTTTCCTATCACACAACAAGTCAAAAATTATTCCCTGCAAAAACTTTTAACTTCAAGAGCTAATGTTCCTGAAATTTAAAGCCTCATTCGCACACACCCACTCAGGCTTCATGTCGCGTATGACAATACACATCTAAAACAGATTGCCACCCCAAAAGAAAAACGAACTCTTCATAGACATCATACTATAACATCACCTGTTCCACATACAGCCTGCTTTAGCCCTGACACATTTTGAAAACGTTTCTCTTCGCGCCCTTGATACTTGGGTTGTGAATCCGCAAAACATTCTCTCCCCCGCTTTGAGATAGAAACACTAAAAGTATCGCCGCAGATTTTTAATTGCACAACAATTGCGGCACTGCTCTGTTTCTCCTCCTCTGTTTGAGTCCTTCTGTCTTATAATTCATCAGAATAGAGGGGGTTGAAATGGATTTCCACAACTCTATCCCAGTTAACCCAGTTTAGCTTGTAGGTTTTTCGTTTCGTTTATTTTTTTTTTTTCGAGCGCGCTTCGAGAAAATCATGTTACAACGTAAGCGTAAAATTAATGAAACCCATCAACTGGAGAATTAATGATCCTTGTGATTTAATTAAAAATTTAATAACGCGTTCATCAAGCAAACAGCAACAACAAGACACCACGTACAGATACACTTCCACTCATTTTCACACTTTCATCGTCGAAATCCCGCGATATATGGTGGCAGCTAACCATTCTAAGAGTCAAGTCCGTATAATAATCCTTTAATGAGTTACAAGGATCCCAGTCACACCCATACAGACAGCAGCACAACAAAGAAATGCAAAAATAGAATTTTAAGCCAAAAAAAGAAAAAGAAAAAAAGGAAATCAATTCCTGAAGGGACCGCCGCAAGGGATGTGAAACGGGTGGCTCCAGCGTTTGTAGCTAAATTCAGTTGATAATCTTTAGTGAGAGAGTTCATTTTTTTCTTCTTCGGGTTCAACATCAGACCACCACTGCCAGAAGAGAAGTCTCCCTGTCTTGTTGTATCTCGCTGTCGATTTTGTTTAATAAACCATCAGCAGATGTGGAGCGCCAACCTAGAGAGGGCTCCAACGATAATTTTTGTTAGGAGGAAGTGCCGTAACGTACATTAATTCCGCCATTGAATCTGAGCAATTTTGTCGGATTAAAATAAAATTAAAAGTGGGGTGAGTTGGCGGCGCCGGCATGACGCTCTAGGAGGTCATAAGGGTGCCCCAGGAACAGATTGCTTTCATATTGAGGTTTTGTGTTACTGCGGAATATTTGACGCCTGACAGGACAGCTATGGGGCTGACGAGGGGATGTACATTGGCTTGAGAAGATGTTCTTTTGTGGAGAGACAAGTGTTATTTATGCAGTGCATTGGGATAATGGACACGAATGGGATTTCCTTGATTTATTGATCCCACTGCGAGTGTGGGTGGTGTACATTTGTGTGTGGGTTTACTTGACCTATAATCTTGGATGAAAAATTGTTTCGATTTTAGGCTTGGTAAGAGTATATTAACTTTGTTAACAAATTCCTGTGATGGACGTTCATTATCGATATTGAAGTTTGTGATTTTCGTCCTTTTGTTTTACGAGAGGATAATGACCAATTTTTTGGGGTTTGATGAAGGTGGAATGGAAGAGAATGATTAGAAAAGTTTATAGATGGATGAATTTTGGTTAGTGGAAGTTTATGTTCAGCTTGTTGACTGATGTTGTGATATTTGGAGGTTTGTAGTTCAAGTGGATCTCCACTCCACTCCACTCCTAGGATGGAATGAGATACAGTCCTTCAGTTTCAGAGATAAAGGTCATTCTGTTACCAAGCCATTTAGTCGTGAAATTTTGAAGTCTCTGAATACTTTTGATGCTGGAAAAAAATAAGTGCGATAGTGGAACCATCACTAAGCTCTAAGCAAAACCTAGTCTATGGGTCTTAATGATTTTCTGCTTCTCCGATTCCCAAATGGAAAGAAGATTTGACAGCAGGAAAACACTCTAAAGGCGTCGTCGGTGAGTCATCTGCAGTACCCAATCCTCGAATACATATTGGACCTCCTAGTAACCTTTTACGAACTAAGGCTTTGACGGCGAGTGGAACAGTAGATACCACGACAAAGGGGGAAGGCTGTTCAACGACATCGTTCTAGTGAGAAAAGTTGGAATACAACGATAAAGCTGGACGGGATGTAGAGCAAATATCGACCCAGTAAACAGATTTGTCAGCAGTCCCAAACCGCAGTTTCTCATGTCCACCCTAGCATTTGTTTGAAATATATTATGCTCATGCTTTGGATGTGCAGTTATCTCCTTGTCCTCTGGACACAGTTTGCTGGTATCATCTTCTGAAGATGAAATTCCAGCGTCCTGTGGACAAGGTTACCATACTTTGAGAGTTCCTCTCGTGATGCTTATAGTTTCCTCCTTGGTCCAGCCGGCTGACATTTAAATCGCCATTTTGACTGGTCTTCATTTTTTGCTAAGCTTTACCACCTTCAGATGTATGTACATTCATGTCCTCCATCGATCATGTTCTTCTTCATTCTTCGACATAGGACAGCGGACGGATTAGGATCCAGAAGCTCCGAAACTGAGTACTTCTTAGGCAGCATGTCCTTTAACTCAAATTTATTGACTTCGTTCCATTCTATGTGGTTGACCACTTTTTAGATTCGACTGTCAAACAAGTTTTTCAATGCTTGTATACAGAAGTTGTTGTTCCCGGACTGAGATGGTAGAATAGATCCCGACCATTTCAAAGAACTACCGCTTCCATCTCACCATGCATCTTAAATCCGTTTATGGAAACACAATCTTTTTGGTTAAGGAATTCGATATTTCTTAAATCTTTTGTGCTTTCCCCTTTTAATAAGTGTTTTTGAGATGAGAGTAGAACCTTGGTCTATATGGCGCTACTTTTCGAAGTAGCAACCGAGCCTCAACCAAAAAGTCTCTCCAACCAGCGCCATTTGAAGCTACCTGTCTCCAGTTATACACGTTCGAAGGAAATACTGTGAATTATAAGCAATGGCAACAGTACTAATCATTCTCCCCGGTCATTCTGGACACAACCCTCGGCGCAAAAAGACTGAAACCTAATGTCACCTGAGTTTCGAAATTACTTCACCAAAACTAGCGCTGTGTGAATAGCACCATAAGGGTATTCAAAACCCCTTTAGCGCTAGTGAATTATAAAAATAAAAAATAAAAAATTAAACTGGTTATGGTTTATCTCCACCTGAGTATCCACCGATTGTAAGAACTGTATTGTTCCTCGCTGTATGATTCAAAGGGCAGAACGTTGATGTCCACTCGATTTAGATATCCTAGCCATCTAAGTTGATAGATTCGAATTTGTCAAGCTAGGTCGCAAACTCAATGTACAGCTCGTATAGTTCATCAATACGGACGGGACTAGGGGAACTGTCCGGTGTAAAACTGGATGTTTTTAGAAGACTAGGACTAGCTCTGGGCTTTTCATCAGTCATCAACCTCAATATTCGCTTTCAATTAGCAGATCGCTAACAGTCGTGATATAAAAACCGAGTCCTAGGCTTATGCTTCGGTTCAAAGAAGAAGCGATTGAATATGACGAAAATCTTGGTCCAGGAGTGTGACTTAAATCGATGAACTTCGAGGCCAAATGACCAAATACTTGTACGAATCAAGTCTACTTGTCTTTGCTTTGCTGTTACTCTTATTTTATGTTTAAGGGTGAACATATGAAGGCTCAAATCAATGACCACAGCTTCAAATATAGGGGCTATGTGTTGTCATTGATTATCTAGAGTGCTGGAGAATCTACTTGATTGAAGAACGAGCTTGTTGGTCTATTTACTTGATTGTATGGGCTGTGATGAAGGCCTATCGACTTTTTTCCTTCAGTTCATTCTAAGTACAAAAGATGATAAGACAATCTTTCTGTTATTGTATAGAACTTGCATGCGGAATAGAAGAAGAACCTAAAATTCCTCTTTCCACGTCCAGACAATCCAAAATCTATCTCAAACTACCTTATCTCCTTTCAGCTTTCACTCAAAATCAACTCAAAAGACGAATGCACTCTGCATACATGTATAAGAGATTATTTCACTCTACAAGCGCATGTCTCTTTTACTCTCCCTCTCTCTCTCTTTGTCGCTCCACAGATAGAAGAAAACTTTTCAATGAACTTGTAATGAACCTTTTACTATATTCAAGTCCTTTACACTGCCACCGCCCACCTAAGAGGCCGTTTTGCGAACAACACTTCGTACGTGTTCCAAAAACGAAACATATTTTGTCACTCGAAATGGAATACGGTACACTACATCACTTTGGCAGGACGATGGGGAGGGTGGGGGCTAATATCATCTCTCTCTTCGACCTGGTGAGCCTACACCAACCTCAAAAGTCTTTGTGTTTAACTCACACGAAATGCCGTATTACCGAGGGTGGATAGCTAACCTTTCCAACTGCCTCCCATGAGCGAAGCTGGAGTGAACATTAACCCACTTTCTATTTGTTTTCGTATCATTTTTACTTGCTGTCCTTCTCTCATCGTATTCTCATCATCATCGCTGACTGTCTTGTTGTGTTTTTTTGTACTGAGCTGGAGGGATGTATTTTTCATCCTCTCTTCCCTTTTGCCCGTCGTTGTACGTTTGCTTTAGCTTTGTATTTTACTACCCTAATTTGTGATGTGATACCAGCACCACCAAACCCCACGCCTTTTCTTTCACTTTTGCGTTTCGTTTTTTTTTTTTTTTTTTTTGTGAAGTTACACGCGAAGAACAACGAACACTTTGAAGACGAAGTAAGGCAAGACACGAGGAGAGTCCTTAAATTTTAATAAATATTTGCTAGGGCATTTGCACGACAGTTACATTACCTAAGGGTGGCATTAGATTTATTCGTATCTCTCTAGCTTTATCTGTACGTTTTGTGTTGTCGCTGTCGATGGCATGAACGGTGTTTATGGTTATGCTTCCTCTTCCGGTTGTCAATTAGAAATTGAAGTTGCAATCGACATGATTTACAGAGTTTGTGTGGGGTAAGTACAAGTGTTGAAATTAAACAAAATTGGCTGCGATAGTGAAGTTACCAATGAATGAGCTTAGAGAATTGGAATTAATTTGTGAGACTTGTTCTCGCAATTTTGGGAGTTTTGCTTTTCAATGAATGAACTGTGTGTACTATTCTAATGAATGAGAGGAGGGGGGATGAGTAGGGGATGTTTTGGGCGGGAGGGATGCAAAATTGAAAGGGGATCTCTGGTTGGTGTCGATTTTATTTAGATGATAACATTAAAGTGTCGACGTTTTCAAGTCGTAAACAAGTTAAATTGTTTTATTGAGGTTTTATGTTTGTGCGGGTTGCTGTATTGAAAGTTGGAGGGTAGTAAGTATCTTAAAAAAATAAGGGTAGCAGTAATGTTGAATGAATAGGGTAGTTGTGTTTGTCCATTTAATGAATAAGTTAAGGTACTAGGTGGGTGCATATAGTTTGGAAGTTGTTCTCTTTTTTTTTAACTTCAGCAACAAGTTCGGAAGGTTGTTGGGACCTCATATCAGAGATGTGTTAAGCTTCACTTAAAGGTCGATATAAAAAAAAAGAGTCAGGAAAGTATAGAGATTTATTCTTCTTATACTTGAACCGAAGAATATAGCTCCATCTAGGCATGTTTCATCCATTCAAATGGAAACTATAAGTCAGTGTTGAGGCTTCATCGTATGGTACAGGCCGACTCAAAGAATTTGGATGCATGACTGCTGAAAAGGCAAGAGAAGTGATTCATAGACTTTGTTTCAGGAAAGATACTTCCATTGGACAGCTAGCATAGATGGAAAATTTCTCGGTCGAGTACAAAAATTGGCCTGTATCAGTGGAGCCCTCAGAATCAGTCCATCTGCCTCATCTGATACACTTAGATATATGAAGCAAATAGGTGACAGCTTGGACAGCTATAGGCATCAAAGAACTACACCAATAATCCAGTCTACGTGCTGGACAGTCCTAAACTAATTTTTTAGAATTCGTATCGCAAGACGCCGACTATACCCTACAACGATCCCTATTTGATGAACTTCCAAACACTTTCCCTTTCAGACTTGACTGGAGGGCTGATCTCGAGCTCTAAGTCAGAATCGGGATTGGGTATCTTATCCTAGGATGTAAGACCAACCACTATAGCGTCTTCTAAGCCGAGATAATGACAATCAAAGAGGCCATGGGCTATCACCGAAATCAAAACCCTGGAATCGGTCACCTTTAACTCAAAAACCGTTCTTAATTCCCTTGTCTCTTAACGAAATGGTTGCCGGGGCATAGGGACATCTCTAGGGCTGACGAACTTTTCTGGCAGGGTAAAACTTTTTCGATTCTCTAGGAAAAAGGGAATCTTAATAAGTTTCTCGTTACTTGCACGCTGTTACAAACCAACCGCTGGCCTTAGCTGGATCACAAACGCGCTCATTGTCTAATCAGACAGAAAAGGCAGAAGTTGACTACATAGTGGGTTTTATTTCGGGACACTGCAGCATTGACAGGCACGCCAGCATATTGCAGAAGCCGTTTGGACGAGGAGGCAGAAGAAACGATTTTTTACCTTTCCTGCACGTGTCAAGCCCTCTCAGTTCGAAGAAGAGCCTATGTAGAAAGAAGCTTCTTCCAAAACCTTGAAAAACTGAATGACAACAGCATATGCTGCATATGCGGGCAGTTTTGCGAATATAAATCTAGATCCATGTGGTATCACAAAGGCAGCCTGAGACTCTAACCTAACTCAACCCAGTTACTGGCAGTTTCAGTCGATAAATTACTTACTGAACTCGCATGAGAAATCTTTGCCTGAGATCTTGCACCCTTCCATCTTGTTCGAGTCCGGGGACAATGCTTTTAATTCTAGAGATTAACTCTTCTGGCATCAGCAATCGCTTGGTCTTTGCATCAGAGGTTTGGTCTGGCTTATCCTCTCCTGGAAGCTGGGATCCAAATATCATCTTGTCTCTTCGATCGATGTGGCCCACCTTTAAAAAAAAGGTTCTTTTGCAGGTTCCTTCTATAAAACTTTAGTTTCTTATCGTCCCCACTTTAGTAAATGAAATTTAAAGGATTTTAAACCCCAGTTCCGTCCCAACAGATTGTTTCAAAGAAAATAAAACGAAACCATATCTCTGCCTCAATCAATTGTTGATCTATTGGAATCTGTCATGTCATACCTATTCAACTGGTTGTCGTTTCTATAGCTGACCTTACTTCCTCTTTCTCTTTCTCTTTGCCATCAATTATTCAATCGTAGCTATCAATCAAGGACAAAAAAGCTGGCATAAAGGAAACAGAGACCAACCTTGTCCTGACCGAACATGTATACAGAGCACTCCTCCTCAATTTCATACAATTTGCAGACAAGAGAAAACCCAAGCTATATCGATAGCCGAGTAGGAGGATACAGGACAACATTGAAGAGTGTTGACCATAGGTTACGTGTACAACAACTGACCTAAAATTAAATCGATACTCCTATTCCACTACAAACTAACACTAGGAAACTACAAAAAAAGAACTCTCGACCACTTATCCTGTAATTTGAAAAAAAAAAATGGCAGCGGAAGTGAAAGGAAAGAAAAAAAAGCGCAGGACCACCACGATACATAGTAATTTACACGCCCAGTAATTTTCTCATTGCCAAGTCACGTTTATCCTGCTGTGCTGTGCAAATCTAATAATAACAATTCAACAACTTTTATTGGATAATTTGTGCACAAAAAAAAAAAAAAGAACTGTTTTCAAGGACCAACATATCGGGTACCTTAGTGTCGAATAGCCAGTGTGTAGTGGTAGTTGACTTGGGTGCCGATTTAAGGTCAGAGGTGATACGTTGAAAGGTGTTTCGCTTGTTGTCGGGTGTGAAAGATACTTAGAATTCATCAGAAAATTAGATTCCCTACTTCTCCTTGTGAATCGACCTCGTATGAGGTCCTTCGCTTGAGTGGGATAATACGAGTAGATACACTTTGATCACGTGTAGATTACCGGACATCAGAGTCAGAGATGAACAGAATTAACTACAAAGGAGCAAAGAACGAACATGAAACTTGTTGCTGTACCACATTGAATGACTTAAATTGCCTCCAGATACGACTTTAATTTTTGGCCAACTCTACCTACATACGTAATTGATGAGAAAGAGCAAGAGCGAGAGAGAGAGAAGAGAGAGATGGTCTTTCAATTATGAAACACTCTTCGTGATGTGAGTTTCAAAATGCATCCCTTTGGGTGGAGGGGGGGGGACTACTTAAACAGGAAGTAGGTTTGAAAATTTGTAAAATTTAAGAAGGCTTTGGTGGAAGATGGTGGTAGATTAGCTTAAAGCTTGAATCAATCCTGTCAATTTCATTTCATTTCATTTCATTTATTATTAATATGCTGACACATTAAGATACAATATCTTATAAATTTGTGAAGCTTGGCAAAAAAAAATAAAAAATTATAAAAATTAAAAAAAGATACAAAAATTACAAACGTAAATAATAACAAATTTAATTTAGGAGAAAAAAAAAACAAAGAACAAAGAAAAGGTGCAAGCATAGGTTAAAAGAAAAATAAAAGTAAAAAATTGTGTTGGTTCGGGCAAAGATTTAGCAATAAAAACTAGGGAGATGAAGAGTAGAATAATTGCAATCGCATTCTGTATTCCGTCAAATTACTTGTCCTTCTAATAGTGGGTGGTAGAAAGTTCCATAAGCGAACGGCATTGACGAAAAATTGCTTTTCAGATGTCATACATAAAAACCGAGGAACATTGAGTTGCAAGAGTCTGTTTGATGCTGAGAACTGAAGTCTGTTGTACAGATAAGAAGGCTTGTGGGTCTGGATTATATTATATAACAACAGGAGTGTCCGGAAATTTAAAAGGTTATCAAATGACATACCATAGATACTTTTAGAGAATCTCGAAACATGATCATATCTTCCTAAACTGTAAATATATCGCGCAATGTTGTTATATGCCACATTAAGCTTTCTCTGACTCACAGCATCACATTTGCTGAAGATTTCACATCCGTATGTAAGGATTGGTACAACTAATGTCTTGGCAAGCATTTTGTGTGTTTTTAGAGGAGTAAAATCATTTGTGGTCCAAAGCACTCGAAGAGCACCATATACTTTGCCAACAATGGAATTAATATGGTCTTTCCAGGTTAAATTTTTATTAAAAATAATTCCCAAGTTTTTTGCACTATCAACAAATTGTATAGGATAAATTTGTTAAGATAAATTTGAGGGAAGTACGATAAGTCCACCAATTTCTTTGAAATAACTATGACCTTAGATTTATCAGGATTTAATACTAAGCTATTGACTTGCGACCAGTTATAAATATTCTGAAGGTCTTCATTTAAGGACTGGGCACAGTGCTCGATGAGTCCCAAAGGGCAGCTTTTATATAACTGAACATCGTCGGCGTACATGTGTATAAAAGATTAATCAGCAACATCAGGAATTTCATTTATATACATAGAGAAAAGAAGTGGCCCCAAGATTGAACCCTGTGGGACACCTTGCCGTAAGCTTAGAAGTCTCGATGTTTTTTCTCCAATTGCAACAGCTTGTTTTCTACCCGATAAATAAGAAAAAATTAATTTCACAGCTTCTGGTGCAAAATCATACAGAATCTTGATGTAACACAACGAAAAACCTACAGTAGATAATCTTTCGTTCCAAATCTGGATAGATCATTTTGAAAGACTGTTTAAAAGTGACGAAGACTTGTT